>QUSE01000041.1:0-530751 GCA_006508115.1 Apiospora malaysiana | reverse complement strand
CCCCCCCCCCCCCCCCCCCCCCCCCCCCCCCCCCCCCCCCCCCCCCCCCCCCCCCCCCCCCCCCCCCCCCCCCCCCCCCCCCCCCCCCCCCCCCCCCCCCCCCCCCCCCCCCCCCCCCCCCCCCCCCCCCCCCCCCCCCCCCCCCCCCGCTTCCAGCTGTTAACGAACCCCTGCTAGCCCAGTTGCCCAGCTGTGCCCCGTCCTTGGGGATGACGCCACTGTCTGTTACTATATTCAGCTCAAAGCTTTTACCACTACAAGCATTCCATTCAATACTTCTTCTTCTACTACCTAACCTACGGTCAGGTATGCACCCAATCGTGTCTTCCTCTTACAAGTCAATGCTAGTGTTATCTTGTCATAATCACACATAATTATATCCTAGATCACAATGTATAGATAGATAGATTTCCACCTTCAGATAGCCCAGTTGCTACCTACTTAGATATACTATTCATTATCTATATTGAACTGTTGTCAATGTACTTATTAGGCCCCAAGATACACCTAATAACACCCAGGCCGTTCATGCAGGCAATATTGATCACCCCTTACTTGCTGGCATCAATACTTGTAGAATCACGATAAGGTGCAAGTGTGTAAAGTATGGATTTCGGTTGGTTTGGCTGTATTTATAGACCAAGTAGGCTGTTCACAGAAGCCCTTTGTATCAAGCAGCTCATGTGGTTGAATTGGAACCCTTCAACCAATCCAGCAAGCTCTGTTTCTGTGAAGTCCCAAGTCTCAAGGTTTCCAAATAGGAGAGGTCATGTAAGTGGATGTGACGCCAACGCCTATGCCAGTTATGCAGGGTTCTGGCCGTGGCCACGATCGATGGTATAAGGTTAAACTAAATCTACCCGTGCATATGGTTGATACAATGCTTCAGTTTCTCTTCCATTGCATTAACCTGTGTGGTTGTGTAAACTACCCATGTGCAGAGTGGCAGTTTGGCGACGATGTGGCTTAGCCCCTATTCCACCTTTAAAGCCATACAAATAATACATAGAACCGATGTACAATGCCAAACAATGAGCTTCAGTTATAGATATTTGTACATGTTCTGTGGCCACTGGAACCCTCCTATCGACATATTCTACATTGCCTGAAGTCCTCCATGTTAGTCGCCCTCAGGAGGCAATATGGTTACAAAAATATGACAGATTTCATGAAGAAGCAATGGTACTGTGCCATATACACACCTCTATTCTCTAACATTTCCTAGTTGGAAGCGAAGAACAAGGAGTAGTATGTTCCTTTCAGGTCCCATGCATGTTCCGGTTCATCGGAGGCTGGTGATCAACTCTAAACATCTTACTATAACGCGACAACAGCAACTCTCTCCAAACCTTCTTGATGCCTTAGAAGCAATATTTTAGGAGATTAATACACGGTGGATATTGTAGTACACATCGAAGTGGGTTCATATGGTCTATCCGTACCAACCTCTCACGCGTTTGTTTACCTTGGGGCAGGAGTCGTCACGGTGGATTCACCATCTTGATACAACCTCGAGTAAGTTATAGCAGCATAACCAGTACATTCGTCTAATGTGGGAAAGTACCTGATATCTTGCTATTATCAACAATGCATCATTAGGTAACCGTCGAGGCCCATAAAGAGCAGATGGGCCTTCAAGAGAAGGCGTGCATGACAACAATCGACTCCAGTACATAACTACTATGTCCTGTGGAAAAAAAAAACGCCTAGATGTTCTGTTATTGCAACAATGGTAAGAACAAGCTGCTTCGCGCTCGTCTCCAGCCTTCCTCCTCCAGCCTGCTTCTCTCCAGGGCAAGCAAGGCCTACACCAAGCCAATTTGCAAACCTCACTTGCCATTCATCCCGTCTACTGAGGCCAGCCTGAATAAAAATTCTCTGCTTCCAGAATTCTCAGCTGGCTGTTTCTCCAGCTGCCTCAAGTAGGTCTGTTCTGAAGTCCAGGCTTGACACCTTGCACCCCATGTGGTTACAATGAGTGCCTAGCAACCAACACCCAGCAGTGAGTCCCAAAATCGCGTCGTTGGAAATTCTCCCCATCGACGCGGCAGCCGTTCCCATGTACAGCGCGATATTGATGTTCTTTCGATCTTAAAAAAGATCAGACATAACCAGCGTTTTCACAGCAAGACATCGATCTCGCCCAGTGAAAATGTGCAACATCACCAAGCTGCACTGCGAGGTCTGCCAGGCCAACTCACGACATCTCTTCCTTCCTTGTGGAGAGTTCCTCACGACCAATTTGAAAGAAGACAATGGCGCTGTGAAGTGCCACATCGAACCTGGCAAGCGCTTCTATTGCAGCGAGTTGAAGTGGCCGCTGAACCCCGACGAAGACAACAGCCACTGGGTCTGCAATGCTTGCTTGGAATCTGGTCGCAAAAGCTACCAGGATAGCATCGATGTCGTCAAGCGCTTGAGCAAGGCCACGGGCTCGCAATCTCGCTGTGTCAGTTTAATGCATCGCCAACTGTTAAACAGCCGCACTGACAGCGACCAAAACGCCGAGCCTGCACAGGGTCATTTGCCGATGGAGTTCTGCGACATTTCTGCAACGACGCGTAAGAATCTGATATCGCTTTATGCCAGCAAAGTCTTTCCCGACCATGTCTGGGAGGACCGCGATGCATCTTCCGGCGGCTGCCACTTGACCGTCTGGATGCCGTGTTGCCCTGTCTGCCAGGACCCTATGGTAGACCCGGACAAAGAAGGGGGCATCGTCGACGTCGAGTTCGAACCCACCTCGGAGCTTTGGCGCTGGCTAGCTATCCATCAGAGACTGGTACCAGAGGAAGTCCAAGCCTTCGAGGTCACTGTCGCCACGGGCTTCATCGGCAAAGTCTGCGAGATCTGTGTCAACATGGAGACTGTGCTCCGCCAGCAAGTCAAGAAATACCTGCAAGACACTACCCGTCCTCGTTCCTGGGCTGTTGTGACTTGGCTTCTCAACCGTGGCATGCTGGACAAGCCGTTCTACGACTTTTCCGTACCCAATCTTGGCTTCCCTGACACAACGCCTCCGACTGACAGGGAGATAATGGGCCTGATGACGAAGAACTGGGAAAGACTGACGAATGGCATTGCCTTCGGAGACTGTATTGTCGACTCGGCTCCTCCCGTTTCATACTCAGCACCACTGACCCGCCACCAAGAGCCATTGATGCATCTCAGCCAATGGATTCAACTTATCGAGCCACAGTCCAACAAGCAACTCAATGTGAACAACCCCCCGCCGCCTCTCGACCTGATGGTGTCGGATCCTTCCGTTGCTCTCTTGCTGACCAATATGTCGACTGATGGCCAGTCTGACATGGATCATGATCTCGACACTGGCGCACAAGATTGTGGCGGACATCAAGAGCACAGGGCATTCAACAAAGCCTATATCGATGGGGCTAGAATCAGCTCAACGGCGAATATTGACGGCATCAATGATGGCGACAGCGTATCTTCTGATGCGTCGTACACGTTATACCAACCGCCACCTAACAAACCAGAGTTCCATTTCCTCCCAGACAAGCCAAGATCATACATGATGCCACATTTAGCCTTCTATACCGCCAACAACATTCACGTAGCAAGGGAGGGACCCAAGAAAACAACAGATCTGCTGGAGAAAATCGCCATTGGATCAATAGATCCATATATTGCTCTATGGCACCTGCTTAGTGAGTTTATGACAACTCCGCGGCAGGGCAAAGGAAAAAGGCGCTATGGAATTCTCGAAACAGAATGGATCCAAGTACACCAGCTTCTGGAGACTATTGCAAAGTTTGCTGCGACTGTCTGGAAAGACCCTAAGAAGAAGTACAAGAGCGAGAACGCTCTGGGGATGAACAGTATGGCTCTCAAACCTTATACAAAGGTTATTGAGACACTTCTAAAGAAAGTGGCACGGAAATCAGGCTACAGTAGCGAGGTTGTTGAGTTGGACATGTCAGAGGCTCCAATTGGCATTGTGGCAGACCAATATCCACCAATTGAGGCCGGGCTGCTGGATCTTTACGTGCCCGATATCAGTTTCTCTGAGGGTGTAGATGGCAGCCTCATTGCAACTATACAAGGCTTAGCTGTGTACAATGCAGAGTGGATAACCCAGCGCCATCGTATACAGTCAAAATATCGAAAAATCTTCGTCTGGAAGTTCACTGCCCCAGACTTCGAGGAATCGTTTGAGGCTGCAGCAAAGGAGGGGTTATTCATGGATGTTATGCGGAGGTCTTTGTTCGGTGAGACGAAAGCAGGACTGATGCATGGGGAGCATCGTGTCACTGCCCACGGTAATGCGCAAGAGGCTTCAGACAACAGTTCCCGTTCTGTGGCCAGAGTGGAGACGAAGGACGTACGGAAGGCTTCGGCGTTGGCAAGCAAGCGCCAGCAGCCCAGCGAGAAACATGTACACTTTGCTTCAAGCCCAGACGTGTCTGACAAAGCCAGCCCTCACAAACCGTGGTGGGAGATCGACCAGGACTCCGCTGAGCCGTCCACCCAGAAACAGCCCAATAGTTCAGTAGCCGATGATGATGCTTCCATGGCTGATGCTGACGATGATTCTGACGTGGTCGATCTCGACGATGGACATGGTGGTTTTGTCCTCTGTGATAAGGGGGGATGGCACTACCTTGATGAATTCGGAAGCCTCATGGGAGAGCTAGTCTCACTGCCGGGCCTTGGGCTTGAGATCAGCAGTGATGAGATCGTTGATGAGCTCGGCCATTGAGCTGGATATGCTCGGTGACAGGACTGGATGCGACTCGCATTCTTCTGTGCGAGGTTGAATTTGGGGCGCGTTTGGCATTTCATATCATACGCTTCATATTGCAGATGGCTGATCGAACGAAGTTTGATGGCGTGTCGTTTTGTGCGTTTGCGTTCAAAGGAAATTCCACACGGATTGGCTTTTGGCGTATGGCGTTTCGTATGTTTCCGCTCAGCGACACCAAGCCTCTTTCATCAATAATGAGACTGTAGAGTAGGTTGACAACAAAATTTTCGCCCGTTGGGCCTCGAAATTCTTGTTATTGCAGTGGTGACTGAAGCTTGAGTTGACACACTTACAGTGGCTTGCCAATATATTCGTATCAATGGCATGATTAACATGCGAATTCCCGAGAACAGATTTGAGAAAATAGGTTATGTATGCCTCAGGGTTTTCATATTTGATGTCTCGACTTTCCTTTAAAGCAAACACCCTCCCGGAAGATGAAGGTCCTTGATGGAATGGATGCTGGCGTGGGGCCATTGACTGACAGGGTATGTCCCTTGTGTCTGTTCCGTTACAACAAGCACAGCGTTTGGTCTGCACCTATATCCATCGTATCACTGTTGGCGAGTAGCATTGGGTGTCTAAGCCAGCAGATGATATGCATCAAAGGTCTAGCAAATTGGAAAATATAGGTTACATTGAAGGAAGCATGTGCTCGAAATTTCGATGTATCAATCAAACATGAACTTGATGGCAAGTCAACAAGTTGCCCAAAAAGGCTTATGCGGAGAATGTCGCAAGGCTTGAGTGCCGAAGACGTCGTACAACTAGACAGGAGTATTCTCATGACTTTGAGCAAGTAGAGAGTGTATTAATCTAGAGGCTGAGGAGGCTGTAGTCTAGGTACGGAGCACCTTCCTCTGATGTAGAACTTGGTGATTTAGCTGCGCCCCACTTTGTCCAAGTAGGTATGTACTTGACAGCCACACTTTGGCCATCAAACTCGTGGCGCGTTTCTGACGCGCCTACAGCATCATTTGTTGACAACTTGAACAACACGACATAGATGAACCTGCATAGCACCTATGATTTCTTGATAAAACCTGGGCAGAATGGCTGAGAGTGAGTTCCAAAGTCATGAAAAAAATTAAGCGCAAGACTGACGTTTACTAGGCCGCGAGGAGCGCATGCAACAGCGCATGCGTGGGGCAGGGTGAGTTGCATGCGATGCTCTCTACATACAGAACGACACCTGGCTGACATTGCACACCCGGACAGACGACATGAAGTTGCGGACGAATCTTTCGGTCTGATACTCCCCGTTGAAGAAGAGGAATCACCCGAACCTTCTTCGCCCAACCCGCCGACACCTGAGCCTGCCGCTCCCGAACCTGCTGCTGCTCCAGAGCCTCCTGCGCTTGAACCCGAACCCGAACCAGAACCGGAACCCGAACCCGAACCAGAGTTGCCTCTTCAACCAGCGCCCGAAATTGCACCCGAATCTGTACCTCGTTCAGCGCCTAATACGTCAGCCAAACGACGACACTTAGTGAGCGACACGCCGAGGGCGCAGCAGCGGCAGCAGCAGCAGCAACAACCGGTATCGGACAGGACGCGGTCGTCTGCTAGATCAAGACCTTCAACGCAACCGAGCAGTCGTACACGTTTAGATCCCTATGAAATTGAGCCAGAATCACCACTTCAAAGAGCGGCAACATCGCCACCACAGATAACCGTTGAGGAGCCCCGCGATATTGGCAATGCTGCAGAGGTGCCAGCGGCAGCACCGCGGCCTACCTCGCGTGGCTCTGTTTCTTCGCGATTGTCGAGCGGCGGTTATCATGTAGCCGAAGAGGTTACGGAAAGCCCCGCGGATGCACCGGGGAGCGGGCATCGACGACGTGTTAGGATCAGTCAAGGTTTGGCGACACAGAGCGCACAGCTGCAGAGGGCAGTATTACTAGAGGAAGAAAAGGGCCATGGCGGCGAAATGACCACATCGTCTCCTCTGGCACGCAAGACACGCACGAGTGCTGCCACGACACGGGCAAGTACCAGAAGTACCCTGGCGGGGTCTCCAGATCTTGGCGAGGACCCAACTCCCACAGCACGTTCAAGCAGGAGAAGCAACAGCTCCATAGCAAGCGGCTCAGCTGGTTCTGGTGGGTCCCGCAGAGGTATGCGAAATGCAGCCCCCTCGGATCCGATCGAACCATCCTCTCCTATTCCGCAAGCAGAAAGTCGACGGAAAGCGCAAGCCCAGCTCAAGGCTAAGACCAAAACGTCGAAGGGAATACAGGAGGAGGTTCCTGAGAAAGTAAAGGCGGTTCCGCAGCTCAAGCCCAAATCCAAACCAAAACCGAAACCCAAGTCCAAGCCCAAGGGTAGCGAGGCGGCTGTTGGAGATGCCGAGGAAGCCCAGGAAGCCCAGGAAGCCGAAGAGGTAGAAGTCAACGAGGTGGCCCGCCGCATTGGCCGGAAGCGCCCCCGAGCCAACCCGCCCAGAGAAGCATCCCCCGAAATAGACGCCCAAGAACCTGAGCCTGAGCCCCCAGCAAAGAAGCGTCGACAGAGACGTTCTCAAGAAAGTCCAGCAAAACAATCGCAACCTAAGGCTCCCAAGACTAAGACTAAGGCAAAGGGGAAAACCGAGACCAAAGCTCACAGACGACGGAGCGACACTGAACCAATTCCCATTGGTGTCCAGAGATATACCAAGCTCCAGCGTATCGACGAGGATGACAGCGACGCGGACATTCTCACCGCGGATATTCCTTTCACAAACCGTGGCGGCGTCAATGTTATCGATGTCCTCTCTCAAATCTGCGAGGAAGTAATTGATACCAATTTGGCTACACTACAAGAAGCGGCGGTCAAAGCCGAAAATGCTCCTATGAAAAAGGAGTATAGGACAAAGCTACGAGCATTGGAAGCGTTCCAGGAAGAGCTACGAACCCGCCTCTTGGAGCATGTAAGTTCCAAGCTCCCCAAAATTACATGGGTAGCTGGCTAATAGTTGCAGACGATTGCCTTGGATACAATGCATTCACTTAAGAAGCGAGTGCGATCCATACAGAAGGAGAAGATCAACCTACGCAACGAGATTCTGCGTGTACGAGCGGAGAGGGAGCAAGTTGCCCTTAAGATGGATGCTGTACGGCTGCGGCATGAAGTTGACAGTAAAGACTCTTTGGTAAGCAGTCTCCCCTTGTATACTAAATGGCGAGTGTCTCGGTCTAACTATTCGTCCAGCAACAATTGGGCTTATCGGCATCTATGCACGATATTGAGTTGGCCGTTGATCATGGCCGTTCCGCGTCAGAACTCACACCCAGCGAGCAAAAGATGGCCGAACTAGCCAACCTGGAGCTTCTGGTCTCGCAAGTAGCCAGCCAGGCGTGCACAGGCGGGGATGGCAGTGGCAACCTGAAGCAAATCCATGACTTCAATGCATTTCTGGAGCGGGCGGCGGCAGCTCTGGAGATGAGATGACGACTGTTACCTGATGATGAGAACATGCTTTTTGGCCTGCGAAATGATACCCCTAAGGACTCAGCCACCGACAGACACACGATGGAGGTAGTCCTGCTATTCCCGTATGTAGAATTATGTTATACCTGATACCGAGCCAGTGCCTCGGTAAGAATAGGCATCCGGCATTCTTCTAAAGCTTAGCAGTGTACGAGGCGGCAATAGCCGATAACACTAGATGTTGTTAGAGGCTACGTAAGGCGTGTCCCTGGCGTATATAGTCGTATGTACGGAGGCGTAAGCCGAACAAAGACCCAGTGACATGGATTCTAGGCTCTGGATAATACTGGAACCCTATCCAATGTTGTCGACGATGGGGATGTGTAGTCGCTGTTCAGCTCATGAGCTGTCTCATGCCTAACCGAATCAACTCAAGTGTGATTGTTGATAGCTTCTTCGTTGTCAACGGATTGGCCATGAGTAATCTCGTAAGTGTCGCATGTTTCCATGTCAGCCGGTCGGTGTAACCTTGAGAGGCAATTAAACCTAAATTCACCGCAGATGGCAGATGGCTTCCACTGTGAACTGTGACGCCCGCAAATGCCGAGTTCCGGGTTGCCGTGCTCGCGCTTCGCTTGTTGGAGCAACCCGCACTCTCAACCTCGTTCCGCTTCCCATGTATCCATCATACTACGTACAGTATAGTATGTAAATATTTGATTCTTGGAACGGAAGTACGACTAGAACAGAACCACTCGGACTGTTGGACACATACAGTAGCCTGGCACCCATTTAATCGGTCGTACTACAGATTACGCGTTGCTTGGTGCTTGGTGCTTTGGGTGCCGACTCTTCCATGGTATCAGCACAAGTAGATCAAGTCCATTCATTCTATGCAGGCCGGTTCGGCGAATGAACATGGAATGGAGCCCATGCATCAAAATATTGGTCCGTCCACCCGCATTGACAATATTCGACCCTGATGCATCCTCAATGACAACAAAGGTTAAATATGTAGCTAATCAAGGGCCCTGATTCTGGCTCGTGTTACCAATGCACTGTAATTGGGTATGCAGATAATACATTTTCACTGCCACAATCAGGCGGCCTGGCTGCAGCATTACGGGTTCCTTTCTACAGCTCTATGTACTTACATACATCAATCAACACACCAATCATCCAACCTCCCCTCTCGTGCATCTACTACGTAGGCCCCGTTTTAGTGTTGACGTTGGATCGGTGGCTGACGGACATTACATTGACCAACTGGCAAATTCACGCATCATCATCATCATCATCACTGCCAAACCAATGGCATCCTGTTTAGGCGATCGGATGAAGTCAAGGTGCAGGGGTAAGCGCTTGGGTATGCATTGGTATCAGTACCAGTACCAGTACCAGTACCAGTACTTGGACTGTCGACACGGATGACAGGAAGGTTGCAGTTGCCTTGCTTCTTGCCCTGCTGGCCCGTCGATCATCCGGCTTACAAGCATTCCCGTATGTCGACCAATACCGCCAAGCTCAAGTAGGTAAGCGGGTTAGAATCGAATGAATTGAATCCTGATGCCAGAAGGTACATGTACGTAGTCAAAGAAAGTACGACTAAACCAACCTACCCATCTGCTCATACGCTGTCACAGCCTATACCGCAAATGGGCCAAGGTTGCCTCCTTCATCACTCACCGCACTTCCGGCTTGTTTCTTCCCAGTTTCCCTCTTTCTCTTCTCGCATATAAGATATCCCGCAACCTATCCTGCCTCCAAGTAACTCAGAACCCAGAATCATCCTCACTCCTTTAGTCGCGACTCCAACCTGCCAAGTCATCCACCTCAATAGCCATCTTACTTCCACCGACTTCCACTATCTTACAAGATGCCTGCTCCTATGGAACCCACCCAGCAAGCTCCCATGGATGCTTCTCCCGCCACCGGAGTCGTCTCCCAGCAGCCCGTGAGTCTTGCTCTCTTCCTACGGATATATCCATCTACGGGCCCCCATTTGCTAACACGAGGCCATCTTGCTGCAGACCGCTGAGCCCCAGCCCGACATGAACCTTCGCGGTGGTGAAGAGGCCGGCTGCGAGATCTGCTGTGGCCTGTGTGCCTGCGATGAGGGATGCTGCTAAAGCAAGCGACCTATACATACAACCCTTCGCCAAGAAAACCAGAAAGAAGTATTCACAATCACACACCCGGCCCCGTAAACTTCATCAAGAATCAGCGACGAAATGGGATGTTGGTCGTCGTAGTCTCGGGTGTCGAGGTGGGGGGTTTGAGGGCATTCGCGACGCTTAGTTTATAACAACTACCAATGTAGTTGACGCAATTGATGATTCATATGACCACAATCCCAGCAATACCACCAATCTGTGGTCTGAATTCGGTGATTTCGAGTGCGCGACTCTCTCTCTCTCTCTCTCTCTCTCGTACACGTGTAATCTTGATACGTGCTACTATTATGGCATTCACTCTTGCGAGATGCCTGCGCGTAGGTCGTACAGGACGTACAGGACGTACAGGACGCCCGAGCGATGATGAACGGCGTGTTTCGTTCTTGAATATTTGATATATAGATACATACAAACATGGGCAAGCAGTGCAGGTGGAAAAGAGTCAAGTTTCAAGAGTCTGGGGTCCAGTTGAATTAAGCCTTTACCCCAGAGTCGCCAAGACGGTACACCATACTTGGCATTACTTGGCGAACCATTTCATTTCCTATTTGGGCCACTTTGCACGGCGATTGTCTCATAGCGTCCATTGTTTTATGGGTTGGCCATTAGTGGCTTTTCTACGTAGTACGTCGCTGGAATGGCGGAATTTTTGTTGTTTATTAGGTTGCACTTCGTACCTACTTTGGTTAAGAAAAAGAATAAATACAGCACGTGTAGCTGCCACAGATCTGCGCCACGGGGAAGGAAAGAAAGAGATACTGTGTGTAGTCTTACGTACTGTACTGCGATGCATTGGATCGGACTGACATACGACTACACTACATACTCCCTCGTTTTCGTGACCACTAATACGGAGGCTGTCTTCAAGAGCTCACGATGTCGTCCAATTCATCACTACGACTACAGTACTTACGAATACCAGTAGATGACGAGAGGCAAGGATCTATATTTAGCCAGACTTCATCTGTCGTCTGCGCGCAAACCCATCTGATGTCCCCGTACCACCACTAACACAAACTCGGAAACCTCCGCAACCGTAAATTCGAGCGGCTCCTGGCCGGGTTGGCCTGACTGACTGAGCATCCGAAGAATATCACCAATGGTTATCACTAGACATGGCTTGTCGACGACACGACGGCGGCTACTCTTCATTGCTCACAGAACAACTGCGCCAATACCAGCTACGCAAATCGCTGAGAGATGCAGCCGTGGAGTCGCGAAGCTGCAGTGCCGAGGCATACCCTGCGTGGGCGAACTGTATCTTAACGTGCTCCCCTCTCTCATATGCTCAAGTCGGCCCGTGGCGTGAGTGAAGAGCTTATGCCCAACCCTTCTTCGATATTTTCTCTTGGAAATCGATGCAATCGTCCATAGACCTCGTACTATGGTATAGCAGGTTCCGGTCCCAGTTCTGACTATAACTGTACTCATACCTTTTCTTACCGGGGCAAAGACCTCCGGTAGCTACCGCCTTCTCACCATTTTGGCGACGACTTCTCGTCTCCATGACGACGGAACAACAAGAGAAAGGCATGGCGTCGGCGGCGAAAAAGGTGCAGTTCGGGCGCGACCAATACATCAAGACCACGACGAGAGCATCCTCCCCGACGATAGGCAAGGCGATTCCATTCCCGCCGTACTGCTATAGTAAGCCATTTAGCAGCAGCAGCAACAATAGCAACAACAACAACGTCGCCAATAATACAAGCCACAACATCAACACCAACAGGGGCGGTCTCTTCCTAGCCAAGATCGAGTACTACAACCACGACCCGCGACAGCGCGACTTCTGCAGCCTCGAGGCCATCGACCTCAGCGGCAGCTGCGCTCTCAGGAGCGCCGGCGCCGGGTCGGCGGACATTGTCGAAGTCATCGAGGCGCACCAGCGCGGCCGCATCGAGCGGCTTTACCCGGACGCCCCCTCAGGTGGCTTCACCGTGGGCCGCGCCCGCGTCTACTGGAACTTGAGCAGCGCGCACCCGGAGTGTCCCGGCCCGGAGCTGACGCAGCTGCCCCGCGAGGAGGTCTGGGAGCAGCTGGAGCTGATGAAGAACCGGGGCTACGTCGACTGCATTCACATCAAGATCGACGTGGCGCGAAGGAGCAAGGAGCTCGTGCGTTATGTGACGACACCGCAGTCGATGGCCTCTTCTTCTTCGCCTGAGTGGCGGGTTTGACAGCCGGGGGGTGAAATGTACAAGGCTGCCTTCTTTTATGGATGGTTCGAGCCATGCCACACGGAAGTCTTGGTTTTTTATGTTGTAATAACATTGTTTGAGCTGAGCCATGTTACTTGTCAGCGTCGCTACCAAATTCAAGCGTGGTACTTGTTATGCTATGTCTCCTGGTCACTGTACACTCGCATTTATTGTTGACCTCAACTTATACAGACAATTCCAAAATCGCACATACGAAGGACATATAACTAGTGAATGGGGCGTCGAGATTGAGTTCCGTATAGAGCAAGATCGTCATGAGATATTATTTTCTTTCTTGTAGAACTCAAGGTACTCCTGACTAGAGCGTCTATTCTTGCGCTGGACCGCAGCTCTCGTGAAAAGGTATGGTTCTATAATTATCCCCCCAAAACACCACCTATGAGTACCGGACCGACAATGCAATGCGCTGTTGAAGCGTCCTAGGGGTATTCAGACCCCTTCCCCATATTCCCAAATGGAGAGTTGATATACGCGACATGATACAGTTATCTATAAGGCATCCGCGCCTTCTAGTATACCCAAAGCTCCTCCGACCAGATGAAGACTACCGGTGATGAGGGCCTGCACAGTCTCGCCTTCATCCACGCCCTCGCCTAGATTCCGGACGTAGTTGATGGCCTCTTCGATAGTCGGTAACACGACCACCTTCGTTTTCGGGTCCAGCGACGACCACTTCTCCGCAAACTGGTGCTGCGCGGTCAAGGCCTGTATCGCTTGCGGATCGTATTGGTGGTTGACGAAATCACGCTTGTACCCCGTGGCGGCATATGTGACGTTGGAACAGAACACCGCATGACCAAAGGACCCTCCGTTCTGGGCTTTGAGGGCGTCTACCATGCCTTCCAGGAAGTCGACGGCTTCGGTCCGTCCCTGCTGGTTGAAAATCAGAGCCTTGGGGCCGCGCTTGCTGTTGCATTCGCCGGCGAACCACTTCGTCGCCATTTTCAGACTGTCTACCGTATGCGCACCGTCGATATGCCATGTGATAGGTCCCTCGGCTTTCACCTCGCACCTGCCCCTCCAGACAACCTGCTCTAGGCCATCTACAAACTCCTTGGGCAGCTTCTTAGAGTCCGGTTCAAAGCTCGGGTCGAGCCTCCGCAATGCGACCTCTGCGAGTGCCACGCCCAAACTCGCGTTCTTCTTCTGAAATACCGCACTAGGTCGTACATTGACCCCCTGAAGCCTGGAATCAATGTCCAAGACCTTCATATCTACTCCTTTTTGTTCGGCCCGGTTTTGTAGCACCTCGGCTGCCTCTGGTACTTGCTCAATCGTGAAAGCCGCACTACCCTTCTTCATGATACCAGCCTTATGCCATGCAATTTTCTCGACCGTGTTGCCCAATGCAAAGACGTGGTCGATACCCAGGGTGCTAATTGCCGTCGCGACCGGTCTCTCCACGATGTTTGTCGCGTCGTACTCGCCGCCGATGCCCGTCTCGTACACGGCGACGTCCACGCCCTCCTGCAGGAAAAGGTGATAGCTCATAAGCGTCAGGTAGCGCGCGTAGATCGGTCGCGTCGGCATGGGCACATCCAATACGTTCTCGCTGCTTGTGGCAGGTTTCCCCTCATCTGGTCTGTTTCCCTCTGCTTCTTCGGCCTGCCCCAGCCTATCCCAGACCTCGAAAAAGTAGTGCGCGAACAGCTCCTCGCTGACGGGCTTGCCGTCGATGCGTATGCGCTCGCGGACGGCGATCAGGTGGGGGCTCGTGAACAGGCCGATTTTGCGGGGTACGCCCCGGGATGTCTGGTATTGCTGCAGAATCGACGCGGCGAAGGCGCAGGTGCTGCCCTTGCCCTTGGTGCCTGCGACGTGCAGGATGTTCAGCCGGTCGAGAGCTGCGCCGTCGCCGTAGCCGATTCGTCGTAGGTACGTGCGCATCTCGGCAATGGACGTGGCGTCTGGGCGGATCCCGGCCTTGCGGCGGGCTTCGATGATGGCATAGGGAGTCTGGAGCGAGTTGAGAGCGTCGATGGCATCCTGTTTGTGAAAGGTGTGGATATGAGCATGTGTTTGCTTGTTGGGTCATACAGGCGTAAGCGCTCAAGCCCCTCCATTACTTACATTGTAGGTCCTCGTCCCTTGCGCACTCACAACTGACGTTGCCGCCGCCGCCGTGCTAGTAGTCGCCATTGTACGGTGAGGACTGAAGAAGATTGTCAGAGTGCGTATCGAACAGGCGAAGCCAACTATACCGCGAGACACATGACGCATCCCAAGATATGAGCTTAAAGTTCACGGCTCATTCTGTATTCATGACTCGGGAGGGCTGGAAGAATAGGCTGAGCCTGCAATTAATTCTAATTCTGAGGCCAGAGACAAAACACATGAGCTGTTGCGGACTATTTCACCCCGCTATCGGATGACTGGTGGGGCTAATCTCAGTTGAGATGGATGTTTGATAAGTAGGTATGGTGTTCTACATACAGTCTTGGGACATTGAAATGTATAGAGGATCTGGCTGAACCGGGATAGGTAGAAGAAATATACTGATATCGATGCTGTGTAAATTGATTCAAGTCGAGATTCGGATCAGGCAAAAACATGAAAATGCCTGCCAATGACGTCAATTCAATAAGTACATACTTCCTTAGGTATACAGACTCTACTCAGACCTTTGAGAGCACGTCCCACACGACCGGCTGCACAATTCAAGAAGTATCTAATTTAAGCAAGAAACAATCCTCTGCGACTCTTCTTCTAGAAAGAATGCAATGTCGTTTTGACGATTAGTTTGGATACATGGAGTCTTGCTGGTGTCGCAGTCTGTATGACGAGATTGTAATTTTCATCTTCCACACAACGAGGGCATGGCGCCAAAGCAGAAAACTGCCTGAAGTGCAATAAGCTGCAAGCGAAGCTAATGGTATAAGGTATGTTTTTCGGCCATATCACAACAGTAACTTGAAGATAAAGAAGACATTGCATATTGGCGTTTGCTTCATAATAGTACACTTGATTAGATTGTACAACATTTGTTGAGGCAATGTGATCCTGGCACCGACAGATACCCCAGAACAGCAGGCGCATGACTGATGATATGTGGCTCTCACAAGTCGACTTATTTCTCCTTCGTGTTGCCCTTGAATGTACCGACGACCTTATCCCACGTAGTCTCTTCGCCCATCTCCTTCCTCCTTTGCCGCTCGAGTTCTTGCTCCTTATAGATACCCTGCAACCGAGCCGCAGCATCCTGCCTGGCACGGATCTCTGCCCTGATAGCCATCTCCTCCGCCGTACGGTCCTGCTCGTCCACCTTGGCCAACCGCTCCTTCAGCATAGCCTGCTGCTCCTCCGTCAGCTCGTGCGTCGCCGCGGCAGTCGTCGCATGGCCCAGCATGGGCTGGCGCGGGACGAGGGGCTGGAATTTGGGGATTGGCCGGCCCTCGGCCCGCGCAGCCTCGATCTCGGCTTCCTGGGCCTGGAGGCGCTGGTAGAGGCTGTCGGCGTGCATCTGGATGTCCTCCTCGACCTCGGGACTGCGGTCGAGGGTGGAGAGGTAGCCCAGGGCCTTGAGAAGGCGCGTTTGGGTGTTGTAGCACTTCTCAAACTTGCGCACCTGCGTGCGACACATGGTCATGCGCTCCGACCACGACGGGTTGTTCATGCACTCGCGCCAGTCGACCTGCTCGAGCGCGCAGTTCTCGAGCGCAGCCCGCCCGATCTGCGCCTTGCGCTCCTTGTAGCCCTCGAGCACGTCCATGATCTTTTCTTGGTCGCTCTTAGTCTCGGCCTCGATTTCGGTGAGCGGCCGATACGTCTTCCAGAGGTGGGCGTACCGGCCATCTTGGAATTCAGACTCTTTAGGTATTGACGGCTTCGACTGTTGTGTTTCTTCGGCCGACTGCTCGGACGACGGGTGTGCGATGCCGTCTACATAACTTGTCGGTTTCGTCGATGTGGCGCTGGCTTCCCGTGCTTGCTGTTCCTGGGTGCCATATTTCACTGGCGATTCCCGTTCCAAATATTCACGTAGCTTGGGATCAAGCTTGTGTAGAGGATCTTCGTTCTTAGACGGCCATAGACTATCCCACCAACCCATTTCGGTTGATATTTTAGCTCTGTCGAGCAAAACCTGGGGGAATCGATGTAATCAAGGTTACAATGCCGTTTGTCGGAAGTAATTCGTCTCCTCTCGTTGGATTGCAATTCTCAGAGCTTCAAAAAGCTGACATTGGAGTTGCGCTCGGGATTTGCCGTTACTTGCCCAATAAGTTCCTATTGAATCCGCTAAAAAGTTGGCGACATATTAAGCACCCTGTGAACATTGAAGTACGTGCGTCACCTCAGTATACACTGTGCCCGTACCTTTTCTCATGTATCATCACAGTATGAGCAGCGGACCATAAATTTGGAATTTCCAGGCTTCATACAACGGGATAGGAGATATTTCAACACTGATTCGGAATGACGGATTGGGGCTGTTCTTTTTGCTTTACTTGAACTCGAATCAGGGAGCAAGAACGTTCTTCGTTCTGTATAAAGCAATACAACACTTGTGATACATATGTCTATAGGCGCGACAACATCAGATTCTCATCAACTTGGCGACAAAAGGATAGCGGCGGCGCAGTATTCCTAGGACATTCGACATGGTACGCTGTAACACTTCACAAATCTCAGACAGGAAAAGACCTTTGACCGCATACAATCATCAATGTCGTTCTCATTACGAACTTGAGACTGCCAATAACAACACGTGAGACGCCAGGAAAATCGACTCTATTGCCCGCAAAGCCCTTGTTGGCCGTCCAGACCTTCCTTCCATACTCGTGCAGAGGTACACGTCACCACCGAGAAGCCAATCGTAAAACGTGACGGGTATTGCGTGATGAATCGTTTTATTTCAGGACTGCCGAATTTTGCATCTCTGTGCTATAGCAGCCACCATAGTTATCCGCGCCCCAGTTCCGAATCGCGGAACGTGAAGTACCCTCATGCAAATGACGCCTATGATGCCAAAGAAAGACCCGATTTTTAGAACTTGCTGAAAGTCTTGACAGCCTTGCCGGTACGGGGCAGGACGCGCAGGACGTTGAATCGGACCTAAAAAGAGTAGTCAGTATTGCCATCCTCATCAACTCTGGATCACACAGACAACATACAGTCTTGCTGAGAGGTCTGCACTGGCCAACGGTGACCTGGTCACCCTCCTCAACACGGAAAGCTGGGGAGACGTGGGCGGCCAAGTTCTTGTGGCGCTTCTCGTAACGGGCGTACTTGGGAATGAAGTGGAGGTACTCGCGGCGGATGATGAGAGTTCGGTGCATCTTGGTGGAAACGACGGTGCCGGTTAGGATACGGCCACGAATGGAGACGAGACCGGTGAAGGGGCACTTCTTGTCTGCGATTCGCAAGGCATGTCAGTTCTGTTGTTGCGCAAATTGTCCGTTTCTCTGCAGATTCCTAGCATCATCGTCATCGGGTGCCAGATCCCAGCGAAATTTCGCGTGACTGGCATCTGACCCTGACAATGATGATGTCCAAACTTGTCGCAATGCGCGTCGAAACGTGTCGGTTGCGTTCAGTTGAGACTTACCGATGTAGCTGCCCTCAATGGCGGTCTTGGGGGTACGGAAACCCAGACCAACGTCCTTGTACCATCGGCGGCCACCCTTGCCAGGTCTGGCAGACTTGGTCTTGACCTTGCTGTTCTGGAAAATGTGAGGCTGCTTCTGGTAAGCACGCTCCGACTGGACGGTCAATTCGGTGGCCATTTTTGCGGTGGTTGTCGAGGGTCGTCGAATTGGTCGTTGATGGTTGAGTGTGTCGTCTACCTAAGCGAAAAGTTCAAGATTGAATAATGGAAGCTGTCTGTGGATTAATTTTCCATGTGGGCAGAATTGCCCTGAAAGTGGTAGTGCGGTGCCACAACAAAAGTGGCTGGGCGGTGTGAGTGTGGCTGAGGCAAAATCCAATCCTTTTTCGAGGCTTATTAACCTAGTGCGCTTATGATTAGTGGTAGGTAGTGGTGGATGTTGCTTTGGTGCGGGCACTGCGGGGTCCTTCTTCAGAATTCAGCAGTTCAGCATTCGAGCGAGGAGATCAATCAAAGGCTTGGAGGTCCGAGCTTTCCAATGCACACTCACTTGCACACTTGCGCAATCAATCAATCAATCTCCAATGTTATTGAGTCAAGATCCACCACCATCATCACTACTATGAAGACTAGCAAGCAGTCTGGCAGTCTGGCATTGATGAGTGCAACTTTTGGAGACATTTCCGTTATTTTCCCTCGCTAGAAATGAGCGGGCTGATGTCTAGCAGAGAAACATCACAAACGAAATGCGCAAATCAAAGACTTTATTGGCAACACCTTGCTACCTAATCCTAATTTACTGCTTTCTCTCAGATGAAGACTGACTGCCTTTTGCTCGTCCAGAGACTATTGAGACCCATTTTATGCCTTATGTATGCTCAATTCAATGATTACCTAAGTTACTGCTATCGGCCCCTCTCCCAAAAAGATCCTTGGACGCTCACTTGACACACTTCTCTCCGTTGGTGGGGAACTACGCCCAATGAGGAAGTGATGTAAATAAACCCACGGTTGACGCGCCTCACTTTGTCGCACGCGGTTATCTTCCACACTATCATATCAAATGCTTAATTACCTGTGGCTTCCCCCCAAGCCAAAGTAACCTCACATTGCTCAAGAGATTTGAAGTCGCATATTCTTTGGCCACTTCAAAATGGGAGACGTAACTCTACCACCGACGCGGCGGCCTCGCAAATCAACAGGCCATTCACCTGTCCGAAAGAGAATGGAGAAGGAGAACATCACTGTCGACGTAGCTAGCTCGTTGGCTGGTAATGCCGGCCGAAAGAAGTCGCGTAGTAAGAGTATGGGACCTGGCGGCCTGGATGTTCTGAAATCGGGATCTGGAAACCGACGAGTTGTAAGCACTCCATTCTCTTGTCGCACCGACGCAGACCGCGCTGTCGCAATAACAAATTGCTAATGTCACTATAGTCTCTAGCAGCGCCTGTCCGACCTCCGCCAAGGTCGATTCTCAAACCTACAATCCCACTACTGCCAGAAATCCCTCCACATAAACCGAAATCGCGACTTGCACAGCCCTCTGCAAATGCCCAGAGCGCCGAGAATATGCACAATCTCTTCCAGAATGAGGACTATAACTCTTCTGGGACCAAGATTGCGTTGCGCACTGAGGAGGAACAACAGGCTGCCGCGCGCGAACGGGAGGAGAAAGAGAGGAAGGAGCTAGAGAAGGAGATCAAGGACCGAAGAGAGGCTCGCCGGAAGTCACTGGCTAACAGAAGGGTGTCCTTTGCGGCAGAGGCTACTCTGCATACATTCCATGAGGTCGAGGAATCGCATGACTCTACAACCTCTACAGACTCCACGCGGCGGGCTTCGTCCCATCCTTCAGCACCCGATCCAACCCCCGAGCCGACTGACCCGCCGTCGACTCCTCCTGAGCAAGTCGAGGAGCCAGTTCCAGAGACCCCTGAGCATCAGCGGGACTTGCACCAGAAGAAGAACCGTAGAAGCTCGGCACTACCTCCGATGAGCTTTAACAATGGCGACGACGACCACACAATTGCTTCGACTGTTTATAGCTCAGACTCGGACGCGACAGACGGAGCGACGGAAATTCATGAGGAGATACACTCCGATGACGGCAGCGACTCGGATGTCGATGGTACGACCATGGACTTGGTAGTCGATGAGGTGACGGGTACATCTGTTGCATCTGGCATTACAGCTCGCTCTATGTCACCGGACGAGACTAACAATACGCTGGATGATGCTTTGCGACTTGCCTCCAGACAAGCCCAAACACAGAGTATCGATGAAGAGGAAGAAATTATTCCCTCATTCGGCTGGGCTAGAAAGCCGGCCCCTAAGAAGGAAATCCCTGAGCGACAGCAGCCGAGTCAATCCTACCGGCCATACAATGGACCTAATGAAGACACAGTGGACCAGAGCGAGATGGATATGGATATGGATATGGACTTCACCAATGCGATGGGCGGAATACTTAAAGCAAACAACGCCCCCGAACACGATACCTACGATGATGAGATGTCTATGGACGTCACGAGAGCACTAGGGGGCATCCTTCCGCAACAAGTACCACAGCCCATGCGGAAATCCTCCAGTCCCCAACAGCCAGGTAACGTATCGGCAACGGACGATACTACCATGGATCTCACTATGGCCATTGGTGCCATCCGCCAAAACAACAATGCTCAAGATTTCGAGGTGGAAAGCAATGCTGACTACGAGGACATGTCCATGGAACTCACCTCTGTCATAGGGGCAGTATTGCCCTCTGGGACAGGAGCATCAAGCAAGAGGAAGTCTCTCCCAAGCCGTCGTCGAACTCTTACGGCAGCCAATGATGAAACTATGATGGATATGACAGTCGGGATGGGTCGTATTCTACCGGCAGCCCAAGCTGTAGATGAAGATGAAGATGAAAATCTGGACGAGGCGACGATGGGGATGGATATGACAATGGCCATGGGTGGAATCATCAAGGGTGCTTCCCCGGTTAAAGATCGGACTCAAGCGAAACATATGATGGAGGAAGAAGTGGACAGAGCCGACAGCACCCCTATCCTGACTGCGTCCTCACCAAGGAGACGACTATCGGCAGGTATCGGGGCCTCTGCGCTTTCTGAAAAACCCGGCACTGGCGTTTCCCCTTTTCGAGTGACTGGCTTGCGTCGCAGCATAAGCCGGAGACCTTCGGATGTTTCCAATGCCAGTTCCCCCATCCGCCAACTTTCCCCACCAAAGCAAACTGGCGCAGCCCGAGAAAGCAGCCCGCTGATAAGCGTCCAATCCTCTCCTCTTAGGACCCCGTCACCAGGAAAGCCGTCGAGCCGCACACCCTCCCCACAACGGTCGGCTACTGCCAGAGGTTCTTTGATGTCGAAGTCCCCGTTCAAAAGTCCTTTCAAGAATTCAAATATCTTTCAGCAAAACCCCTCGACAGGTATCTCGACACCGCGGGTTGTGCTGACTCCTCAACCGCGACGGGTATCCGGCGTGGGTGCTGACCGTAGCGGATTAGGGTCCCCCAAAGTTGCAGCCCTCTTCGATCGTCGGGAATCCATTAGTGATTCTGCCAGTAAATTTGTTCCCGGGAAAGCTGCCAGAGGCGTTACGTTTGGCGATCCTCGTATCATAGAAGTCGAGATCGACAACGAGCGTCAGGCAGAAGAGGACAGAGAGAATGGAAGAAGCATCCTCGAACGGGAGGCCGACGGTGGTGACGATGAGAATACGGCTTCGCTCAAGGACATGATTGCCAGTATGTCCCCCAAAAAGAACAATCAGTTCAGAGGTCGCAAGAGTCTACACGTTGGAAGTGCGAGGGGATTACTGGGGAAACGTCCGTCCGAACTGGATGACGAAGACGAAGAGGATAGAGATGGGGTAAAAAGACTCAAAGGTCACCAAGGAAGCCCTGTCAAGAATGTACACTTACATGCTCCTCCTACTGTGGCGGAAACTACCGGGCGTCTCACGCGATCCGCGAGTCACAGTTTGGAAGAAACTGGCAGTCACAACATTACGCCATCAATAAGCCTTTCGCCCTTAGCAGGTCCTGGGAGTGCAGCCCCTTCGCCGCGTCACCAACGCCGCTTCAAAAGGGTTGAGAATGACCAGCCGACGGACACCTTCAACTTTGAGGAGCCTCCTCGTCCATTGGAGCGGGATCTTCTCGACGATGATGATGAAGAGCGCATTCACTTGCAGGATTTCCTCAATATGACCAGCATTCGTTTTATGGAACTGACGACAACGAAACGCCGGCACACGCAAGCACCGGCTGCGTTGAAAGATAGTACATTGCAAAATGCAGATGACGTGTCTCTGGAGAGATGCGTCGTCGCTGGAGCATGCACTGTTCCGATGCTTGAATTATATCAACACGTAAGCTAACTTGCCAATCCTATGTTTCATTGGAAGTGCATGCTAACTTTATACTATCTTAGTCATGCCGTGAGCTGAAGAAGTACATATCGGAGGGAAGAAGAATTGTACGCGAGATCGAAACCGAAACCTTCGACGAGAACCCCCCTTTATTCAAGGAATACATCTCTGCCACCCCCGATTTTAAGCTCTTGATGGACAACCAGTTCAAGAATGTCAAGACGCATGCACGACTCCTCAGCAAAGCCATGTGGTATGAATGGCGGATGAAGCTGCAGGATGGTCTTAAGGAAGGCTTGGTGACGATCGCCAAGGACATGGAAGATGACGAGCAGCTTCTCCAAAAACAAGAGAACTTGCTCAATGTCACTCTCCCTCAACTTCTAAAGACATATGAAACTTTAGAGCAGGAACACGGCAGCCTGCAGTCCGTTGCCCAAGAAATTGCCGAATGCGACCCCGAAGAGCTCGAGGCCGCCAGGGCTGAACTCAGTGACGTGGACTCGGACATCGCGGAAAAGATGCGTAAAATTGAGGAGTTGCAACAGGTACTTGGAGAGACCGAGTCAACAATTCAGGACATGGCAAACCGCAAACAAGAGTGCCTCGCGGCTATCGAGGAAGCGGAGAGAATACGGGAGGAGTGCAGAGGATGGAGCTCCAAGGAAATCAGCACTCTCAAGGGTAAGTTGGTACATTCACGAGAATTGGTCTTGCACACGCTAATTATACATGCTCAGTGAAAGTTGATGAGATCGAAAAGGAACATGGTTGGACCATCACCGGCATCTCAGGCACCATGGTCTCGATGACCTATCGTCGCGAGATCGAAGTGGCCTTCGACATCGGAGCCTTCCAAGACGCCAAGACAACTTCACAGGTCAGCCTAACCTACATTGCTGCGAATCGCGAGAAGAGCCCGCAACCCAAGACGGCTGAGAAAGACTTCTTCGTACAATGCATAAGTGACTATGTACGCGGCCTGGTACAGGCTCGGACGAAGATCTCCACTTTGCTCCGTGCGATCGGTGCGGGGTGGGACAAAGCCGACGCTGCTGCCGACAACATACGCTTACTCAACTGCACTTTCCCAACCGAAGTTGCCAGGACAAGCGACTCATCTGTTGTGGCCACAATCGACATGCTGCTCGTTCCCTTGGAGACAAAAGTGCAACTTAGCCTGGGGCTACAAAGCCAGCCGACACCGGATGGGATCGAGTTCAGCATTGTGCCAACAGCACAAGTGGTCTATGGCGAGCACTTCAAGATTGACAAGGTGTGCGAGTACCTGTCTACTAGGCTTGGAGAGAGGGTCACCACCAGGAAGGAGAATGAAGGTGTAGAGTCATGGAGTGATGTCGTCGTAGAGTTACATGAGCGATTGGTCGCCAGGGGTCGGAAATGATGTTAATAACGTCTCAGGAGATTGGGGGTTAGGACTTCACGAATTATGACCAAGTACTTAGTGGCTGCGCTTTTTGTTGCCGTAATGAGCGAAGCGTTGGAGTTTTGTATGTTTAATTTTGACATCGTTATGGTATCGCCTTTTGCCTCTTCATGCTGCCTACCCCGCCCAATATGTAAGATATTTCCCCTACACATTCTATCATGTTTGTGATGTAAAACTTGAAGAGATTTCTTGGAACGGTCGCTCAGATACTTGAAAAAAACATGCCAGACAGGAAAAGTGATCATGGTTACGTCGGGCAATAGGCATTCTCGTAGCTGCATAAGTAGCCAGATGTAGATGTAGGACCATGGGTCAACATCAACACCTGTCTTATCCAAATCAGCTTGCTACTTGAGCAACCGGTTCTCCCCTACCTTACCTGCAGTGAAGAGAACATCAAAGATCCAGCGTGGATGTAAACAATAAATGCACATATAGAGCAAATGATAAGTAGATATGACCGCAAGGTGTAGTGAATGTGACCAAGCCATGAAGGACAGGTCCCCGTGGTTAGAATCTGTACTGTCCAAACCCATAAAGCGCCTAAAGGCGCCAGTCGTGATGTTCTCGGAACCATACAACGAGCTTTTTTGGCGTATTGATGGAGTCTCCGTTACATCCAGCTTATTTGCTTGCAGTTTGTCGTCTCGTTTTCCTATACTTCTGAATGGATTGATTCTCCAATGTAAATATAGGTGACGGCCATCGGGTACAACGTCTGTTTGAAGGTTCATGAAGTCTTCGTATGATCTGTATGGCAATCTTCACGCGTCTCGACATTCTCGCCATTAATGGCCTGGAGAAATACTTTTTGGATTAAATAGTTGATATGCACTTACTGCGGCAAAGTGAAGGCTTCTTGCCTTCGGATGTCACTGTCGCCGCTTTCAATACCTTCGCTACGGTTACTACTTGCTAGAGTCGAATATAGATAGTCACCGCTATTCTGCTTCAATCTCATATTGCACGTATGTAGGTCATCGATCGTCCTGGTATCTCTGTAATATGTCTGACTGCAATAAGTTTGCCTGAAATTATCCAGGGTGTGCTAGAAGATACGAAAACAACGTTCAGCTACCTCACAGCCAAGAATGTGAGCGGCTCCCCTTGATATCACTGTGGCAGTATGTATGTTTTGAACGATCAGTGGCTGAACATCGTAACACGGTCTTGCGCGAGTTCTGCTGGAATAATGATACCTCCTAGCACGATGGGCTCATGATATTTTGTGTTGGTGTACGTGGCGATGCCTGGGTAGATAACATGGTCTCCAACGACAAATATCAACAGCTCCTGTAGAGAGGCAACGCAGACGGTAAGCGTCCAAATCCACGCGAGAACATACCTTTGCGAGTAAATACGAAGCAGTATGCTTGGTTCTCATGACCATATAGGCCGACCTGGCCTCTAATAGTGTGGCAAAGCCGCAACCGGAGCATATCTTACATCTCACACTTGATGGCATCAACAGTCCAGTTAGTGCATAGATATCATACATGTGATGATCATAGACACACGGAGCTAGATTATTTCGCCATCACAAGTCGAGCCAGGATATCTGGTCCTCGTAAACCACGTCTTCGTTGATTCTATGGAACATGGCCGTCCATCTCTGAGAGCAGTGCCGCGTTACACATACCACATGCATATAGGGGAGGACGACGTTCCCTCCATGATGTTGCGTTATGGGCTTTCTATCTAGGTCAACTGTCTTCCCTACCCTGAGCCTCACCATACTGGCTCGTTGGCTTGCCCAAATCGCTGGATAGACCACCAATGTGCCTCTTCCCCCCTCTCGTAGTAGCCAGGCCGTAGCTAGACAGCCGTTGCCCGATATCTATTCCATAGCAACGCCCATCCAAGTGAAGCTGTCCCTCCCCCTAAATTATTCAAGCTCTCCACCAAGAGCTAGGTGTCACCCCCCTAATCGTCCCTAGCAACCAAGCTTCAGTTACCTAACTACCTACCTACCTACCTACCTTACCTGTTTTTGTGGTGCCCCTCCCAGCAACAGAATAAATAGCTGCTCTTCCTCCAGAATTTCTGAATTCTTTCCCTTCTTCCTCTCTCCCTCCCGCATCATTCCTGTCTGAACTTCACACTCGATTTGATCATCCAGCTATTGCCACGCTCGATATCTTCTCACTTCCTGAACGTTCACACGCGTCTGACGCTTCCCCTCCCCTTCCCTTCCCTTCCCTTCCCTTCACACGCACCCCTTCCATTGTGCACTTGATCTTGTTATCATCATCAGTCACAATGTTCGCCACCATCTTCGCCGCCATCTCCGCCTACCTCCTCGCCGTCTTCGCCGGCATCCTGGAGGGATGTGAGGCCAGCATCAGAGCCGTGGCTGCCATCCTCGCTCTGGGTGCCTGGTTTGATTTCCCTTGGTCTTTCCCCATGGCTTTCGTCGCATACCTCTTCGGTCAGCCTCTCTTGTTCCCTTACGGTTTCTTCTTCACGGCTGCTCTTGAGGTCCACGGCGAAGCCTGGGATTACCTCAAGCATATCGGTACTGATGTCGCCTATTGGGCCATCATTCTTGTAAGTGTGATTTTCTGTTTCCTGCCTTTCTTGTCTCATCGTTCATTCATTATTCATTTATTATGAATAAACATTCTTCCATCCTGCCCCGTAAAGATCGTACATTTCTTCTGGTCTTTCGGTGTTCACTATTGCAACTCTCTCATAATTCACATCTCTCCAACACCAACATTCATTACACCATTTCCTCACCACTCAATTCTCTTCTTCAACTCGTCTGTTTTATCCCATTGGTCCATATCGACCAAATATGGACCCTGCTTTCCAATTAAACCAACACACAACTCTCCTCAACAACTATCCAAGTGTATACCAGGCACTGACCCAATGCACTGTAGATTCCTGGTTACCTGCTGGAGTTCTATCCTGACCACTGCCTCTTCTTCTTCATGATTTGGCGCTTTCTCAGGGCTATCTCCATGTACACTGCCTCGGCCATTGTCTCCGCTTACCGCTTTGGCATAGTGGTTTACCGCTTCGGCACAGTGATTTACGCTCGCTGGTCGTCCCGCCACTCGTCTCCTGTCAACCCCCCAACAGACGAGCCAGAAGTGGTATTGGAAACCGTGGCTGAGCCGGTGCCGGTTCAATTTGTCTCTCACCAACCCATGCTGGACTGGAAGCCCAAGGGCGAGTATATTCCTTCTCGAGGTCGTCTCAACCTCGGAGGATATTCTGGCCCTAAGAAGGCTACTGGACCATTTGGGGATTTGAGGCCTTTTATTCCCCGGGGTCGCCAGCTCTCCCCTCGTCAGCTAACCGTTGGTGCTAAGGCACAGCAGAACGCAGCCGCCCGGAGACCGCTCCAGCGCCGCATGCGACCTGCTGCTACGCAAGACACTAATCCCCTGGCGCCCAACTATGACCGCTTTGCTTCTTCCCGCCTTGCCCGTATCTCTGCCCCCGATCCTGCGTTGGAAGCTCGCAGACGCCAACAGGCCATCGACCGTATGGCCAAGCCGGCGCCGGCGACTGTCCTTCGCTCGGACATCAACAAGTCTCAAGAAGCGTACGGTCTCGGCAACATCTGGCTACTCAACGCCATCAATCAGGGAGTTGAGATCGTGGAGGACGTCCCGTCCCAACACGTTCCCATGCCTGCCTTCGCCCCTGCTCCTGCTCCGGTCTTTGCCCCCGCCGCCCCCGTCTTCGCCCATGCCCCTTCGGTTCTGGCTCCCCCTCCCGCCGCTGCTCCTGGTTTTTTCGCTCCGGCACCTGAGGTTTCATCTGTCAATGGTCCCGTACAGTTTCCCGTCACCGGTCAGGGCTAGTACCCCTCGAACGCGACTATGAACACTGTCCCTGATGGTTCTGCCTCCGGTCTGCCTGCTCCCGCCTTCCCTGAGCCCGAGCCTAAGTTCCAGCCCCCTGCTTCTGCTCCGGTAATGTTCAGTGCGACAACTTCGTAAGTAATCTTCTGAAATGATCTTTTACAGTCGAAATGAATTTTAACTGTTTTCTTATTAGTGTGGAAGCTGAGGCTTCAATCAACAAGGTTCCTGCTGTGTCCCCTCAGGCATCCTTCCCTCAGCCCGCTCCCTCAGTCCCCGTCGTACCTGCTCCTGCTAGACCTGTTTCGCCTGCCCAGCCGGCATCTCAACCCGTGGCTCCCGCCACCCCGGCTGTAACTCCCCCGTCTGTTGCCCCTACTGGTGCTCCCGCTGCCAAGGTCCAGAAAGATCCTGAGACGCCTTGCCCTTCCCCGCGTTCCCAGGCTCCTGCTCCTCGCCCCAAGGGTCCTCCTTCCTGGTCCGTTTCCATCGGCGGTGGTTCCAAGTCCAACCCTCGGACTTATGGCCATCCTGTCGACAACGGCGATGAGGAAGAGACCAACGAGGACAGCGAGGTCATCTCGTTCGCGGCCGTCAAGAAGATGGGGCAACAGGCCAAGGAGAAGCTGCAGACTATGCAGCAAAAGAAGCAGCAGCAGCAACAACAGCAGCAGCAGCAACAGCAACAGCAACCAGCCCCTGCTCCCGCTCCCACTCCCGCTCCCGCTACAACTGCGCCTTCCGCGGACCCCACCGGTGCCGACATGACGCCGGAGGATCGCGCGCAGTTCAAGAAGACAATTGAGGCGTGGGAACGTTCCCTGGAGGGCAAGCCGCCACGCCCAGAGCCACCTGCCCGCGTGACGTCATCCGACACGAGCGAGGTTCCAGTCATGGCTGATGAGGAGACCATGGCTACTCGTAAAGTCATGAAGGCTCGCCCCAGCCGCTTTGGTCGCTAAAGTTGCAGTTGTCTGTTTCTTCTTTCCCGGATGTTTGATTGATGGGTTGAGCCAACACCTGCCTGGGTTCGATTCCTGGGCATTCCTTAGACGGTCTTCGTTGGTTCGGCCAGAAGTTGAGTAAGAGTGTCCTCCGTTTCCCGGCCGGGAAGACGAAGTCGAGACTAGTTGCATCTTCGGGTTCGATCCCCGAAGACTGGGTTCAATTCCCAGTCCTTCATATTTGGTGAAGTTTCAAGTGCAACCATGATCTTCTGGGTCTCTCTAGCCCCTTCGGACCACACACACTGCTCTCTTCGCCCGTCATTCAGCTTTGGTTGCATGTCCATGGCCATCGATCTCTCTACATCCACTCTCTCGGTATTGGCTACATGGTTTCCTGTTTCCCGGTTTACTTCACGATGCGATCTTCACCAACCTAACAGCCGGACACTGATAAGTACTTGCGTTGCTTTGACATTTCCATGTCGAGTGACTTGATCTGGTACAATATCTTCAACTCCTCTTCCCGGTCGCCTGTGTCGCACTGATCTGAAAGTCAGGAACCCTCCCCATGGGGTGAAGCGAGTAAATGTCGACACTATGCAGGCCGCCCACCACTTCTGCCAGAGCATGTAGATCCCATCCCCAGGGAGGGAGTGCGAGCAGGTGGTGTGAGAGCTCTGACGGGACCCCCCGGGGTGGTCCTGCCAACTCTTGGTTGGCGAGCATGGCGCGCTCTCGATAACGTCTCGATCTGGCTGATTCATAAGCTGACTGGCAGTTCGCTGATACCACGCGACTGTTTAGATGGCTGGCTGATAAGCCGGGCTTCCACTTCTTGGCCGAGCGTGTCACTGTTGGTTGGTTGTTGTCCATTGTCATCATCATACAACACTCTTGTTCGGTTTATTTCTGTTTCGTCGGCATCATACACCCTTGCTCATCATACATTGTCGGCGTTTTGGATTTTCATGTGTTGATCTTGTCGATCTTCGCATTGTTCGTTTATTTCCGTTCCTGTTCACTCTTGTCACCCTTTCCCAAAAAACCAAAAACGTGCATACGTGTGCACCAAAAAAAGTTGAAATCAGAAACCCGTTCAAAAAAGCGGTTAGCAGGGTAGATGTTGGGAACGAGTTGATGGAATCTTTCTGGAGGCTTCGGGGTCTGGGTGGCAGCAGCGCCCATCGCCAAAGGATCGAGGAAGTCTCCTGGGGACCTCATCCGCGACCTTAGCGCCGTATTTCTTATGTCCATTGTCTATGGTGGCACGGTGGCTTGTTGGTTCTAGTAAGTTTTTGCCATCCTCTCAACTCCAGACCTTTTACTGACCATGACTATGTAGGCTCTTGTTCCACACACCGTCAAAGGTTGCTATTAGGGTATTGTGGTGGTGGCGAGATAGTTCGCCGGTGCTGGTAGGTCTCCTCCCTCCTCTTTCTACTTCTCAACTCCAGACCACTAACCATGATCATGCAGGCTCGTGTTCCACACCATTTTCTTCAAGGTTACTATCAGGGCGCAGTGGTCCGGCTTGCGCGTAAGCACGTTTTCAAGGCCGGGCTCACTGGGAGAGTGATGATGTGAAACCTCGGGGTGGCGTGCCAGGACGCGTAGCTCTGGGGTAGGGTCTTTTGGAGCGAGTGTGTGTTGTTCCAGCACCTCTAATTCTTTGGAACTTGGCCTAGGCGCAGCTCTAACGGGCGATGCTAATGGGTGTTCGGTCTCTCCGGGTTTTCCCGAGACGGCTTGTCTGTCTCGGGTTTTCTCCCTTTCAGTTTGATGGCTGGTTCGTCCGGCGTCACGCAGAAGGATACGTACACAACTATGAAGGCGTGCAGTGGTGAGATCATCCCACGGAAATACATTGCAATACCAACACCTCTGATGTGGAGGCAGTAGTCGTTTTACTTCAAGCTCTGGCATGATGAGAGGCGTGGAACTACTATCAGACCTTGGTATCAAGGCGGGGGGCGAAACAAGTGCAGCAACATGATTTCACTGGCTTGGCACAGTATTAATTTGTTACGAGTGAATATGTACTGGAAGGCAATTTGGAGAGTGCGAGAGGGGTTTTGGAAAGTGTGGCGTAGGAGTTGGATGGCTTCACGGGATGAAGTTGCACTAGGAAGAAAGCATCAACAACATATTATTTACTGTGGATATACAGGTATCCTATGAGAATATGGTGTGAGCTAGAAATAGCTTGGAAAGACGGCCGTAGGAGTCGTTATTTCATCGTTGGAGAAGCAGCAAGTCGGCATTGCAGCATTTCACTTAAGGTATTTGGTATTAAAACTTGTATATGTCAAAGAGCCAGTGGCCTGGAATCACCTCCTCACGAGATCACTGGTTGCTACCTACATAGATCAAGGTACACTTCCCGAGATATCACCCTGACGCATCTTACGACGTACAAGTGCTCCCATGTTCGCTCAAAAAGTCCATTCCGAGAGAGTCGCCTTCAAGGAAACAAGGTACCTCCTATGCTGTCTGGGAACCGGGAATAGCTTGAGAAATGGGAACTGCCGCCAGCTACCATGGGTATTTTGACTACCGAGGCTTGATCTTGGTCCATCCGTTTGTGTTCTTTTCCCGATCCTTGCCATAAACACCACCAGCAATTCGAGAGGCCGCCCGGGGAGAGGAAGCATCCAAGCCACCACCGCCCTTAACGGTGTTGACGCTCATGTAGCTCTCAAGGCCGAACCGTTGTGGCCCCTTGGCGTAGGACCGCGGTGTGTCGCCGACGAGGACACCGTCGTCCAGGTCGTTAGGGCCGAACTCGTCGTCCTCGATCAGCTCCCACTCGGGGGCGGAGGGGGCCTCGTTTAAAAGGCGGGCGCGGAGCTGGTCTGCCAGCTTGAGCGGGTTAGGAAGCTTGAAGTACTTGGTAAAGTCGTGGCCGGCGGCGCCGCCAAGGTACGTGTGGGCGGTGCCGTGGGACCACTGGCCCATCCGGGGTGTCGTGGTTTTGTTGATAATGAGGTGGCTTGTCGGGCCACCCCCTCCTTCAATACTATTGTTGTTGATGTTATCTACTGCGCTTGTGTTGTTGCTGCCGCGACGTCCAGGTGATGATGATGGGTCCGTTTCGGCTAGCAGCGGTTGTTGACCTGGTTGGTTCCGCTGCAAAGATGAGCCAATCAGAAGATTGTACAAATTGCGGCCCATGCAAGCAAAGTCATCAAAACTATTGCTGCTATCACCGACGGGTATGCCCTGGGTGCGGCATAGCCATACGATGTCATAGGCAAGGAGGCAGGCACCTTCGGTAAATGCGGTATAGGTTGGGGAGTCCTCCTTGGCAAGTGTCGAGAGGGGTTTGTCTAGAAAAAGGGGTCGAGGATGGGGCACATGACTGTATCCTCGATCCCGAGGATCGTTCGGCAGCTGCGACGAGCCCGGAAAGGGGACCTGGCCATGATGGTACGAGGAGACTAAGGAGAAGATGGTGGGTCTGGGGTAATCGTTATGTGGTAAGGTGATTTCTGCAGGGAGGCGTATCTCAAGGTAATGCGCAGCGAGCCATAGTAGATGTGCAACGTGGCCGAGAGAGGCAGAGATATGTTCGGGGGTCATGTTGCTCATCTGGTGGAGGTCGACAACATCAATGCCACCAATCTTGTATTCGAAGCGTACGGGGTTTACTCGCCGGATACGTTGTAGCCGATAAATCTTGGCCACCTCTGTGCACAAGGCGGCACGATAATGTGCCATGGCCTCATACTCCCGATCCCACGTGTACTTGGTCATCTTGATGGCTTTAGTGGCCTCTTCCAACTCCCGGTTCCTTCTGGCAGCTATCCCCTGCGACAGCGACGCCAAGTCGGCTTTGCGCCGAGCGATCTTGGCTTTGCGCGTCTCGAGATCCTTCTTCGCCTTGTCAAGATTTTGTTGTAGTCTTTCTGCTGTCGCGATGATTTGCTCCGTTTCATCCTCTGCTTCTTGGGTTGCCGAGACGCACTGGTCCACATAACGGCGCGTAGCTCGAATCGGAGTGGACGCCGCGGAGTCTGGGTCGTCGCCTAGCTCGAGGGCACTGATTTGAGCGTCCAACCTCGTCGTCTCCATGAGATTATTGACGTGCTTGATGCGACTCTCGTACAGCATGTTGCGCGCATCCACAACGCAGTAGAAGGGAAGCCGCTGTGGATGATGCTGCCGATGGCAGACACCACAGCTCACAGGCTGTTGTGCACGATGGTCCATGATGGCAAGTTCCGATGCAATGATATTTGGGGTCGTCCGCGCCTTAGCCGGCTTCTGGAGTATCAGGGCAGTGGTATGGAATCGGACATTACGGGTCTGCGAGGCAAGATGGGCATTTACGCGACAAAGAAAGGTCAAAGTCAGCCTGTACGTGACCGAATTCCCATATGGCCATGGGAGATGGATGGAAGGGTGACGTCGAAAAGATACGAAGGTACAAGGGCTTATCGGCTTATCGGCGGCTCCATCCCTTCTGATCCCCAGAAAGCACATGCAGCCAAGAAGTCCAAGTCTGGTGGTCGAACCCCTGCACGGAAGTCACGCTTTGGGCAGCGACGCGTCCACGTCCTTGTCAATTAAAGTGCCTTGGAAGTTAGGGGCCGGCGCCATTCATGTTCATGTAGATCAGGTGGTAATCTTTATATAAGTAAAGGTACTCGTGAACTTGCCAGCCGTCTGTCTGCCTTGGAATCCTCAGGAAAGCGTTCAAGATAAGAGAGAATCTGGCACAATCATGTCCGAGTCTACCACTCCACCACCGCTCTCCACGGTGAAGGAGTCCTGGAGTCAAGAGGAGATGGCTGCAAGAGAAGCCATGAACGACGTCCCAGCTTATGAGGGTAGTGGAGAGCTGCCTATGCCGCAAACCGTCTCTCGCCAGTCGTCGCGTCACTCATCGCGCCAACAATCGCGCCAACCCTCACCAGACAAGTCACCCACCAAATCTTCAACTCGGTCACCAACCAAGTCACAGCACCAGGCGAAGAAACCCCAGAAACAAGACGAAGAGGACGCAGAGGACGACACGCCCTTGACGCAAACCCGGATGGCCGTAGACAGGCGTCAAACACGCACTCCTGAGCCCCCGCAGCGTCAGAGCCAGCGAGTCTCGGTGCAACCCTCGCCCAGCACGCCCGGGCGCATTGCCCCCTTTGACTGGGATGATTTCGAGGCTCGCTACCAGAAGGCTCTCGCAGAGGCCGACGAAAAGGAGAAGGCTATCTTGGAAGAGTTTGATCAGCTGGTCAAGGTTCGTCAAATTCTGGCTTGCTCGTTGACGTTTTTCTGGCTGACTGTGGATTGCTGCAGTACTTCAACGTGTGGGCATCGGCTTCGTCAAGCCACGACAACGAGCGCGCGGTAAAACGGTCAGTAGCGCTGCTTTTCCATTACATGAATGTCTTGCGACTAACCTATGACTTAGGCTGCAAACTCGTACGCGATTCGTTCATCTCTCCGAGCAGAAACTGAACCAGAAGAAAGAACACTGTAAGCACTGCTCGTGTTAGTTCGTGTTTGATACTTGGTACTGACTATTGCTCCAGTGTCGGAAGTTGTCAAGGCGTTCCAGAGTGCCTTGGCCCTCCTTAGTGCGGCATAACGGGCTACAATTAGGAGCTCTGGTGGCGGTTGGAGGGATGGCACGGTATTACTCGGTCGATCGAGACCCATGATTGTCTACATTACTTGCGGCGTTGGGCTGGTATGGTTTGCTTGGGAAACGAAATTACGTGATATGAATTATGAATGTGTACTGTGAACATAGTCAGGAAGCGATACTATCGGTGATGCCTGCTCGGACTGCTACTTGCTATGGAGCTGCTTTGAATGGATTACATACAGTGTGGTGTATACAAGAACCCCAACTTTGCCTTGCCTTTCGACCACATCTACTCTATATGTATTGATACAACGGGCATACCTCAAGCGGATTCTGGCCTGGCCTGGCCCGCCCCTATTGTACTACTAGAGACGAGACTCGATCCTTTCTCTTATGGTCTCTATATCATCATTTTCGCCGTCTCTTGAACCATCGGGTTCAAAGAGGAGCTCTCGGACGATTCGCATGACTGCCTCATCTGTCTCGTCGACATTACTCCGCGGGTAATTCTCTCTATACCACGCTGCCGTCCGCGTGCGGATGGCCTCCATGGCTACTTGCTCCATGAGTTGCAGGCTTGCTGGTGTTGCGCCTCCCAATCCCATACCGGGATCCACGAGCCTGTACAAATCCTGGTCAAGTGTTGGCTCAACCCTGAGCAAGACGTCCGGGTTACGGCCAGCTAAAAACAACGGCTCTAATTCCTTAAATGACAAACAAGTACTTGATATCAGCACGAAAGCTGGATATAGTTCCGCCATACGAAGTGGATCAGGCGTGGGTTGAACTCACTTCAAAGAGTGTTTCCAAGAGTCGCCGGACTGCGGCATCCCATGCAGGCAATGTGGGAGTCGGTCTCCTTTCTATGTTGCCCAAGTCGATCATCTTTATAATCGGCGTAAGCTCGTGCTCTACTAGGCCATCAATATCGCCTGGAAAGTGCCCGAACATGACTACGAAAAGATTTAGTCAATGCGTCCCTAGTTCGACGGAGGAGGCGGGTGGTTTGGATGTCATACCATTGCCCGAATGGACATCTGGATTGTGCAAAACGAATTCGGGATACTCGTCCTCGGTGGTCTCGAGCTGGATAGCACCCGTTGCATAGCGGGTAGGCCAGGCCAGTGCAATATGCATCCTAATGACTATATACGATGTTACCCTAATGAGGCCATTCGTACATGAAGTCGGTTACAGATGAAAACGTACTACACATGAGGAGCCTCCAGATCAGTCGGTTGGGCAGTGGCCTCGGACGACCCTCGGCCCGGTTCGCAAACTGCTCGAGGGTTCCGTTCTCGAGCCATTCCATGTAAACCCAACCTTTGACGATGGAGGTGGCCCCCGGGACTGGTTCCTCGAGAGGGTCGCCGAGAATGTCGAACTTATTCACCACGTGCATCGCGGATTGGAGCGCCTGCCATTGGCCATACATGTGCCTACTTATTAGCCAGGGGCACTCTTCGTACGCAGGGCAAAAACGGTGTCAGTGTTTGTGCGTATGAACAAACCTTCAAGGCTGCCTCTTCCGTTAAGTACTCGCTCTGTGCTTCGTCGGCCTCCTCAAAGGGGATCTTTAGGATGAAGCGTCGGGTCTCGGCCCCTTGATTCGTCGTCTTAAGCTTATAGACATGGCCCTCGGTCCCGCTACCGGCGAACCCCTCGGTCAAGTAGCGTCCATCTTGGTCAAAGTAAAGCTGGATGTTCTTAGCGGTTTTCACAGGGTCTGCCGGGCTATAAACCATGCTGAGCAAATAGACATGAGGACGTGAAAGGAACTCAGGCACCCTTCGTTGGGTCTACCACTACCGTCAATATAAAGTTGGTCGGGTATGCAGGCCACACAGCCAAGGAGTAGCGGAGTAGCTGGTCCGTATAATATGATGCGATGCAAAAGAAGAATGATGCTAGTTTAGATCTATCACATTAACTCCCGGGTTGCATAGACTTCCTTCATGACAGCTGCGATTACAGAGGGCCATCCCTAGAACAATGAGATGGTTGCGGTGTTGAGGCTGAAAGAGACAAGGCGAAACCCCTCGGCATTGTCCATGCATCATCGTGTTTGTTGCTAGCACTCATGAAACCCAGACGACGGCATTGTTCAGTCATACATATGCCTATGTACTAGCTTCGACTACAGCTTACGACAATAATCAAACTACCCAAAGAAAGCGAGAGCGAGAGTGGTATGATGGCAGGTAAAATGGCACGAGTCAAGAGATGGGAGGAATATATTATCCATCCATTATCCAGGGGATGCAGAAAGCAACGGCCGACTGGGCGACTCGGTCGGTTATGCAGCAGCCCCTTTAGAAATGCAGAGGGGTTTTCGGAAGCCCCATCTTGTTGTCCAGGTTGCTGACGTGGCTGTAGGTTGGGTACGTGCGACGGTACAGCAGTGCCAGAGAGTGCCGGAGTGCAGTAGGAGAAGATATAATGGCGCCAGGATCCATATTTTGGCTTCAATGACATGGAATCTTTGAGACATGACGGGAGTTTGACTGGGGGAGAGTCGGAGAGTCGAGGGTATTAGAGGGGGACTGCTCGGTCTTTCTAATAATCCGGGCTTCGGCTTGGAGGGGGAAGGGGGTCGGACAAGTCGGACATAGCATAATTAAGGCCCAGCCAGGCCAGCCAGGCCAGCCAGCACCAGCACAGCAGCACAGCAGTCCAGCACAGCACACTGAAGGAACCAGGTAGCCAGGTACCTAGGTACTGTTGGAGGTACATTGAAAAACCCCTGCGTGTTCGGCTCAGTGCTCAAGCAAGTGGCGTGAAGGGGGGATTCTTGGTGATTCTTGCAGGTATCGAACCGCTACAGAGCAGGTACAGAAGGTACATGGGCTCTTGGCTACCTGTCATCCGTGGAATTAGCCGAGCGTACATACATATGTACCTTACCATTGATTATCCAGCCATGGCGACATGCCCGCCCATTTTATCAATCGCTGCTTCTCAACAAGCTTCTCGATTCTTTCCCATTCCTATTAGTAGTACATCTTAATTCCGACCCTCCCTGCCCATCACTTACACACCTTCACATATTCCCCTGTACTACCAAATTTTTCTACCCCAAATTCCAGGCCAATCCTTCGTTTGAACCAGACACAGACACGGCATCAGTAGTAGAGAAGTAGTCAGTCCTTCCTTTTTGCATTCAGTCCAAATCAGCCCGCGCTCTCGACCATGAGCGCATCCACCCACGTTGCCCGCCGGGCAGTGGCTAGAAATGCCTTCGCTGGCCGGACACCAGCTATACGACCTGCTATCGGCCTCGCATCTCACATCGCACGCTACTCGCGCAACTCCCCCGCCAACACATATGCGCTCGCGCTACTCATCCCCGCTCGTCATGTTTCCACCGACCGACATGCCGCAGGACCTCCCGGCGCGCCCCCGCCGGGATTCAACGTGGAGGAGGCTAAGAAGCCGCTCCCCAAGGAAGATTCCAAATCAGCTGCCACGTCCGCCACCAAGAAGGATGGCACCATGACAACCCCTACCCCCGGCGAGCCTTCTGCCGAGGCCAAGACCCTGACTGAGCTTTCAGCCAAGAAGGAGGTTGAAGCCAAGGAGAAGGAGGAGAAGCAAGGCAAGAAGTTGACGCTGGGCCAGAGGATCAAACATGAGATTCAACACTACTGGGATGGTACGAAGCTGCTGGCCACCGAAGTTAGAATCAGCTCAAGGTTGGCCTTGAAGATGTCGAGTGGTTACGAGCTTACTCGGAGAGAAAACCGCCAGCTTCAGCGAACAGTCCAGGATCTGGGTCGCCTAGTGCCCTTCTCCGTCTTTATCATCGTGCCTTTCGCCGAGGCCCTCCTTCCCATCGCCCTGAAGCTCTTCCCCAACCTACTTCCCAGCACCTACGAAGGCCAAACCACAAAGGACAAGAAAGCTGCAACTCTGCGGGCTACTCGCAAGGAGGTCAGCTCTTTCCTGCGCACAACGCTCAAGGAAACCGGCCTGCCTTTGACCGCTGCTACTGCCGCCAAGGAAGAGTTCAGTACTTTCTTCCGGAAGCTGCGCGCCACCGGTGAAAAACCCACCACCGAGGATGTCATCAAGGTCTGCAAGGTTTTCAGGGACGATCTGACCCTCGACAACCTCTCGAGGCCGCAGTTGGTGTCCATGTGCCGCTACATGAACCTGAACACGTTCGGTACCGACATGATGCTGCGTTACCAGGTCCGTCACCGCATGAGACAAATCAAGCGAGACGATAAGGCCATCAGCTTCGAAGGCGTTGACAGTCTTAACGTTGCCGAGCTTCAGATGGCCTGCGCCAGCCGAGGCATTAAGACCCATGGTGTTTCCCCTGTTAGGTTAAGAGAGGATTTACAGTCGTGGCTTGACCTGCGCCTGAAGCATGGCGTCCCGTCTACGCTCTTGGTCCTTAGCAATGCCTACCATTACGGCCAGAGCACCCAGGCCACCGGCTTCGATACCCAGATTGAGGCCCTCACCGGTGTGCTGTCTTCGATCCCCGAGGAACTGTTCCACGAGATCGAGCTCGAGGTGCACAACGCCGAGGGCGCTGCCACCAACCGCCAGCGTCTCGAGGTTCTCAAGGAGCAGCAAGAGCTCATTGATGAGGAGAACGAGCAGAACCAAGAGAACCAGGAGACCGGTCTGGCGACGCCTAGAGATGTGGAGGATATTGACGAGAAGGAAGAGCGTCAAGCAACAGCCGACCAGGCCGGTGTAGAAAAGTCGCAGGTCAGTGAGGCTGTGCAAGCCGAGTCCGACGGTCAGATCGAGCAGGCGAAGGAGCAGCAGAAGAAGATGGAGGCGAAGAAGTCCGATAGCTAAGCGGGCGGGCCGACGACGAAAGCTGCCCTGCGCGACATGACCTTTGTATTCTGAGGATAACGTATCCCACTCTTTTCTTGTGTTTTACTGTGTTATTACTACACTATAGCGGGAAGATGGGGAAACTTCTCGGGGAGTTAGCGGAACTGGGCATTGTTCATTATAGATTTGACAAACAGGCACATCTCTTGTCATGATTGAAGAGGTAAAATACACAAAATAGACATTTTTACAACTCAATATGCTTGCTATTTGATTCATGGGGATATCGTAATGACTTTGACCAAACGCCGCAGCTCAGGATCAACCGGCCGGTCATTTTCTGAACTTACCCTACCAGTACGACTGCAGGTCCAAAGCCCTGCCCCCAAAAGTACGTACACTAAGCACAAACGGGTCGACTTATTCCCAATCTCGCAAACGATTTAGATATTATACAATCTCCAGCAATAGTGGCCACGAACACAGCATGTTTGGTACAATATTTGACACAACACTATACAGAAGAATACCATTGGCCAATTCGTGGCCATGAGAGCCCGACCTCATTGCTTATCGTGACCAAAAAAGCAGGACATCAGCACTATGTGCTTGCCAACAAGCCAATTGTAGCACCCAGCGCGTCACGGGCTTCACTTTATGAAAGCGCATAACTCCGAGTCTGGGAGGCTGAGGCTGAGTTCACAAAACTCACTTTTTTCAAATAGGCGAAGCCGCAGCAGCCGCAGCAGGTTTCCACTTGGCAATATTGCCCATGAGGTCGATCTTGGCGTTGGCACACGCTCGCACAAAAGGGGCTATGCCATGAAAGTGCAGCAATTCTTGCGCTGAGCCGGGCGGGTTCAGGGCGAGCTTTCGGATGGTGGCTTCTGAGAGGAGAGGCGGACTGCCCTCGACGCGCTGCTCGGGCGGGAGCTTCGAGATCACCATGCGGCTCAGCGCCGTTAGTTTCTTCTCGAATATCATGGCATCTTTGGACAGAGCGGGTGTTGATTTTGGGGGTATCTTCAGGGGTGTCGAGGGCGATGTCATTGTGAGTATACTTGCAGCGTGTGGTGACGCTGCCACAGGTTCCCCCCTTTCCCCTAACTTGCTGGGGGAAGGTCGACCCAGATCAGGCCGTTTGGGGCTACTTTGAGGTGGAAGCACTTCATAGCGCCTCCGTTTGACATTTTCTCTCGAAGGTGTTGAAATAGGCGGTCCAAATGCCGATTCCTCGTCGGAAGAGGACTCTTCTCGCGTTTGCTTGTTTTTGTCGACCGTGATCTTTGTATGTTTCAATGAAAACGACAACCCCGTGTTCATCTGTGGCGTCGGCGGTGAGCCCTTGAACTCCAAGCTCTGGCCAACACGCTTGACGTTGGCCTTTGGTGTTACTGGTGGTTCTTCTTGGCTTAGGGGCACTCTTGTTTTATTCTCCTTCACAAACTTTCGAGTGATGTCGAGCCAGATGTCTCCGTACTTGTCGACCTTCCTTGGTCCCATCCCACGTACAGAGAGTAACTGCTGTTTTGTTGTCGGGCGCTGAGCAGATATGGCGTCGAGCTCGGCATTAGTTGCCACGCAGTACGCAGGGACCTTCTCTGATAGTGCTGTCCGTGTCCGCTGCAGCTTGAGAATATTAAGTAGTTGTTGTGCTGATGTGTCCTTGAGAGCCGACAATCCTAGGTCTTGTGGTAGTTTCGGACTGCTTGGCTTCGTGTCGGTTTGAGCATCATCATCATCATGCTCGGGGTCTTTCCGTTTCTCACCGCGGTCCGCTTTCTTGTCGCGAGATGTACCGACGTTTTCATCTCGCTTCTCAATGGGTATCCCTTTGGCTTTGCGAAAGAAGTCCGCTGCAGTGTAGATGCCAGCACCTGGCCGCTCTGGTCGCAACCAAACACTACGGGTGCTTCCCAGTGTACCACTGCCACCGGGCCGGTCGTTCACGGTCGGGTACCGGTCCACATGTACGGGGAGGGTGGGCACGATGGCCATGGCCAAACGCTTGGCGTTCATACAGTGGTAGAGCATGTAGCCCGCGTAGGCATCATCGGCTGCGTAGGTAAGCTGCTCCTGGGTCAAGGGCTTGCTCCAGTCGCTAGTCCTCGCTTTTCCCTTCCAGAGAGGAAAGCCCAAGTGTTCCTCGACTTGCTTTGCCAGCCCAACCAGCTTGGTCGTGATCAGATCGTATTCTGCGTCACCATAGTGTACCAGGTTGTGTAAGTGGCTCAGCTCGAAGGCTCCCTTGGGTTTGAGCCCGAAAAACTGGGTGAGCCTTGCAAAATCGGCATTCATGACGCCAACGCCCACTTTGGAGATGGCGGGCGACTCCAGGATGGTGCGCAAGGCAGGGGCAATCAGATCATGGACGGTAGTGCCCTGATGCAGGGCGATGTGGAAGAGGGCAATCTTGCCTTCGCTGGCCAGCTGGATCAAGGCTACTTTATTCTTGAGGCCGGTGCGCTTGTGGGCATCCCAGGGCCACTCCATATCGAAGCCGACGACAGGCAAACCAAGAAAGAGCTCGGCGGCTCTCTGAGATTGCTCTTTGGTTTTACAATAGATTAGGGCGGGATTGTGGCCTTGGGCGTTGCTATATCGATAATAGTGCCACCATTGGCGCGGGCCCTGGCGATGTGGCGACGATCCATTGTGGCTACTGGGGACGATTGCTTTGGGGATGGGGGTTTTGAGGCGATAGGACAAGGGCCAGACAGGTTTCTCTCCGGACGTCTTCTGGTGTGATGGCGTCCCTTGGGATGAAGGAATTGGTGGTGGTGATGAGTTCGGCCGGCCCGCAGATACTCGAGGTTGGCTCGACGACATGATTACAGGTGTCGGCAGCAGCCATCAGCGAAGCCAGGCATGATGTTGATGGGTAGGCAGGTAGGTAACCAATGAAAGCGATGGTATGGGAAGCGTCGGGCTCGGGTCACACGCGAGACGATCGATCTCTCTCGCCTCTCTCGGTTGCGTGTTCCGGGCAAATCAAGTTGGGAGGGAGTTGAGAACAACCCCACTCGGCTTCTAACCATGTCATGTAGGTCACTACGTACCTCTTCCAGAACCGGGCTTTTACCGATAGACTCTTCGAATTTCCAGTCCATGTACAAACTCCCATTCTCTTCAATTCATTGTTTTCACCTCGGTCGTGGCAGGATGAGATTGCATTATGAAAGAAGGGCTCTTTTGTCGTTTCATCGCAAGGTTGGCTTCAAATCAGCCTTAGCCTTGTGTACTTAGTTATGTAGTGCTGGCTCCCCTGTAGTGCACTTTCTGCCCTGTAGATCAATCAGATCGATGCGACCTGGGGCTTGATGCGCCCTTGAGTTTTAGTGCCAGCCCCTCCCGACGTCCTCCATCTCGGAGACGTCCTCTTTCTTACATTAGAGCGCAGGCTATGTACTACAACTACGTCGCACCTTCTGCATGTAAGCCCAGTGCTTTCAGTCACCACGTTGACCAAGTTGCTACTTTAGTATCTTTTCCATATCTTCTCGTGGTAACATTCAAATCCGACTGATTGAATCGCTTGTCCCATGGACTAGCTTCCTGACTGGCCAGCGAACTCCCTTTCTCCAGAGCCTATTACTCAACTCAACCTAACCTACCTCCCCATCAGGAAGGTATGCAGCTTACAAGGAAACTGAGGTGTTAACAACGCTTGTTCTGAAGAACGTCGACGCCGTCGTTAGAAGTCGAGGAAGAAGAGAGCTAGAAGCGAGACTCCATCTTGACAGCTTGACAGGAGTTTCCCCAGACCAGTCTCTTGTATGGCCTTGCCCGGGCGTCCGAGTCCACGCAAACATGGGCCATCTATTTCCTTTTGAAACTGATGCTGTAGACCGTTGCGTCTATAGTGTCCTCTGTGGACCCCTTGTTGAGCTACGGCACGCCTGCCGTTCATTGGCGATACCGTCCCGAGACTAAGACTGACTAGCACTGGCAAAGGGGCCCGACGAGCTTCAGGTCTCGCTGTGTCTCGTGAAAGCGCATGGAATTTCACTCCCATCAGTAGTAATACCGGTCAGGCCCGGTCCATGCTTGTAGGTACATTGTAGGTACATGTATGTATATAAGTTCAGGTGCAGTTCCCTTCCGGGATGCAGCTGCGACAGACCGTCTAATCAGTACACTTCTTGAAACCTTTCACACATCCTATAACCAGCCAAGATGCGTCTGTCCACTCTTTTATACTCTACCCTGCTAGCAAGCGCTGCCTCCGCTGCACCCCCGCTGCCTCCGTCGACCCCGTCGCCGCCGACCCCACCTTGGGGACCTCCCGGTCCGGCTCCTTCGGGGCCTCCGGGTGGTATGAACAGCGGGTTCCTGGACTGGAGGACGTTCAAGGGCAACGGCGCCAACCTGGGTGCTTGGCTGGCCAAGGAAAAGGGACACGACCCTCTCTGGTGGAAGTCGCTCGGTGGAGCAGCCGCCGAGACCCCTGACGAGTGGACGTTGTGTGCCGTACTGGGCGACCAATGCGGCCCTGTCCTGGAGGCCCGCTACGCCTCCTTCCTCAACACTTCGACCATCGACCAGCTGGCCAGCGTCGGCGTCAACGTCCTGCGCGTGCCCACGACCTACGCCCCCTGGGTCGAGGTTCCCGGCTCGCAGTACCACCGGGGGAACCAGCTGAAGTTCTTGAGCACCATCGCCAACTACGCCATCGAGAAGTATGACATGCACGTTATCAATGACTTGCACTCGCTCCCCGGCGGCGTCAACGGCCTCGACATCGGCGAGAGCTTCGGGCACATGGACTGGTTCAACAACCAGACCAACCTCGACTACAGCTTCGCCGCCATCGACTCAGTCCTTGCTTTCATCAAGGACAGCGGCCACATCAACTCCTTCACCATCTCGCCCCTCAACGAGGCCGCCGACAACCTCGAGAAGTTCGCCATGCCCGAGGGCCTATCGGCGAGCTCGGCCGACTGGATCCTCAAGTACATGAACGGGGTGCTCGCCAAGGTGGACGCCGTGGACCGGCGCATTCCCGTCATGCTGCAGGACAGCTTTCAGGGCGCGGCCTTCTGGGCGTCGCGCTTCGAGCCGCGGCCCAACCTGGTCATTGACGTGCACGTCTACTTCTTCGCCGTACCCGACGCCTTCGCGCACTACCTGGTGCCGAGCATCTGCGCCAAGTCGCGCGTCGTGGCCGAGGACAAGAAGTTCCCCACCTTCGTCGGCGAGTGGTCCCTCCAGGCCCTCCACGACAACTCGCTCGCCGTCGCCGACCGCAAGACCCTCTTCGACGCCCAGCGCTTCGCCTGGCAGCGCAGCGCCAGCGGCGGCTCCTTCTGGAACGCCGTCTCCTACTCCGATACCCCCGTCGACGGCGAGGGCATCCAGGAGGACTACTGGAGCTACGTCGGCCTCATCAAGGCTGGCGTCATTACCAAACCCACTCCGTCTCGCTTCTGTTAGAACAACGAGACTTTCTTCAACCCAATCATATATAAAGTAAGACGAGATTACGGCATAGCAGAAGTTCCGAGTATTTGTTTAGAACAGATTCATTATCGATAATAACGTTGCAGGCACCAAGAGAAATCGCCATGGCCAGGAGGAATGGCATGGTCTTATATACAGGCCACAACTACCCAGACAATCGTAGCGGTCTGACTACATAGTACTGTCACCTCGGGAGCACTCTGCCGAGCGTTACGGCGATTCTGCAGAGATCGAACAGTGAGATGCCCCAGGGCTCGCAGGGATGTCCCCAACCCCACATGAGCTTGAGAACATGGTTTCGTATAGTACCATATCCATGGTCTTGTTGGTGAGAATCAGAAAAAACTGCAGCAAGCAACACAGCAGCCCGGCAGCCTGGCAACCTGGTAACAGCACTGCCCTACTGTAGCCGTCTACCGTTCGTGATCGACTCCTGGGTGTGTACGGCAACGCTAGCTGGTTATGGTCAGGGTCCGCTATCTGTCTCTCCACCCGGAAGCAGAGCTGACCCTATGCAATTTCGAGACTGGCTACCGGGATGGGATCGTTATAGCAGAGTTGGACTCGGTATAAATCCCAAGTGGGATCATGTAGCGTAGTATGTTGGAGGTAATCATGGTGAAGGCTGGTCCTGTATATGTAACAGTCGAATGGGAATGGGGAATCCCAAGCAGGCCACGCTGTAAAGGGCAAGGTCGTGCTGATTCAGGGGAACCTACCAAGAGGGAGAACCTCAAATGCGAGCGTGATTAGGTCGGTCACTACAGGCACGACAGGCCATCTGTTTATATTAACCCACATGCTTGCTCATACCGTGGGAGTTCTGTAGTTCTCTAGACAGTGACAGTCAGCCTTTCTCAACGTCTTCGGGCATTAAGAGGTGTGATATGAGACCCACGGGTGGGACTCGCTCCTACCTGGAGCCTCAAATAGCCCTCAGCCCATTTCAGCTCACCCAGATCCTATTAAAGATCAGTCACTATATCAATCGGGATATTAAGTCGTGGGCCATCAGATGCTATTCATTTAACGTCTTCCATCCCTCATAACTCCGACCACTAATTAATGTCCAAGTGCTATGCACGTCAACCAAAAATAGGGGCTGATGCGCCGCCTACCCATCAATAGGGCATCGATACTCGCTCTCACGTCCATAATCATCCACCGAACGCGCCTGCTGACCTCCCTGCTTTGCCTGGAGAGAGTCCAAGCAGCTCTGATGGTAAATGTGTCTGCATGCGAGCACCACGAGTGCGCCCAAAGGCTGCGGCCCGTTGCTTTGTCGCAGCTGTCCATCGACTCCAGTATTTTCCTGTGAATCCTCCTCGCCCTCAGAAGCCTTGGACTGCCCATCCCCGCTACCCCTAGTCGCGGAGTGGCTCCCCCTCCCTTTGTCTTTCCTCGCTCCCTCTGGAGAAGATTCGGCTCTGCCCTTACCCCTCGACGCCGCCGCTCCGTTCCCAGCTTTGTCGGCCTTTCGTTCTTCTCTTCTGCGATCCTCGGCGGCCTGACGCTCTTCCCAAGCTTCAAACACGTTGCCCTGTACTCCAGGGCCCCATACTCTGCGGCCGCAGGCCTCGCATATGGATCCCTTAGGCCGCCAACCCCGCTGCCTCAGCTGTACTGCTTCTTGTACGTTGACGAATAGCTGCTGCTCTAGCAACCGGTTTGACAGTTGAAGAATTGACTCTTCGTAAGCGTACGCAGAGAAGATAGACGTCAGTACAGCTCGGAGGTCTGCCAAATTTGGCGATGTCGCCGCAGCCTTGGTCAGGAAAGCTCGCAGAATGCGAAGGAAAGTAAGTGAACTGCCGGAAGAAGATAGTAGTCTGCTGGGGTTAGGTGAAGTCGCAGCCTGTGACGATGTTGCAGTAAGTAGGGCGGTGAAGGTGTGTTGGACCAGTGAACGAAGAAGCGTCAGTAATGCCTCTGTATCAAGAGCCTGACTAGCCGCGGATTCGGTCTTGAAAGAATCATCGACATTGTTTGTCTTTGTCGGTTCAATGGCAGTTGAAAGTCTACGCGTAATTTGAACCGTCGTATCGATCAGGTTCAGCCAAAGGAGCTCCTCGGGACAAAGCTCGCTCGAGGCGGGTGAGCTTTGCCGACGTTGCAACGCAGTCAGCTTCTTCGCCGTCTTCATTTGACCCTGGCATAGCCATATGCCAACATAGGTATATTTCTGGAGGCCTTTAAGGAGATCTTCTGCGGCTTCTTGTGAGTTCATTGCCTCCGCATGGTCGTTTAGCCCCGCAAGAAGCCCTTGCAGGGCAGATTCCAATGTAGTGAGGTGCTTTGTCAACCGTTTCATGGCATCCTGAACATGGCCTTCTCTTGCCATGAGGATTACAGCAGCGTCAATAACGCCTGTGTCTTCCATGGTTGGTAGGAGTTTGTCTAACCGAAGGTTCGTGCTTTGAACGAGGCCCACGTAGTCTGACACATGGGAGGCGTTGTACCGACACATGAGTTGTACGTACTGCTCGATGAAGTCGCGATTGAGTGCAGTCTTCTGGTTGTTCTGTGCTTCATTAGGTTCCAGTAAAGTCCTTAAATACTCGTATTGTAGATCAGAGCCTTCTGGTAGTGAGTCAACAGTATGCTGATGAAGTTCAGCGGCGTAGTTATCGATGGTGTAGGCTGCCTTTGCTGGATCAAAGCTGACTAGATCACTCGAGTGCTGCTTGAGGACTTCGTGGATATCGTGGGTTTGCTTCTTGGTGAGACCGGCGCGCGGTCTAAGGCACTCGGCAATGCATTCAAAGACCTCATCCTGTCCCTCAGGGTCTTCGAAATAGGTCTCAAGCAGTTTGCCATATTGCCTCTCACTCCTGTAGATGCGCTTCAAAATCCTATAAAACCCAGCTTGCTTGAACAACGGCATCAGAGGCGAAAGTTCTGGCGGATGGTAAATAGAGAGCAGATATTCCGCACTGAGCTGGGCGTCATCAGCCAAGTCCCGCCCTGGATAGTTGCACAGTCCGGCAACGACCCTGTTCAGGGTGGAACCTGGAAGAAGCAGGTATTGTGGAAATTTCGGTAAGTTGCGTGCGATGAACATATCCAAGTAAATGGTATCTTCAGGGGCGAAATCGGCAGGATTCATGAGTTCCAGCAAAATAGACACGACATATTGTCTGTCAACTGTAAGTCCAAATATCTGTTCCTCGGGTAAATCGAGCCCGGTGCCTCCGTTTAGCTGCTTCTCTTGCGCCTCGTTCAAGAAAGAGTCCTCAAACGCCTCGTTCAGCGCACTTAGAAAGCTTGGGGCGTCGAACTTGAGGATTAACCTCAGATATGGAAATGAGGGCTCTTCGCTGCCTGCAGGCCTAGTGAGGAAGGACTTGTTGCTGTCTTTAGGCCATTCAATGGTCTTCCCGGAGAATAGAAACCAGTATAGCTCGGCTTTTGCTTGCGATGCCTGTGTGTCGCTCATCATCTCGCCAGTCGGGTATATCCGCCCCGTAAGTGTATATGAGAGATAGGGAAACATCTTTAATGAATTGACACCAAAGATCTCATCGTTCATGAAGTTACCGGAAGACGCGTAGTCTCCGTTCTGCATGAGAGGAATCAACAGGGCAAGCAGGTCGATGAGAGGTGTGATGTAATCGCTCAGAGCCTGGTTCCACACGTATATCAGGGCATCATACAGGCTGTGCTGTTTGCAAAGCAATGTGGTCTGGTCTATATCAAGCGTCGCCGTATTCATGTGCACAATCATCTCTTCAAGCCTGCTCTCCCAGCCTCTGCTCACATAGTGAGTAACCATGGCTTTGACAGCGGCAGGGGGTACGGTTGTGATGGTCTTTTCAAGAATGTAAGGCTCGAGCGTTTCGAGGAAGATGCCTTCTACGTCAGCACCTTCGTACCACTCATATATCTCATCGAAGAGAAAGTCGAGGTCGCCAACGCTCTGGCAAGCGACGAAACATGTCTCGGCAAGCTCTTGTAGATGTTGGTCGTCGATCGAGGCGTTGTTCTTTTGTCTTTGGCCGAATGCGTACTTCAAAGATGCGCTCATGATCTCTAGTAGCTTATCACGGACCATTTGATGTCGTAGACTTGTGTCTTCGGGCAAGCCTATTGTTAGTTTGTTGGCATCGCCAGTGTAGTAAGAGGTTGCCAGCTGTATTGCAGCAACATAGTCGCGGTTTTCCATCAAAGCGATCAGCCGGTCTGCCCAGTTGGACAATGCCCCAATCGAGACTTCATTGAAGCCCAAGAGGAATATCCGCCCCTTATAGGCCTTGAAGCTCATAAAGAAGGCATCGGCAACAACACCATGCATCGAAGTATCTTCCTCGTCGAGCTGTTCTACCAAGGTGTGAAGCTGCTTGGAAAAGAGATCTGCATGGTAGATGTACTTTTGGACCATATCGAATCCTTCGGTGACTCGCATGGTTCGATCTTCTAACACGATGAGCCGCTGTGTAATTGTCAACACCGCGAGAACCGAGCGACTAAGCCATTGCACCGCAACTATAGACTCTTCACATTTCCAACGGCTTCGAGCTTTGAACTTGAGGTTTGGTGGCTTGTCTTTGTCTTCAGAAGGCATCTCATCCACATCCAGCACAGTCAGAACATTGGACCAACAGTAAACAAGCTTGACTTTCGACATGGTGTCGCCTGTATTTGGGTCGGGAACCTTTAGTTTGACAGCAGGAAACCAAGCTAGACAGCCGCTCATGGCGCTATGATGAGCCACATCTTTCGGCCTAGCAGACTTATGCTGCGTCTGGGCTATCGGGGTAGTGGACACAATGACCAACAGATAGGGGGTCAGCATAGCTGTCAAACCCAAGGAGTCTGCTCCCGTTTCCGTATTTCCGAGTGGCAGCGACGAGAAAGCAAGCACTGTGCTGGGCTTCAGGGGCTTCCCTGGGGGCAATGGGGCATTGGGATAGCGCCCAAGAATTCGAACCGTTTTTACCGTCCTGCCTAGTGCCCCCGTGCCCCTAGTCGCTAGATGAGAAAATGCCATGCCTTTGTCGTCAGCTGACACCAAAGCCGTATGTCGCGTACCGAGGAAACCGAGGTGAGTGATCGCCACATTTGGTATATGCCCATCAATCGTGCGATTGGTCACTTGAGATGGGTCGAGATGCGGGATGGTGAGGAATGGCCGAGATGCTCGGCTCGTATCCCATGTGAAGATGTTGCCATTGGCATGGCCGCCAGCAATCGTTGTGTGGTCTGCCGAAATTGCTATGGCTGTTATAGAACCGGATTCGACAGCTATTTGTTTGTTAGAGAGAGAGAACTGGTCGAGGAGTGGCGAGCTTACCTTTGGTACCCGGGCCAATGATCATCTTCAAGTTTTGGTTATAATCAAACACTAGGATTATGCCCTTAGTGGTGCCCAAGACTATCTGGGCAGACACTGCGATACATGTTGGCGACCCAAAGTTCCGCTTGCCAGCTTCAGAAAACGCCTGCCCGTTTAGCTTTTTTAACCTTGTCCAGCGTACAACCTCCCACGGCGGGGAGGGGGATTCGGTTTCGCCAGAGTCTAGCGCAAGCTGGCTGGCCACGGACACGGTCCTACTATGCCCAGTGAGATATGCCGGAGACGACGGTCGTGGGCTCAGGCCCGAAGGAGACACTATTCGCGACTGAAATCTACGATCGAAAGGCCTGAAAGACGGCGTAGGGCTGCTTAAGCCAGGCCGCGAAGCCACCGAGGGTAGAATGCTGCTGCTGGGAGAAGATAAAACGGAGCCCTGCGGTTTATGTTAACCCATACGTTCTCTATTTCTCGGACAACAAGATCTTGCTTACTTGAACCGAGTGTGTATCATCCGGCACGGAAAGCAACGAGTCGATTGGACTGCCCACTCGCTTGGGCAAGCCTTCTGCCGACCCAGACTCGGACGTATCATCTTGGTCTCGGAGAAGCTGGCGGTAGCGATTGGCCAGGGGGCCATGGTTCTCTGGCGCAGGGGCAGCCGCGTCCTCTTGTCTCTCTTGCTCCAGGACCTCTGCTATGTGTTCTTGGTCCCGGTCTCCCTTTATGGTTTCCTCATCGCTGGAAACGTTGTCTCCCGGAGACAGATCTAGCTGATCGTCGTCCATAGCTCCCGAGCATCGTATTTCCTACCACTCTGAAGACTCATTGAGGTCGCATAATTGGTTCGGGACAGGGCAGGTCGGATTAGAAGGATTTGATGGGCTCCGCAGATTTGTTGGAAGCTTGGCTCGGGTCTGGGCAGCGGGCTCTCGTGGAGGTGCGACAGGTTCGGTGGTGGTGTGGGAGGACCGGGTCGCAAACACTATCAAGCAAACAACGGAGTAGCCAACAGATGACCAATGTTGTACAACTGACAAGCAATCTATACGCTAGGACTGGGAGCACAAGAAGCTATTCGTAGAGAAGGGAAATGGTGTAGAAAGCAAGGCCCAAGCTATGGGCGTCGTTGGACGATAGGCAGAAGGAGAGCTAAGTTTAGCATACAAGTAGTAGTAAGTAACAGAGACAGCATGCGATTGGCGTTCCCCCTACGATGGTGGATTGCTGGGGGGTGCCTGGGCGCTGGGGGTCTCGGCGTCTCGCACGGGTGGGTGGTTCAGTGATGAACCAGCCAGCCAGCCACATGTCAAGCTACATCATTGGCCAGTGCACCAATATATTTTAAGGTTCCAGCACCGCGTGTCGCGACACCACCAAGAAAGCCACTGACTTGCAAAGCGGCACCCTATTCTTATTTCCAACATTGGGTAAACCACCGCCGCCACAAAACAAAAAACAAAACAAAAACAGCTACCGCCCATAATGTCATCTATAGGACCTCAGTTACCACCACATCTGGCAAAGCGAAAGCGCTCAGCAGATGACGACGAAGCAGAGGCCGGATCCCCACCGCCCAAGGTTCATGCGACCGGACCACAACTACCTTCCAACCAAGATGAGATCGCACTAGACGACGGCGATTCTTCAGACGACGACGATGCTTATGGTCCTTCCATACCCAGGGCCGCTATCGCGAAGCAAGAAAAAAACAACGCATCCATTGGCCCTACAATGCCAGCCTCAATAGGACCGGCAATGCCACCGACAGTAGCTCCCTCTATAGGCCCAGCCGCACCGCCGCCGAGCATCGGACCCTCCGCAGGCCTGACCAATACCGACGAGATAGATCTCGCAGACTCGGACGATGAAGATGACGACACTAGCCACGGTCCAGCGCCGCCCCCTAGCGGACCGCAACAACCCCAGCAACCAAAGCGCATCCACGGCCCCGCGCCACCACCCGGCCCCCTCTCGGAGCGCCCCCCGAACCCGCCGGACTCAGACTCCGACTCCGACAACGATGACTACGGCCCCGCGCTGCCCACCTCAAGCGCGCACCAAGCGCGCCAATCCCAAGCCGCCGCGGCCCTATACTCCGCGCGCCAGGCCGCCGAGTCGACGGCGCCGCAGCGCGACGACTGGATGCTGGCGCCGCCTTCGGGCGGCGACCTGAACCACGCGCAGGACCCGACCAAGCTGAAGGCGCGCAAGTTCAACTCGGGCCCGCGGGCCAGCACATCGGGCGGCGGCGAGATCAGCAGCATCTGGACCGAGACGCCCGAGCAGAAGCGCAAACGGCTCGAGGATGCTGTGCTGGGACGGAGCGGCGCGGCCGCTGGCGGACAGCCGCAACAAGGACAAAAGGGGGCGGCTGCTGGCGGCGTGCCCAAGACTCGAGAGGAGGAAGAGCGCGCGGAGCGCATACGGGAGAATATCCAGAAGGCGCGGGGACCGAGTTTACTGGAGGCGCATCAGCGCAACGATGGGAAGGGCAATGCTCGCACCGTCGAGGAGGAAGAGGATGACCCGAGCAAGCGAGCTTTCGACAGGGAGAAGGATATGAAGCTTGGAGGTCGGATAGGCAACGCGCAACGCAACGAACTGTTAAAGCGGTCGGCGAACTTCGGTGACAGATTCAGCAAAGGCAAGTATCTGTAAATAAAGTCCCAAAAAGACTGTGATCTCGACTTGTACTAGTACCCAGAGGGAGTAGAGTGTATATTACGTGGTATTCATCGGCACCTAGAGGCAGAGGCGCAGTTTACACGAAAACACAAAATATTAGGGTACAATCCTGAAATGTATGATTGTAAACGATGCGCTAAGTTCTACTATGTTACTACCTAGGGTCGCTGAACTCCGTCCCTGCTTGACAGCCGCAAGGAGAAAAAGAAAGTATGCAGATCCTGAACACCTTTGCCCCTGAATTGATGCACCGGAGCCCTTGGCATCGATAAATAAGACTTGGAAGCCTTCCAAAACAGAGGCAAACACCTCATCACGATATGCAGCCACTTGCTCCCCGCCTCCTCCCGCCCGTAAATGCCGCGCTGTGTGCACATCCAGGAGGAATATCTGGACCAGTAAGGAATTTATATAAACGCAAGTGGCAAATATCGCATACACCTCGTAGGGTAGAGGACGACCAGCACCTTGGTCGCCAAAAAAAGGAAAGACTGCCACTCAAAAACCCAATTATACCTGCGTCGTCTGATTGGCGGCTCGTAATGGTCGTGAGTTGATATACAAGAGTAGATTCTGAAAGACTCGATACACCGCATAGAAAACTCTTAAGTTGCAGCATTGGCCGTAGGCGTCTGCCCGGCCTCGAGTTGGGACGGGCTTGGCTGGGCGTTGGCGGTAGAAGCCCCACGACCTCGTCGTAGAGGATCAATACGGCCCCGAAGCCTGCCAAGAAGGCCCACGTTCTCGCCAATTGGTGTTTCGGTGGTTGTAGCTTGACGCTGTGGTCGGGAGGCCTGCGTTGTTCCTCGCTGTCCTGATCGATCCCACATCCTTCCGAACATGGAAGTGCTATTGTTGTTGTTGTTATTGCTGTTGTCGTTACCTCTACGAGAAGCAGCGTTACGCGGTGTTTGCCTCAATGGCCACACTCCAAATGTCCTTTGGGGTGTCCTGGGTAGGTTCATGCGACCATTGTTGCGCGAAGGGTCAGTTCCATGAGGTGACGTAGGGTTCGCTGGATCGCCATCAGCCGGAGCCGGCCTAGGCTTTGGCGTGTAATAATCGGCCTTGCAGAGCGGGCAGCAGGCTCTCCGGTTGGTTAACCAGGGATCGAGGCACACGGCATGGAAGGCGTGACCACAAGTCAACCCCCGAACATCATCATCGTCCTCCAGGGGGTCGATACAAATAGCGCATGAGTCTCCCGGCGTGGCCATCATCTCCGGGGGTAGTGCAGGGTTGATATGCTCATCATCGTCTTCATCGTCGCTGGCATGAGCTCGGTCAGGATCCTTCGTGAGAATGCTTCCGGCTGTTTGTGTTCTGGCCAGCGTAGCACCATCTTCCGTCGCGTTCTCGGCCGTAATTCCCTTAGCTGTCGCATCATCCTCCACGCCTTTTTTAGTAGTAGCGCTGGTGTCAGGTCTGTGTTCCGCAGCATTATTGGTCTCTTCTTTCAGAGCCACTTCGGGTACAATGCCTTCCACGCTTCGCACACTGCCGGCGCGGCTAGGTGGTGCCGAGACGCCACCAGCGGTTGGAAGTCCTTCTTGTGCGCGCGCGGCAACCCAGCTCTTGTACTTCAGCATGGGAAACTTTTCATTGACCTCGTCCATGGTCATGAGTTTCTTTTCCCGGCGTCGCCGATGGGGTCGCGTAGGCATGTTGTCCATGTTGATGGCTTCGCCATTTTCGTCGAGTCCTCGCAACTGGCGATTTCTGGCATTGTATCTGAAACAGTACTTGACACCAACAATAATCCTATAGAAATGGTTACAAGGACGAACGTATTTTCCAGCATGTGCTCCTAACAATGGCTTACCATAAATTGGTGAAGACTACGCCGAAACCCAATGCGACAAAGAACAGCAGTGGAGAACTAGTCGCGCCAGAGTTTTGATTGCCCGGGTTGCCGGTGTCCATAGGATTATTAGCAGTCGATGTTCCTGCTGGCGGCGATGTGCTCGCTACGCTAGGTGTAGGCGAACTGGTGAAGCTGGTCGGCGAGGATATCGGGGTGGGAGAAGATGAAAGTGTATCGCTTGCGGCTTGCCGGGCGACGACTCTGGCCACGGCATGAACGGCGTGAATGCCCTGGGCGAGGGCTTCGTTGACGACGGCCATGCTGATGAATTACAGACAGTCGAATTGAGCGAATTCGAATAAGAATTAGCTGGAATTACCGGCGAGCTGGTTGAGTCGCTTGGACCGAGGAATTAAGTGTCGCAATTCCGATCCGTCCTATAGACCTCCAAAATCCATTGAACTTTCTGGTGTTTGTTGCTGCGAATCTTTTTGTTCTGGGTGAAACGGAAAAGACAACGAACTCCGTGGGACCGCAGGTTCGGGGCCACCTATTTGAGCCGTTTTAGCTGGCTTGCGACCGCAACAGCGACAGCGACAGCGACAAACTGAGTCTTGTTAGCTAGGAGCAGTCCCAATAAGAGAGAAAGGTAAGAAGAGTCGTCGTGACTGGTAACCAGTCCATCCGGCTACTACAAAGGCTGGAGAGAAAGGTGGAGAAAGATGCAAAGCGAAGACCCGAGGGGGGGTGGAGGGAACATATGATGATGATGATGACAGTCTGATTGAAGAGGGAGATTGATGGTTGAACGTACATACAGAGAGGAGTTTTTGTGGACCACCACTGGGACTGTGATAGTTGAGGTCGTGGGGGAGGGAGGCAGGGAGGGATGGGCAAGCAGTAATAAGAGAAGAAACGGACAAGAAGGACGGGAAGGCAAAGCGAAGCGGATGGATTATGCTGTGACCAGACCTGGACAACAACCGTAAGATCGACAGACTGGGGGTGCTGGGATGGGCGATGGGCTTGGGTGTCGGGTGTGCAGCAGGTGGGCGTCTGGAGCGTGAAATCGGCTTCGGACTGGACGGGGACAGGCTACAGGACAGGATTACACAGGATACCATGAACTTAGCAAGGCCAGCCTGCAGGGACAGGGATCAAGGGTAGGGGCGATTTGTTTGAACGGCTGAATTGGAATTGGGAATTGGGGGAAGAGACCCAGAGAGACCCAGAGGCCCAGACGGCCGGAGGGGACTGAATGACTTGGAACTTGGTCTTTAGTGAGCGGTCGTAGCGGAGTGACCATGCCATGACAGAGAAAGAGAGAGAGAGAGAGAGAGAAAGAGACATCAATGACATGGAATATGTAACCAAGACTCAATACCTGCCTACCTACTCAACGGATGATACCGTACATAATCTCTACCTCTACCTTCCTTATTTTAATCATGTCTCTGCATCTGCAGTAGCAGGTGGGTACTCCGTACTTTTTTTCCGAAGAGGCAAGAAGAGTAAGAAAGCACCAGCACCAGCACCAGCACGCGCAAAGCAAAAAGCGAGGCGAGGCGACCCGAATCAGCCGTAAGGTAATAATAGGTTAACAAGTTCCTTCCTTCTGTGACGGACGGCGCCTGTTGCTTAGTTGCTTATCATAGCTGCTTACACCTCTGAGCCTCACAGGCTCAAGGATGGAGGGCTCTTGGATCAACCAGTCTATTCCCGATATGCCAAATGCAGGAGAAAAGGATGGAGTCGAAAATCCCAGTGGCTCCTCGAGTAAGTCTGTTTGAGGTCAATAGCTGGAATCCGTCTGTTTCCAACCCAAGCGAAGAAAGAAAAAGACGGCACCTTTTGGACTTGGGGCGACTTGGGGCAACTTGGGGAGGGGGCATTTTCGGCGGTTCCTGACAGCCTGGTCTGACAAGAGATTTTTAGTTACATCTCAATCGTCTATCGAAATACACTAGGACCCATAAAGGACCTGATTCCATCGCCAAGTGGACGAAGGGTCAGTAGGACGGGTTCATCTGGGTAGCTACTACTAGATGGCTAGATGGGTATACGTCGGGGCTGCTTTGGAAACAACTTGTTCATTTATGATGAAACCAACTTACTCGCAGTAACGGTTATTCAAGAAGAGAGATCCCTGGTCGCCAAGGTTAAGCCGCAAATAGGATGGACAATACGGAGGAGTATGGACAACACAGTACCTACATGTACGGACATCGTGTTTATTAGGTTTGCCCGCGCATGCATCCGTGCTCGTTGCTTGGGTAAAATCTAAGTCGGAAAGTCCTAAAGGTCTTACTACTAATAAACTGAGGGTGGTATTGCTGCACCTAACCGCCGTTACTAGTAATTACATGTATGTATCCTTACCCTTTTGGGGCCTACCTAATGTCCGTCTATAGCAACAGAAGCAGCAGCATAATCCAATAGGGCGACGACTTGATCATCACTTGTACATTCCAAGTCTAACCTAGCAAGAGAAGAAGGAAAGGGAAAGGCCACCGCTGACGCTGGCCGACCGAGCCCATCGAGTAGCAAACCGGGCCGGATATGGCGATCTCGCACAGATGCATCGCAGTGTGAAGACCCCTTGCATCACATAAACTCTACCAAAGGTTCCTGCCAGCCGCATAACTGATCAGGGACGGATTTGCCGGATGGCACAGGTGCCTTGTGTGTGTGTGTGTGTGTGTGTGTGTGTGTGTGTGTGTGTGTGTGATGAGGCAATATGAGCATGGATATTCAACGAATCGAACATTCACCATGGTAGGATCAGTGATGCAGGCACTTGCAATCGAGCGTGTTGCCCGAGCCTGGGGATCGCATTCCGGGGAACACGACGGCTAAGTTTGGAGCTTGCGTGTGTATTTAGAACAGACGAACAAGAGCACATGGCAAGCCGACTCGAATGCCAGCCTGTCGAGTCAGTCCATTGCAGAACGGCTGAACAACGCCTCGACGCACTAATACGGTAAAAGCATTCTGGTTGATGGCAAGTCATAATTAGAGACAATGTTCCTCAATCGCTAAATGGACGTCGCTAAAGTATTCCAATGAATCAGAAGTTGGAGGACAAGCAATCGGAAACACCTACATCGCCGATCTGTCATGCTTTCACTTACGCACCAACAGGAACGGTGCTGAGAGAGGTAGCAGCAGTGGCAGCATACCAAATCCATCGTGCGAACATGGTCATCCAAATCCAAATCCAAAGGCCAACAACTGCTTCGGCATCTTTCCCAGCGCATGCAAAAAGCATTACTGCTAGCTGCAATAGTTGTACGATCCCGGACGGCTAATCGCATTGAGGCGTTCATAAGCTGCATTCATGATTTACCCCCTGCAAGGTCCAGCCGTTCGGGAGGCGCCACAATAGCTATGTTCGATATAAATATGTACTACTATGTGTAGCACAATGTAGGTTATAATGTACTCGTAAAGTAATAGCCGACCCGTCCCGGTTCACCAACTTCGGGGCATCAGGTCTCAAATTGACATGCTGGTAGGTAGCACAACGCCCTCCGGCACAACCTTCACTGGCGCAGGAGCCTGTATCATAGATAAACAGGACGCCGGTTCAGGTTGAATGGATTGGCTGAGCATTTGCATTGGGACGTTGATCGACAATCAACCTGGGCTTGTCAGCTTCATTAGCGTTCGAGCTATCGGGCTGACACGAACGACGACAAGAGGACCGGTCATCTAGCCAAGAGCCAAGGTAAGAAAAGAAGACATCATCCGGCTTGCGCCACGGCACCCAGTCTAGGCCATGAACAGTCGTGTCTTACGACCCCGAAGGCGGGTAACAGAACGGCCAGTGCCAAGTGATGCCAAGCACTGATATTGAAGAAACGGCCGCCGATATGACACAGGGGCCGAGCTGCTCTGGCAGGACATACATTTACATCAACCAATGCGCATTGCGGCCAACTTCACTGCTGCTCCCGTGGGCAGCCGAATTTCGTGCATGTGGTGTCCTCCTGTGAGCCTAACAGATGATTGTAACGCCGTAAGAGCTTGTACAAGCTATGAACACATTCCCGTGAGCCACCAGGAACAGCGTCAGTCAGAATGATGACATGGCTGCGCCACAAAGCGCAAACCGACAGTGAGATTTTGTCAATTAATAAACGTCACATGCATCGAGAAGAACTGAGCCATTTGAATAGGGGCTCTATCAGCTTGGCGAGAATAGTTCCAGGCAGTTTTTAATATATCAAATAGGAGGGGGTTCGGAGTTCCAACGCGGCTAAAGCGAGGCTGATTCTTACCGTACAACCCATTGAGGCAAACCTGCCAGTCGGTCAAGTTGAATGTTGGTGAAGTACCAGCCGCGATTGCCAAATTAATTTGTCAAGATCGGGGAGTAGTAGTGTGCATGCGGCATGCTCCTGCATACTATATTGATATGAATTGAGCTACCCCGACTTGCGTCGCCGTTAACCTCGCATCGCCCGACCACAATAGACTCTGGGCGATGAATGCCAGCGAATGAGACCCTTTTTCCTTTGTCCTACCATCACGAGGCAAGTACTGCCAAATACCAGTTGGACTTGGACTACATGTAGCGAACCGGCACCCTTGCCGTTGACGCTGACGATGACATATTTTCGGGTTGTCGAATTACACCCTTCTATCTAACCTAAGGTTGACATCTGAAAGGAATGGCCGTCACTCTTCACTGCCCGGCTTTCCGTATTGAACGAATCCTTCCATTCTTTCGGCACTCGGCACCAACACCGCAACACCGCATGCAGGCAAAAGGTATGAAGTCATACTCACAGGATGGGCTCACAATGCCGATCACTTAGCATACTAGCTGGCTGCCATGCTTTTCACGGTTACTCCTTCACCATGGTAGCCAAATACAGCAGAGAGCGGCGTGGTAGCTCGACTTAAGCTTGCGGGGACTCCCAAGCGAACCATCCCGAATATAGACTCTCCAGATCCATATGGAGATCCATAGTGACCTGATGTGATATGTACAGTTGATGTGATACCTACAATGGACGAGAAGAAAAGAGAGACCTCGCTACCTACTTAGGTAAGTCAGTGCCCCAACCCCGCGCCCCACCTGGACAGGTTGACAGGCAGACCAACCAACTAAAGCAGCCAAGACCAAAAACACCCGCCACTTTTCAAGTGCAACTTCGTTTCAACTTTCTAGCGGAGGTAGTGGGGAGCATTTTCGGCCTTCATCATCCCACGAACCCGAAGCAAAACCGAACAGTAGCTCGAGACACACCGGCGACTTCGGCTTGCAAGTAGGAATTGCTAAGCCATCAAGGAAGCCAATTTGACTGACATACTTGCAGCATGGCACCTACGCAGCTCCCGGCCTCGGGAAATCCCTTGTAAGTCACTTGTCTAACTATTTGTGTTTGCTTGGTCAAGAGACCCCCCTCCTTCACTCGTGTGTGTGGTAGTCGTACTGTGTAGTGGTTGTGTCATCCCGGCAATCACATTCAGTGGTGGCTGAGTCTCGTCTCTATCACGACCAACACACACCGCGCGTTGCCGCTCGTCTATTAGCCATACCGAACAAGCCGGTGCTGTGAAGCTAACGATCTACTCCAACATGCAGGGTCTTCTTCGACATCACTCTCGGAGGTAAGCTTGCCGATATCGCGAGATCATCTCACATTTGTCCACTTGCCCCATTGGGAAAACGAGTCCGAATGCGACTTGAGTTTCAGCTCAGGGTTATCACGTGACCAGTAGAACCTATGGCCAGATCGTCCACCAATCAATCGCCGTCGTCTATCTACACAGCCCGCGACGATGATGCCTACATATGCCCTGTATGACATCGTAGACCTCGATCTAACTTACATGGCTTCGAATAGGAGAACCGCTCGGTAGGATCACCTTCGAGCTCTTCAAGGATGTCGTGCCGCGCACGGCGGAGAACTTTCGCCAGTTCTGCACCGGCGAGTCCAAGACCCCCATGGGAAAGCCGCAGGGATACAAGGGCTCCAAGTTCCATCGTATAGTAAGTGGGATCTGTCGGGATATACCTTATACAATGGTTGCACAGCCCTAACCAAAGTGATATAAACAGATACCCAGCTTCATGTGCCAAGGCGGCGATTTCCTCAAGGGCGACGGCACGGGCAGTACGTGCATCTACGGAACCAAATCATTCGCCGATGAGAACTTCACCCTGAAGCACGAGCAGCCAGGACTTCTCTCTATGGCGGTGAGTTGGCAATCGAACCCCCTTCTCTCAGAGTCTTGACACTGACAGACGGACACCGATAGAACGCTGGCCCCAACACCAATGGCTCGCAGTTCTTCATCACCACAGTGCCTACCCCTTTCTTAGATGGCAAGCACACAGTGTTTGGCAAAGTCGTAGATGGAATGGATGTTGTGAAGAAGATGGAGGCCACCAAGACTGGATACCGCGGCAAGGACGTCCCGAACCTGGACGTGGTCATCGCTCAGTGCGGAGAGATGTGAACAAGACATTCACTACCGTCAAATGTTACATGAGATGGGTTATCCAGAACATCGTGCTAAAGTCTTAAATTTCACGAAATACACACTTTACCACGGAGAATCTGGCGAGCTATCAACTCTAGCTGTTCTAAGCCAATTGGCAGCATGTCTGTTCATTGTTATCCTATCCGAGAAACAACCGGATGACAGAAACAGAGTCAAGTTCAGAGGGGCGTCACTCGCTTCAGATTCCAACAGCCTTTTTCGCAAATAGCTGTGTTGCCAAATATAACCCAGATTTTGTATCTCGACATACATATATGCACAAAGACCGTCAATCGCGAGAAATGCTTGCCAAGTATGCGAAGAGCGGCCAATATATATCCTCCCAGGGGCACCGTTGTTTCGATCTCTGAGTCCGGCATTGCAAACGAATATGAACTCTGGATAGGGGTACGCTAATTTAGCAACAAACAATCACATAATGCAGCTCTTTCTCCATTAGCAAGATGACCTAACCATAACGAAAACGTGTTCCTTTCAAGATAGAAGATAAATCGACATCTCAACCTCTATAGAATATATCCAGAGTAACTGGTACAGTCTACATTCAGATTTTCTAAAGAAGCCTCGTAAACTTTGTTCTCGGGCCCATAAAACACGTGTATAGCATCATTAAAATATGGTGAGATTTCACTCAGCCATGTATCGTCATATTGCAAATGCCACCAGTGCAATTGCAGCCACACTTATCCAGGGCCAGCAACCCAATTACATCATAGAATACCAGCCCGTCTCCAAAAAATGCTGGCGCCGCCAAAACAAGCCGTGACCCCCGTGAACACGATGAGCCCCCCATAGCCCGTACCGTAACCGCCCGCAGCGCGGCCGAGCCACGGGAGCCCATCCAGAAGCCCTTCGCTGAGGGGTCCCGAGACAACATTACCAATACCGCGGCCGGCGGCGAGCCAAGCGAAGACCATGCCCGTGTCAACGGGGCCGTACTTCTTCTTGCTGTCGTTGCTGCTGCTGGTGTGGTTCTCGTGGATTGCCGCCGGGTCAGTAGAACAGCTGTCCTCGTCGTACACCACCGCATTGTCACTGGCGGCGGCCTTCTCCATGACGGCGCGCATGATGCCAGGCCAGGCCGAGGTGTAGGACCCGGCGAAGAGACCGTACAAGATGCAGAAAGCGTAGAGCCCGGCGAGGGAGGACGCGAGGCCCCAGACCAGGAAGACGCAGAAGACGGCGCCGACCGTCGAGACCATGATGCAAGTCGTGACGTGCAGGTGGTCCGTCAGCGAGCCCATGGCGACGCAGCCCACGACCGAGGCTACGTTCACGAGGAGAATCGTCGTAGCGGACGGAAGCGAACCGGAGGCGAAGACGCTGCGGGCGTAGGTGGGGAGGTAGATGGCTGGGCGGAGAAGAAGAAGGACTTATCAGCAAACCAGTCGTTCATCCTTTTGTGTGTGCATGAATACTTGGATTTATCCACATAATCATAGATTGCCGTAACGAAGGTAAACGTAGACCATCCAGGGAGACATATATGTGGCAAATGCTGGTAAAGGTCCAACCAATGTGGCTAGAAAGCTTCATACATACTGGGACCGAAGCGAAAGCAAAGGTCTAATTATAAACTCACCTGGTAGAAAAAATCCAGTAGCCTCAAGGATGTTGGCCGATTGGTAGATCAAGAACGAGGGCAGCAGCAGGAATCTGAAGTTAAATGGCCGGGCTTTGTTAGCCCCCATGTTCCTAGAGACGGGCACGCGTGGCTTGATGAAGAAAGCCAGCGGTGCCGTGATGGCGAACAGCACGCCGGCCCACAGGCGCAGCGTGGTCTGGTAGCCAAGCTTGCGCAACAGGGCCTCGAAGAGCAAGGGCAAGACGACGCCGGCGATGCCTGTGCCGCTCCACATGATGCCGTAAGCCAGACCCTTACGGCGGACGAACCATTCGTCGAGGTAGAGGATGCAGGGGGCGTAGGCGATGCCGCCGCCGATGGAGTAAAGACAGCCTTGGCTGGCGATGAGCTGGGGCACCGTGACGCAGAAGGAGGAGAGGGCGAGCGAGATGCTCATGATGAAGAGGCCCACGATCGGGGTCCAGCGGGCCCAACGCGCGAAGATGCGGCACAGGCCGAAGGTAAGGGGTGCTGTCAGGTACATCAGCCCCATGGCGCAGGTGCCGATGACGGAGATGTTGGGAGAGCCCTCAAACGGCGCATTGGTGGAGTAGTAGTCCTGGAAGATGCCGAAAGCGAAGGGGAAACCTTCACGACAGTTAGTTTTGCCACACTATGAAAATGGGGGGCTATATGATGGGCACACGACTCATACCCCAAACTAATGCTTCAACAGCGAAAGCGGCTGCGAGAAAAAGATAGGCATCTTTACCCCTATCGACGGGCGGGAGAATATCAACATGCGCGAGGGAGGTGTGAGGGCCTGGCTCCAGCTGTATGGATATTTGACTTTCTTGAGCTGAGCTGTCCCCAAGTGATCTGTCGGCCAGAGGTCTTGCGACCGCAACCATCTCGGTAGTTGTGGATGCCATGGTTGACTTTTTGACTTCTTGACTTCTCGACTTGAACGCAACAGCTCACAGCTCACACGATCACTTGAGGCATAGAGCTGACGACAACCAAGGACAAGAGTAAGATGTGAGGTCAAAGGAGCTCAATTTATCAATGAACATGGTGCCTCGCAAGCTGTTTAACGTTAAACATTGGGTCAAAATTAGCATCCGATAAAGGAGTTCAAGTCGGCTAAAACTGGTAGCGCTAATGGGCACTGAGCCTACCCTCTTACTTGCGTCAGCCTTCCATTCAAGACCACGCCCTTCAGATGGAGTATGTAGATGCTATGGCGGGGATCAGTGGAGTAGCGCACGCGCAGGGCCGGTTATGGGCGGCTCTCGAATTTATGCCATCGTGGACGGAGCTGCCGTGTGCCTGCGCACGATGTGAAGCTTACTTCATCTCGTACGTAATCCAACACGTCCCAGAGCCATGTGGAAGTCGCAACAAGATAGAAAATAAGTGGAATCACCAAAAAGCCGGAGTTCACGCCTCTCTTTTCTGGAATATACGTTAATTTGTATAAAGCATATTGATTAACAAGGGCTGACCGCATATAAAATCAGCCGATGGTGAGCTGATCGCTTCTCTCTGGTGGACGCCGTAACTCCACGCCATCCCAATGAACTCTTTTAGATCTCACACCAGGCTTCGCCCATTGGCGTTGTGGCTGACATTGCTCGCGTGTGCTATCAGGAATTTGCAGCAAGTTAGGGCAAACTTGCAGGCTTTTGTCCAGCTATCATCGTTGGCAATCCCAAGCTTGATGCTGAAGTGCCCTATCCTGTCATCACCAATCTTGTCACCTTCAATCTTGTAGGGTAGATCCAAGGGGGAGGTTATAAACTCGCCTCGCTCGTTGACCTTTCTTGTTTCTTGGTTGACGAAAGCCCCGAGCTGCCGCACCAGTTCGAGAAAAGCCACCATCGCTGTGTCAAACTTCCTATGCCAAAGCAGGTTCAGGGGCAGATCTCCCGAAGAGAACAAGTCGAGAACCTGCTTTTTGAGGGCAGGCGGAGGGCCTCCTCGGGAACCCATACGACTAGACGACGGAGAGGGATGATCATAGCGAATAATTTTGGACGTCGAGCCCATAGGCAAAGGCTCGTACCCGTCAAATTTGTAGCCTAGCTTGTCTGCGACTGTAACCACAAGTAGTAGTGCTTGTCCCCAGGCCGCATTGATCTCGGGCCACTCGACTGGTTTGGCGGACGACCGACCAAGCCTGAGACCATTGATGGTGGCAAAGTTGCCGTCGTGGTGTATGGAAAAGGTGTCGTTGTAGACGTTTGCTCGTTGCAACTTAATGAGTAGCTGAGAGTCGTGGTCGAACTTGGAGTTGATGCTATCCCTCTCATTCTGAAAGTGGGAGAGCTTGGTGCCAAACGAGTTTCGCTCTCTCCAGAACTCCTCTTCTTCTGCGTCGATATTTCTTGATTCTTCCTCTAGGATGGCCATTTCCCGGTCGAGAGCCTCTTGCTCGTTCTCCAGCTTGGTGAGTTTGTGCAACGCCTCTTCTTGGTCCCTTTTGGCCTTCTGCATGGCCTTCTCGGAAGCAGAAATATCTTCTTCTGATGGAACATCAGCCTGAACTTGCTTGAGGTAGTCGGCGAACATATTTCTCTCCTTGATGGTGCTGTCCAGCCTCTTCTGCAGCCCTTCGACGAGCATGTCGGTGCACTCGACACATACTGGATGGTCTATATCGGACCGGGCGGACAGGATCTCGAAGAGCTTGTTGATGCGCTCAGCTTCGTGAGGCTTGGCGTTATTGGCCATGGTGCTTAAGCCGTTCGATAGGGAAGACTGGCGACGCTGCTGGGGGGCGGAGTGGTGCTCGTTTGAAGGCGTGAGCTTCGGAGGGGCGAGTTGCGACTCGGTTAATAGAATGAAGGACCCATCACTACGATGAGCAGTTCCTTGTTTCTTAAACAAGGAGTTTGTAGTGTTCTTGGAGATTCTGTCATAGAAGCCTCGTCGTTCAGCTTCCTGGGGATATGAAGGTGGTGCGACGGCTGGGCGTTTGGATTGTTGTTGCGACGAGGCAGCTATTTGACAGTCAGTCATGGCCCCTACGAGCGACGTCCATGGGATAGATCGGAGTCAAAAAGGCCAACAACGGGCACAAACCTATGAGTAAATCATATGCAGCAGGATTAAGCTCTGACAACGAGTTGTCGAGTTTAAGAGGCGTACGACACTTCTGGCAATACATGGTTGCTGGAGTCCATCCTACATGTAGACGGCGGTTGCAGATGGACACTTATCGGGTTTAAGGTCAAATTCAGTACGTCGCGAACATGATTAGAAAGACAGAGATGGGTTGAGAGGGTGGTTTTTGGAGTGGAAGGTCACGATGGTATGTATCAATTGTTTGAATATTAGGGTATGTACATACGATGGGAGCTTTGGAACTGCATGTGCTTCCCGGAATACCGTAACGTCACAACCCCCCACTAATCTTTTTAGTAGGCAGCAGGTAGCCCCAGCAGCAGGAACTGGTAGGTTGGCACTGGTTGGTAGCCCTAGCAGCTTAGGTATGTACCTACATCACCTCAGTGCTAGGGCGGTGGAGTGCTGAGTGCCAAAGTGCCACTGCCTGCAGCATGTTCCCGTAAAAGCCCACCCCCCATACTTTAAGCAATCCATCCATTAAATTGATTTGCTCATAGAAATAGAAATGCCCCCGTTTTGTTGAAATCCAATGTTGATCTTGCGACCGTCCCGGCAACCGTGGGTGGTTTCTATTCCTTAACATGCCTTCAGTGCCCATCACCTAGACAGAAAATTCGGATGCGCTCTGGAGGGCAGAGTAGCAATGCGCCTTATAATTTATATACATTTCTCTTTCCTCCTCGTATTGTGAAGCGATATGGTTTGCGCCGGCCCGTCTCTGCGACAACGACAGCAACAGTAACAACAACAATATGGAGCCGCCTGCTAAGCGCCTTAAAGTTGGCCAACCGCCGCTACACGATGATCGCCACAACGAAGCCAACGACGACGAGCTATCTTTGCACCCAGGCGAGTTCGACGCTCGACAGGATCCTCTTTACGAACTGGACAAGAGCAGAGCAAAGGCCGTCTTCAAGCTCAAATCCCGCTTCGAGTCCATCTTCGACAAGTACGAACACGACTTCGAGGGTGAAGGCGACGAGATCAACCTACATACCGGAGAAGTCATAATCAACAATGGTCATCTGCTGTCTCTCGAGGACGATAAAGATAAGGAAGACCTATCGGCAGACGAGGAGGAGGAGGAAGAACGCATATTACAGGGCAAGAACCCGCCACCCACATCGACACCCTTGACCTCGGGGAATTCAATGCCATACAATGCGGCCTCGCAGCTGCAGAACAACTGGGCACACCCTCCAATACCCAATGGTGGCTTTCCAAGTTTCCCGGGTCTATCAACGCCAGCGCAGAGCTATGGAATGCCGCCTCCATTTGCAGCTTTTGGCCCTGCTCCGATAGACCCGCTGTGGCAGACTCCTGAACTTCAGATGGGCGGTTCTCAGGGCCATTTTGGACTTTTTGCAAATACATATCTTGGGCAGATGAACACCCTTCAAGGTGGCTATGGAGGTGGGATCGGTCGCCTACTAAACCGTAGAGCCCCGAGGAGAATCGCCACCGCGAAAGAGCTTGCGGTCAGAAATCGCCAAGATGCATTCCTTGGAGAAGAGCTTGTTGAGGACGAGGGACATGACGGCCCTCAAGATCATGATAACATGGAGGACGAGGATGGGCTGCTGGGCGTCTCCAAAGAAAATAACAGGCCTAAACAGCTCCCAGGTTCCTCGACGCAGAAGCCACACAAATATATACCAACCCCCCCTGCTACGATATTGAAGGAGCGTCTTCCGAGGAATTACACAGTTAGGAAAAGTGAATCCACTACAACTGGCAATGTTCGGCCAGGAAATGACAGATTGTCTGTTGTTTCTGACGCAACCCAGATGGGAAGCGTTACTTCCGTTGGACCTTCTGAGTCACAGTTACAGCAAGAACATTCCGCACTGAAGAACGGGGTGATAGAGCACTCTCCTGCAACGGAAAATGGGCAGATACCCGAAAAACGTTCTACTTTTGTCATAGAACTACGGTCGGCGCGTGGAGGCGATAAGCAACAGAAACAGTTGGTTGCGAAGAAAATTCGCAAACAAGATCCTCCGCAAGAGGAAGATAGCGCCGGAAGCTCCCACAGTCGGCGCTCCGGGCGAGCACGCAAAAGTCCCGAGGTTTACGGCAACGTTTCTTGGTTGAAGATAAGAAGACCAAGAGCCAACCTGGAGACAATACTGGACTCCAGTTCAAACAAGAAAGGTCAGGCGCGATCAGAAGAACCAAACAAGAAGCCAGACACCGATATAGCGATTGCAGATGCACCGAACGGCGCGGAATCCTTGACTGAACGGCCATCTTTGGATCATATAGAGGAGCCCCAGCCCAGTGGCGTTGGTAACAAAGCTTTCATCGAGGCTGCAGAAAGTATATTTCTTTCGCGATTCGACCGAGCCACAGACTCTTGGGATGAGGGTGAGGCACATGAACCGATGCCGAACATGCCTTCGGAGCTACAATCACAAGCGAGAGTAGAACACGAGCCAGCCAAACCAACCCCGCAACCAGAGTCCTTTTCCAGGAACCAGATAGATCCCTCTTACAGTTTTTCGGACGACGAGGATGAGGTTGGAACTACTGAAACGTCGGGGTTGCTTACGGAACCCGAGGCGGCCCCCCGGAGAAGTGCGGAGCTCGAGGGTGAAGGCTTTGCCTCGTCTAATCGCACAAGTGGAATCGTGGCAACACTGAAAAGCGAGGATATCACTGAGCCTCCGACTAATCAGGATGAAGAGATGCTATCAGTGGAGTACCCGTCGACAGCCACGACAGTCGAGGCGTCGGACTTCTCACAAATCCCACTGTCCGAAGGAATCATTGCCGATACTACCAACGCAGTTGCGCGGGAAATCGAAGAGCACGAAGGAGACGCTGGACCTGCGAGCCCGGAGATACTCGTAGACCGAGCTGCGAATGCGGACTCTACAGTAAGCCGAAGAGCGAGCAGTCCGGTGAAAGAACAAGCCTCTTCGGTTCAAACGGAACCCCCAGAAGCCCGACACGACTCTTCCCCTCTCCCCTTGGACCCCCAGCCATCGCCATCGCCATTGCCATCTCGGACAATAGCTAAAGCACGAAAATCCGTCGTGGATTCGGTTGCACCTCGGACTCCGACAAAGAATCCGAAGCAGAAGCGCTCCCACAATGAAGGGCACGGAGGAGGGGGGGGAGAGGAAAAGAAGAAGACGAAGCAGTCCACTCCTTCTGTGACGAACCGCCTCACGTCGTCGGCCAAGAAACATGCCCTAGCGTCCCTTATCCCCGACAACCCGGACGACGAGGACGAGATCAGTATCCTCTCCCACACGCCCACTTCCTCGAGATACGGAGATGCGTCGTCGCCTGCATCATCGCCACTACGCAACACCACCGAGCCCCTTACGCCATCGCACCGGCCTCGCCACCGCAGCAGCCTAGGATCCGCTGCGGTACGATCCGGATCCCGCTACGCGCCAGCTACCGACTCGAGAGCATTGGGGCTGGGAGGCCTCTCGTCATCGTCCGCTTCCAGACGCAAAAGCAAAGCGAATTATCGTTCGACGATGGCGAAGACCGCGGCGTTCAGCTCGCCTTTACTCCAGCGGGTGCTCAAGACGCCCCGCGCCGGCCGAAGGTACCATAATCCAGGAGAAGATGATGAAGAAGAAGGGCTGGTCCGTACTCCGGGTGGGACCATAAGGCGATGCGGCGTCGACGGGTTTGTATGTGACCGCGATTTTTGCCTGACTTGCTGCAAATAGCAAACGAGTTGTTGGAACCAACCAAGCCTTTCGCCATGCATTAGATATACCCGCCTAGCAATACCGTTTGTATCTATATATACCTACAAAGTTATGACCGATGGTCTGGAACGCCGCTGCAGAAGCGTGTACGTGCTGTGAAAGTCCGACCGCTTGTCTACAAGGATTTGATATATTCACCTGTGAAAATCGAGTAACCTGTGAGGCTTCACAACCCTGTCCCTGGACGAGATGATGTGACCGTAACTTCAAATCCCAAGGAGTTTTATGTGTGAGAAATGTACAATGAATTGACAATATGTCAACGAATATTGGCCCAATACACAGATGGGGAATGATCAAAGAACAGGGGGTCTGTAGGTGTACGATTACACTACCGGCCAGCATCTTGTTGTCGATGTTCTTGGCAGAGTATCTCGCTGCTTTATATAACACCCACATCTACGAAAAGGGACTGTAGCTATGATCTCAATAGACAACGTTCAGATTGCATTTCCATACTACTAGAATAATACGCTTCTTTGTGATGTTCATACCGCGAAGCAGATATCTGTTCGCCATTGCACATAGGCCAGCGCTTCAAGGGGCGTTGATGGATACGCATTAAGAATGCCTTGTAATGCATTTCTTCTGGAAGAATGTATTTTCTTGCCTTTGACAGAGCCAGCGCCCAACGCCATACACTGTCTGCCCGCATTTGTCCAACAGTTGACCACCCCCGCAGACTGCTTCACACCAACGCCTTGGGCCGTTTCATATCGCATTGCTGTGAACAGTCGCGCAAGAGCAAACTACTGTGGAAACACCATCCAGGACCAGTGGATTCCAGCCACAGAAAGGATATGGCTGTGGCAACGAGACCGAGTATTCACAGAGAGGATGGATGATGCTCATTGGGGTGTGCATTGAGTGTGCCTTAACAACGATCGACTCCGATCTAACACAATCAAAGAGGCCTCATAGTGCTAGTGGCCAGTGGGGTATCTCAAGAAGAAATGGCCTAGAAAGAAACCGGAGATTTCTTCATGATCATCGTCAAAGCAGGCTCTCAGGATGCTGAGCTCACGGGCGCACCGTTGAGGTATTGCGTCAGGGTGGCCTCATCGCGAATAGGGGCGAAATAGGGGTGAGCCATAGCTTCCTTGGCAGTCAAACGCTCCTAAAAGACAGTCAACAAGATTGTTCGCGCATAACACAGTACATTTCATTAGATCTTACCTGGTGGTCGTATCGGAGAAGCTTATCGAGGAAATCAATGGCCTCGTTGCTGACGAAACGTTGATTCTCGCCATTAACAAAGCTGTGCCAAGGCTTCTTCTGGAAACGACCCAAGATGTCGTCGTATTGCGGATCGAGCTCAATCTCATACTTGTCAAGATAGTCGAATAGGTCGTCGGTACCGAGAACCTTGGCTATCTTGACGAGCTGGTCAGAGTTGCTCTGACCATGGAAGAAAGGCTCCTTGCGGAAGATCATCGAAGCGAACATAGCACCCAAGCTCCACATATCCAAGCTGTAGTCGTATTCCTGGAAGTCCACCAACAGCTCAGGTCCCTTAAAGTATCGGGAAGCAACGCGCACATTGTACTCAGTACCGGGATGGTAAAACTCGGCCAGACCCCAGTCGATGAGACGTAACTAGAAACCGTGTAAGCGGAATAGACTGGAGATGGATGGACGCGCAACATACCTTTCGGTTCTCATGATCGATCATAACGTTATGAGGCTTGACGTCTCTGTGCATGATGCCCTTGCTGTGGCAGAAGTCGAGAGCCTTGAGGAGCTCAAAGATGTAGTAACGGACATCGATGTCGTTGAACTTGGGGTAGAGACTGCGGAAGTCTGTGTTGTTCACGTACTCGAAGATGAGTGACGGCGTTTTGCTCTATACAACAACCGTAGCAATGACGCGTTAGCCGTTGCTAAGAGTACGTTGAGAACAAAGCAGCAGGCTGATCCACGGCCATGAACCCAGTGGCGTAATACCTGGGGATATCAAAGACACAGGAAACAAAGCTTGCGCAATACACAGCGCCGAAGCAAAATTGCAAAGAACAATGCTCACCTGACTATCCCGGACAACGTCAAGCAGGGCAACGATGTTGGGTCCACCAGACAAATTCTGCAGAATCTTGATCTCTCGCTTGATCTTCTTCTTCTTAACCGGCTTCAAGACCTTGATAACGCACTTCTGGTAGTTAACAATGTTGATGCCCTCGAAAACCTCCGAGTACTTTCCGCGGCCTAGATGGGAAAAAGTCGTACGTTAGCCACATAATTTTGAAGTTGCTACAGCAGCAAAACCTGATATAGGGTACGTAGGGTCGGAATCTCGTATCACCTACCGATCTTGCGCACGACTTCGTAGTTCTCCAAGACACCCCAGCCTAGAGAGATAAAGGTCAGCCAGATGTCGTTGCCATGGTTTGAGGGACCGGTCGGCGGCCATGGGGAGCGGGTGCTCTTGCGCGACGGTATAGCGAGAAGCAGGACCGACGCGAGCAACGATACGTCGTCGACCAGACAACGCCGACAGCGTGTTTGCAACTCACTGATATTAACAGAGTCATAGTCCCAATAGCTCCGGGGCATGGTCTGGTTGTACTCGGCGTAGACTCTAGCCATGATTGCGGCTTGGTGGTGGCGCTCACCACGATGCGAATCGAGTGTTGTTGTTGGCGGGCGGTATAGGGAGGACCAGGGCAGGGCTGGAACCTGGAGGTTGGAAAGAGAGGAGGATGGCGATACGATGCGATGCGATGCAGACAGGAGAATTGCTTGCGTCGTCGCCTGGCGGAATCTGGGTTACTAGTGAAAGGAGGGGTGCCGAGCCTTCACAATTGAATTCAAGTTCAAGTTGAGCCTTAGGTAAAATGCCAGGCTCTCCCTAAACGAGTCGGGACCAGAAGCAGTCAAACTTGCTTGGTGGGCTGTGAGATAAAGCAAGGTTATTAGGTTAGCAGGTTAGGTAGGCAAGGTAGGCCAAAGGTAGGCTGGTCTGGTAGGCTGGTCTGGTAGGCTGGTAGGCTGGTAGGCACGGGGAAAGGGCCAGTAAAAAAAAAAGGGCCACCCCCCTCCAACCCAACCGTCCAACGGATTCATCCAGGCGGAATCAGTGCGCCCTACATACATACGTGCTACTCATCAGTACTGGCTGACTGGCTGACTGACTGGCACCACCACTTGCAGCGCCTCTACCCCACACATGTCTGATCCTGAAGTTAGCCCGTGGTAGCGCGTACATATTCAGATAATCCCGCGATCAATGAAAGCCGACTGAAGCCAATGGAGAGGATTTTATGCAAGGCTGGCTGTGAGTGAGAGACGGACTTTATCATATTTTAACTAGGTAGTCGTGCGTGTCAAGTAGTTGGAAAGTTGGAACATGTAGTATTGCATTAGGCAAGGGAAACTTGTATTAAGGACGAAAATCCTTGGTCTCTGCATGCATGTACGTATTGGTCGACCATCTACATCTCATCACCCAATACTACTCAGGTATACGACTTGATCTACCGAAGCCTGAAGCAAGCAGGTTTGGTTGCTCACCAGAGCTTCGGGGCTATCATGCTCCCAAAGCTGACACCCGACAGCTAACCAATTATCGACTTACTGTCCCTCCCTCCCTCTCAAGAGTCACTGATAAAATCGATCAAGCCTCATAGACGCAGTCGAGGTTGCGTCACCCACCTCTTGCGAGATACCGGTTCAAGCAGTTGTCACTCAAGCCGAGCCTGCAATCAAAGGCGTATTATGTTGATCCCCGTCAGGAACAGAGCTTGTATGGGAACTGGACTTGATTTCGTCAGTAATGGATATTTCTAACAAGATTGTTGCATGTATTGTACATAGATAAATCCTGCAATTTCAGAGAGAAGATTAAGTCGACACGCGTCCGGTCCTAAGCCAGATAATCGCCGGTAAACCAGCTTCAACTGGTCCCATGCTTTGACTGACCCGGCCAAAACTTCCGGCTAAGGATGACGATAAAAGGTTTCATCATGCGAGGCAAGGCTGAGTGAATTCGACGGAAAATATTGACTGACCTTACTGTGAAGTGTTGCCTGCGTGCGTGATGCGCCGTATTGGAATAACTCCTCTTCCCAACGGAAAAATGAGGCTTTGATTACATCCCATAACCAAAATCAGGGATCATCGCATGATGATCTCAGTCATCATATGATATCTTCCGTCTCTGGGCGGGAGGCTCAGAATTGTTACCAAATTCAGGTTGGGGGGCGTCTTCGTAGTCCAACGAGTCCATTCCCGTCTCGACCTTGTCCCAAGTTCTCTTCCGCAGGTCCGGCTTGACGTTCTTCTTAAACCAACCGGGTTCGTTCTGCTGAGCATTGTGAGCGGCGTTCCTAGCTTTCTTTTTGTTCTTCCTGGCCTTCCTCCTCTTTACAGTGGCCGAGACGGGCTTGGGCGTGTCGGACTCCACTTCGCCATCTTCACTAGCAGAGGCGTACTGGCCTTCGTCTCGCCTGCTGGAGCCCATATCTGACAGGCCGGCTGTGGTCTGGTCGTTCTGGGAGCCGGAGCTCTTTGTACCGTTGGCCTTGTCGCGCCGTAGAGTCTCGATCTCCGAATGCCGGAAGATGGCAATCTGTTCATCTGTCAAGGTACGTTTAACACCGTCGGAATAGTAGCCCAGATCGTCCTCCTCCTCTTCTTCTTCGAAATATTCGTCATTAGCGTCGTACGCGTGATCCTTGGTTGCTGCTGGGTTCTCAATAAAACCGGAAGAAAAGTGCTGGGTTGCAGTCGAGGAGAAATGCTCGGTATGGAATGCTGCTATGTCTGCCTAGCAGGTTCACCAGTTAGCTACTGTGACAATTTTGTTCTTATAGACGCGAACTTACTTGAGAGACGTCAGGTACGTTCAGACCTTCCGAATCGGCCGGAACAGCGGCCATAATGGCTACTAATGAAGGCCGTGATCACCGTGTAAAAGAAGCCTGGAAGCATTGGTGAGTTGGATGGATGCCCTTGGGCCAGAAGCTGTTCAATGGGGGTAAGTAAGTAAGGATGTACGGCAGCTTAGGCAGGCAAGTAAGTCATAGCAGGGGTTTAGTAAAGAGCCCCCACTCCTGGTGCGCAACCAGTAAATTGTCTCCCCAACGTAACGTAGGCCTGGATCTACAGTAGTAAGTAAGATGCATGTATTTCAAAATCAACTTGGACTGTCAAAACATTGACTCCCCTACGTAATTTGAGCATATGGAGTGTACGGCAGTTAAGTCACGAGCGGCATCACAAAGCATATCGTACCATTTAGGCAATACTTCAATCGCTGTTAAAATTGATTCCAAAAGAAGCCCACATGAGCGACTAACATATACATAAGTGGCCATGGGTTCATGGCAGTCTCGTGACTCTCCCAACGCCAAATACAGAGCAGCGATACCTCGATAAACCCCCTTAAAACGCCGGGATGCCCTACAAATAAGTAGCCATAGAACGCCGGGTCCCCTTACCTCGCTTGTCTTGGCACAAAGTCCAAACCCTATCCTATAAAACGATTTCCCTCGCATCTTGGAGGTGGCCCTCGTTTGGGCAGTACGGGCACTTGCACTTATTGTTCTTGCAGAGTCGCTGCAAGCTTTCCCGGGCAAGCACATGGCCGCAAGGAAGCATCATGGGCGGGTTGGCGTCGGTCGTCTGCTCCTTGCTGACCGGGCAGACGAAGATCGAGTGATATACCATGCTCTTTGGCAGTGGTGTCTCAAAGGCCAGTTCTTGATCCGTGGTCCACTCGGTACCTTTACCCTTGACTTTGTTGAGAAATTTCATGAGCTGCGGCAACGCTATCGACCCGGCCGTCACAGCAACGTAGAGAGGAGACTCAGCAGAGAGTCCGAGCAGCGAACAGAACTCGCGAGTAAATGACGCCGCCACCTCATCGAATGCAAGTGTGATGTCAAATATGGCACGGTAAGGTGAAGCCTCCAGGTTAGATGCATAGACCATGGCGCAGCTGAGCTGCTGGATTTCTCGTAGATGGCGTTGTTGAAAGTGGCCGAAGTTGTTTCGAGCGTACTGCAACGCTCCTGACCGTCCGTTTTCTGGTGTGTTAGGCAGACCATTAACCTCTGGGCCCTTGAACAACCAGATGAACTGCAATTTACAGAGCTCGAACTCGAGGTTGGAGCCCCTGGCCTCAAGCTCGGCACAATTATTCCGCGCCCACATAATCGCTGGCCGTAAGTCATGTGCTTTGAGAGAAGAAAGGATGGAGTACATAGATGCGAAAGAGGCTTGCAGGGCCTCCGAATGAAGGGCCGAAAGCTCGGAAGACGGGTCGGCATCCACTATGGGCACATCAGTGGGCGTGGGAGAGCGCGGTGATGGTGGTGAGGCAAGCGTCGCCGGAGAAACTTGGGACTGGAATTGCGCCATAGAGTTCTCCTCTTGTGGCTGGGCCTCACTGATGAAGGTAGATGCGACACCAAACTGCCCTTCCCGTAACAGGTGCATGGCGATGGCACGGTTTATGAGGTCCGGATACGCAGCCATAGGGTCATGCTCGGTGGGCAGAGTACCCTTGATGACCTTGTCATTGGTAAATGCTTGCTGTAAAGCCTTCCCGAACTTGTTTTGGCCCTTATGTACTCCTTTCAAGTCTTCGTTGACGGCCTCCAGACCTTCCCGGATAGGGTTTTGCAGTTTCGTTAGGGTAAGAATTGTCGTGTGAGGATCGTTGCCTATCGAATTGCGAATTAGCATCATGCCGACATGGACGGTTTCAAGGGCTACCAACCCGATTCTGCCACTCTCTGTCTGGCTTCAGTCAGTAGATCGATGATTTTGTCGACATCATGTACTGCTTCCGACAGTCTCGCTGATTTGGAGAGCTTCTCCAGCTCCTTCTCAAGCTGTAGCATCGCCATTTCGTCGCTGTGTGTGCAAGTAGCACCGGAATTGATGGAGGACCGTCGAACGGTCGGTGTTATACAGAAAGACGGGTCGTACTCCGTTCGCCCTTTAAGGCGCCAATACAGACTTTCCCGTCCCTACCTATGCTGGAAGTAATCGACGAACTCTTGAGCACGAGGGGCCGAACATAACGGAGCGAGTGGGAAGGAGTCTTTGGAGGCACTGAATCGACATGCACCGGGATCGGAAAGTATGTCACCGAGGGCGTTGAAGACAGGCGTCGGTTGTGGTGCTTCAGGTGTTGTTGATACGAAATAGCGTTAAAAGTGGCACTCAATGTGCCTACCAACATCTCAGCAATGTTATTTCCACTGTAGCAAGCGTACCTCCCTACTATGTTAGGTACCTACATAACCTTGGGTATATTACATTCACCCACGTTTGATTCTGTTTCTCACCCACCCTAGGTATGCAAGACGGCCCCATGGACCCAGACATATTCTTTTGATAGAACTACCAGCCATCATTGCTCATATACTCCAGCAACTTAGGGAATATGTCAGAGAGGTATGTACTTACTTCCCAGGAGTGCTTATTCGGCATTCAACTTCAGTTCTACATCCGTACTACTACATAGATTGGCAGACTGGAGACGGTACCTTAGATCTACCTGGGGAGAGTCCCAAATGCGCACTGTCTCAGCAATAAAAGTCCCTAACCTTAACCTACATAGGCAGTCCCTTACTCGGAATGACGCATGAATAGCCTGATCTGGCCCCCAACACCCCGCCGAAAGTTGGGTAGCTTAGCGTAGCTTCCACTGCTGGGCCTTACAGTACCTCCCACTTCCAGGCTCTCTAGCCCTTTCCGCAGAGAAGGTGCCACTGTCGTATTCCGAGTTCAGTTCTCCCGCCCACCTGGACACGCACGCTGAACGCCAGGGGGTGCCACACCCTTGTGGGTTAAACCTTCACATGCTCCACGAAACCTCGGGGGAGCTGGAACATTGATACCAAGTATTAGTTCATGAAAGTCGGTCTCTAGTTGCCTCCAACTTGCCCAGATCCTCCCCCTTTCGTATTCTCCTTTCCTCCCTCGAATCGAAATCGCGAATGTCTTCCCAATAATGATTACGCGCGGGAGAAAGCAACCGAATCGCTACGAGGACGAGATTCTCGCCGCAGCCGTCCTGAACCATGGCGTTTCGGTTCCCCATGAATACGTCCGACGCAAGGGTTCATAGAGAAGAAGACATCACCCTCTTGCGAAAGGCTTCGCATAGAAACAACAACCCTCGAGCCAGCCAACACCAACTAGACGGCACGGTTGCCTCCGCCCCAGCTCCCGACCCGACACAAATCGTACCAGCCGTTGCGGAAGCTGCGCCGCCGCCTGCCGGGCCGCAACGCCGCCGAATCGTACTTGCAGATCCCGTCGCTTTCAGATACCTCGAAGAAGATCCGTCCGTCAATGTCATCGAACGGAAGAGCGTGCTTCGTGGCTATGAGCTGTACATGGTGGAACAGTGGGCTTGCTCCAGATCGTCCCCTACACTGGTCATAGTGACATATACGGGCGATGAGAAACACTCGGTTGTAGTCGGCGTACTCGGTGTCCCCCAGGACGAGAGTACTTGGACCCCCAAGTTGCGGGTCTACTTCAAGGCCATCCAACAGTTTCATGCGCGACCAAAGACAACCCCTTTAGGGGAGCTGATGTTGACCAACCTGAGCAGCTTCCCCTCTGCCCTGACAGTGATACCCGTTCCGGATGGAGACATCAAACTTCATCGTCAAGAGTTCATCGTGAACGAGGATCTCAAACGGCTGGGCTGCTCTGGACGTTCGGGCATGACCCTATCCGAGCCTACCCCTGCCGCCAAAGCCAAATTCCTGCAACTATACAAAACCAATGAGAAGATCGCATTCGCCGATGCAGTTATTGAACTAGTAAAGTTGTGTCAAGTAGCCCTGTTGATGTTTGGCAAACTGGAGCAGGACTATATCGATGGCCTCTTGTGTGACCTGACAGAAACTGCGATTGGGGACTGGTGGACGGAGTTTGGGACCGAGTATTACAATATTGAGCCTACCGATGGGATCCTTGGCCCGACTACTGTGGCTGCGTTGCTGGGCCTCTTGATGGGAGCCCGCAATCGACTCAGTTACTTTGGGGCGCCTATCTCAAAAGACGTCTTCGACATTGACGCCACCAAGAGGGGCATCAGCTACTTCCAGAAGTATCAAAAGCTCGAACGAAACCGGCGACTCGACAGGCAGACATTGCACAAGCTCCATGGCGCCACTGCGAAAGCTGCGGCTGGAGAAGGCTGGGGTGTGCAGAAAGCCGTCAAATCCACAGTTACAGAGATAGGGGGTAAGAGGGGAGAGCTCGTGTTGGGGATGGTGGGAGGGCGAGACAAGGGTGGTATTGGGGACATTGAGACCCTGGATCTCGAGAGATTCATCAGCTTAGCCCACGGCGAACGAGCGAAATGGCTCTGGTACGGGAAGCCGAAACGAACAGCAATTGAGCAGCCAGATCGGTCGATGCCTGACATCCCTAACATGCTTTTTGGTAAAGATGACCAGACGGAGCCGGTCAAGAGGATACACTCTGCTCCTCTGGACGAGGAGCTTAATGCACGCCGAAGAGAAGACTCTTCGGCCGTCTATTCTGGCACAGTCCCCGGTTCCGCCACGAGTATTGTCGACAGTCCGGGGGAGAAAGATGCGCTACGAAGAGGCGTCTTCAAGAGTGTTGCTGGAAAGATGAGTGATGCACGGTCTGGTCTGGGACGTATCAAAGATGCTGTCTCCGGAGCGGGTAGCAGAGGGCATGTCCCCCGACCCTCTAGAGACGAGTCATCTGGGACGACTGCCTATTCAGGGACCGACAACTCATTTCTCTCGCCTACATCGGCCCTTGTTGGAAGCCCTACACCTGCAGGCATTGGTAGAGCTTTTACCTGGAAGAATAAGCCTGAAGAATATCGAGATGGATTTAGAAAAGATCTCGAGAATACGTCATCGGCACCAGTCTCGGTTGGTGGTTTTGAACAACTAGACACACTTCTTGATGGACAGCCGCATGGCACCCTACCAGGTGACGAAAAGTTAGTGGTAGATGCGATAGCCCGGCAGTCGCAGGTATCAGAGATACGCAACGAAGTCGCTAAACTCGAATCTTCCGTCGCCGATATGGGGAAGAACAACCGGAAAAGCCTCCAAGGGCCTGCATTGGGGATTGTGAGTCGCCTGGACAGTTCAGTATTACAGTTGCACCGAAGACATAGTATAGCTGGGATCGAAGCACAGGCATCCTTACTCAACGAGAATCGATGGCCCCGCCGACTCTCCTTTGGCGACGCGGAAGAAGCAGTCCTCACCTGGACCGAGCTTGCCGCCCTGGACAGCGAAGAGGGAGACGACGAGGACGAGAGTCTCGCCGAGAACCGGAACGCTAGCCTGGATCGCCAGGCGCAGCTGGTCGAGGTGGCGCGCGGCCTGTACATGAACGTGCACGGCATCGCGCAGCGCATGCAGCCCTGGGTCGAGTCCAAGGTCGAGTCCATCGCGGTCCTCGACGAGCGCTACGCCGCCCAGCAGGAGGAGCTCCAGGGTTTGTACTACCAGCTCATGGACGCGTACCGGCGGGCCCAGGACAACTCCCAAGAGATGCTGGCGGGCGAGCGCGCGAACCTCACCGAGGCTGTCAAGGACGTCGAGGTCACCATCGCCAAGCTCGAGTACGAGATCAACGCCCTCGTCTCCCGCGTTGCCGACGTCGAGGACGGCGTCGCCCAGTTCGAGATCCAGGTCGACGCCGTCGAGAGGCGCGCTGACGAGCTCAAGGCCCAGCTGGAGACCGAGGGCTGGCTGCATTGGGCCGTCCGTACGTTGACGGGGATAGGCACGGGTCCCAATATCACGCAAGAACAGAGGTGATATGCATGCATATCACGACTTGCTGCTTCAGCCCCCCCTTTTTCATTTCGTTTCGTTGGGTGTTACATATATGGACCAGCTATACGGGTGAAGCATAGCCATTGTTACATGGCAAACTGGTGTTTGGGAGAGAATGAAAGCCGTATTAACGGCAATTTTATTATTATGTTGTAAGCGCAGATACCCGCCCCCAGTCTATGGTTGCCGCATTGCGTGACCACTTTGGTCTTATAGTTAGTTTCTTAGTAATCTAATGACATATGTTATATATACTTCATTGGCTGCAACCCCTGACCGGAGCTGAGGACGAGTCAGCATTCTAGAAAACATTGCTCTCGTAAGACAACTTGGAAATTAGAAGGCTGTAGGTTGCGTAATTGCTGAAGATCGACTTGTCAACGGATCGATAAGACAGATTCCAATATGATACGTCTATCCAGACGCACTTCACCATTGCTAGTTGCCTTCAATGCACGCTTGTAGAATGGGATATATAGTAATTGTCAGGGACTATAGGTCTGTTTTGGTAAACTATATCTACCTTTACGCCTCATCTAAGCCAGTTTATACGAACTAGACTTCGACTACGAAGCGCGCGTGCAAATACATCCCAAATGCTACCAATAACCCGGCCACTACTTAATATCATCGCCATTAAATGAACGCCCGCCTGGACTTGACCAGCGTGAAAGCAACACATGGGGAATAAAGCCTTCAGAAAAATCCGTAAAACTCCGCCCCTTTTCAAAATCAAGGGGCTTGAACCAAAAAAAAAATACCAGTCGCTGAACGCCATGAATTGACACGTGCCGGGGGTTGTTCCTGTTTCTCCCTCTTCACGCTAACCCGTGGGGCTTTCTTTTGACCAACTTGGTCGGATATCTGTGAGAAAATGCAAAAGGAGAGTCGTGAAGATCGTGCCATTTTGTACAGGTAAAAGCACTCTGTATGTCCTGCCCACCCGATCACGCTTAGTCGATGGTCATCCTGCTGGGTATTTGCGGCTTGACATCGTGCATCGAATAGCTAGCCTGGTCCTTGTCCATCTCACGCTGCGGCTTGTTCTCGAGATGCTGCTTTAGGCCGGCCCCGAAGTTGAACATGCAGATCATGGCGTTGATAATGGTCAGGACGATGAGGAGGATGGTCAAGACGGCGAACGTAGTCAGCGACTTCTGTACCGACTTGTAGAACTGCTTGTGCGTCTCGTCATAGATTCGAGACAGTTTGAAGATGAAGTAGGCCAGTCCCCCAAGATACAGCACAATGGCGACGATCATGCCCCATTTCCACTCTTTGCGGACAAACACTGCTGCCGCTAGCAGAATCGCGATAGTAACGGGTACCGCGGCCGAGGTCAGACCGAATTCAGCATCCGTTTTGCCGCCGACAATAACAAGGAACTGGATCGTGAATCCTAGGAAAAAGAAGAAATCGAACTTCAGAAGTGCGATGTAAACCTGTAGCAAGTTAGTCTCACGTTTCGCTTTCAATCCAGGGGATGCGCCTTACCTGGTAGTACAAGAATCGCTTTTTCATCCGATAGTCAGCTCCTATGTGCTTCAGGATGTCCCACGCGAATTCTTGATACAACTTCCAGGCAATAAAACCAAGTAGAATGCTGGTCAAGGCCAATACACAAGGGATGGCGACCAGGAGGGGTTTGACGTCGGCCCAAAGGTTGTCCACCGTCATGGCTCCCCGGCTTTTGAGAATGTCGACTGCCTCTTTAATCTGCTCAATCTGAATGCCCGTGTACACGAGCAGGGCGAGGTTTGCGATACACAAGCCAATTACTTGAATGGTATTCTTCATGCGCAGTGCATCCCAGCAGAGAAGCAGCACATAGAGGAATCCGAAGATGAAGAGAGCCAAGAATGTGGGAATAGTCTTGAGTTGCGACTGCACCTCATCATCATCTTTGAAGACATCTTTGGTATTATCTTTTACACTGCCTTGGAATTTGGCAAATGTATAGCTGCGACAGCACGTTAGCCGCCATTGAAAGAAAAAAAAAAGTTGTGGAAGATTGGAAAACATACGCTTCAAACACGATGCAAATGACAGCCTGCAAAAAGGCGACCAGCAAGAAGTATCGCGGCCACTTCTTCTGGAATATTTCGCCAGTGCCCTTGACTAAGCTTCCACCGCGGCTACGCTTGGACGACGCCGCCATAGTGGGAAACGATTGCTGGTACTGCTGTTGGGCGATTGGATAAGATTGTCGCGGTTGTTGTTGGGTGGGAAACTGGGCGGGAGGGTTTTGCGATTGAGAATACTGGGGGTATTGCGCGTAGGTGGTTTGTTGTTCAGAAAAGCCCGGGTCCCCCTCAAGGAGAGACAGGCGGGAATCTCGTTGGAAAGCCAGGGCGGGCAATTACGGGAATTGACTCCTCACGTCAGTGGAGGAGTCTACTCCGATAAACAAAGAAATCTAGAGTTGCGGGCGATTGATTGGGCGTCGGGGACGTTGTCGCTACGTTGTCGCCAAGTCTGCGCTGGAAGTCTCGTTGGTTGTGTTGTGTCTCACGTTAGATGAGTTAACGAATGTGACGGGATGCCGCGGTAGGAGAGGATAGGCAGGTGGGATGCAGAACAAGAATGTGACGGAAAGTAGGTATGTATGTTGATGTGTGGCGCGTTGACCTGGATTTTTGGAGGGTTTGATCGAAAATATTCAAGATGGCAAAGGAAAAATTGGAAAACAGCAAGAAGGGCGACAAAATTGATCTCGTCGTTGTCCCAGTGCTGAGATGTCAACGAATTAATTAGATGGTCAGTGATGGTATGGTTGGGTCGGCTGAAACAAGCTGAGGAGTTTGATCCGTAACGAGGGTGATGCCGAAGGATCAAATGGGCCAGGGGGGCCGCCAACTAGCCAGACAGGAACGCAAGACACCTATGAAAGCTTGAAGTCCTGCTTCGGTTTTCTTTTTTCTTCTTCTTGGGCGTATGAGAAAGATGTGCGAATGATTGATGAGCCTTGTGTCTCTCTTGGCCTCGGCCTTGGTGCGTGTGCGTGTGAGGGTCGGTCCTTAAGCGAGCGGCAAATCCAATGCAGCAAAGGTCGTGTTTATCCTTTTTGGGGGAGAGGAGAAGGGAAGTAACGTCGACGTGCGTGAGGGGAGGGAAAAGAGATACTTTTCTTTCCCAGCCCTGAAAGTCGATGTCTATTCTATACCCAATACAAAAATGATGCAATGGGGGGAAAAGAGGGAAGGATAGGTTGGGGAACGAGTCACAAAAGAACGGACATCAGCCTTCGAATGAGGCTATGCAAAATGGCTTTTTTTTTTTAATCGGAAGGTAGAGGGAGAGGGAGAGAGCTGGGGGATTTCACTAAAACAACAAGCGAATCGTGAGGCAGTGAGAAGAACGAACACCTTGAAATGTCACGGATGAAGATATGGGAAAATGGGCTGTGCTGGATTAATGTTACTGCTGCTAGGCCTGGAACTTGGCAGCACCACTACCTGACTACCAGTTCTGTACCAGCCGGGACGCTACTAGGAGGCCCAGGCAGCTGCGGACTACAACTGGGACCGCCGCATCCACTAATCTTTCCCCAGGGAACCAAGGGAATGTGGGAAGAGTCATCTTGGCAGCGAGTCCTTATGGGCTTGGCCAGGGCCGACAGGGGGTAGGGGGGGGTCACAATTATTGAACATTGAACCGGCCGTGTGAAAAGGCTCCAAGCTGGACTGTCCCGTCTCCCGGCCCCCGAAAGGTCGTCTATTTGACGAGAAAAAATCCCTTAAGGTTGGTGGATGGATTTACGAGGCACTGTACTTCCCCCGTCTACCCGTCGGCACCTCCTGGCAGTTTCAAGATGCTTACAAAGTAGGCACTCCTCGACTCCCGTCACACTGAGACCTGGAACTTGCAGGGGCCAAGTTTTCCTCCCTTTTAAGAGTGGTCGTCAGCTCCCGTCAAAACATCAAGATTGAAGCTGGAGAAGTCCACTTTTCCATTCCAACTTATTCTTTGCTTTTCCTCGCAGAGTAGCAGAGTTGCAGTGTTCAGACCCTTCACGAGGTGCGGTGCATGGTGCATGAGGGGAGGGGCTTGTCCTGGCTGGCTGGCTGGCTATGCGGCTTTGCCTGCTGCTCACGAGCTTATGGCCGACTATGTAAGTGCTTATGGAGCTAGAGAAGACTGAGAGGAGGGACCCTGACAACCGCACGAAGATAATCAACCCCTAAGCCCAATTACTACTAATGGCTTGTGGCCTTGCCTATTCGGGCCCAGGCCATTGTCACGAGTAAAGAGCCCGTCATTTGGCGTGTCCGATATCCCAAACTCTGAAGTCTGCCGGTAAAAAGAACCGTCTGGCCAGTGGTCTGGTGTCCAGACGACTTCAAGTTGGCAATGGCACGTGGAAGATTACCGATATAGGGCAACCTGGGTATCACGTCGTATTATCCGATTTATTTATTGATCCTACATAGGTAATATTAATTCCCCCATACGTACCATAATCATTCTGGGATTTCAACAAATGGCATATATCGATCCGAGTCTCCATAAGGTTTGATTGCTTCCAATTGATTATGGGACTGATCGGCTTCTTAACTATTTCGTGCTCGGCATAAACGGCAGCGCAGCTACATACATACATATCCAACCACGTTCAGCCGCCGTAAGCAACTCATCAGTCCCAGCAGCAGTCTTGGGGCCAGCCAGTAAGTTAGCACAGAGACGCACAGCCCTGGGGCCGATGCCGATTGTCTGCGAGGGCGGTATGGACCGGAGAGGGATCTTCCCTGTCCTTGTAGTCAAGTTAAGCCGTTTCAACTCTTACGAAGGAAGTCTGGCGTGTGAGATTTTCAAAGGAGAGACGGATCTCATATGCCGACTTTTACGAGTAGCCGACTGCTGTAGGTCGTGGTCGTAGGTCCTGTCCTGACTGCACTAATACTGATTTACTAGGCTGAGAGACAATTCCCGCGGCGGTGGAATGCCTAGTCATGCGAGTCAGAATTCAAGTTGACTCGCTACGTGCTGCGTTGGTATGTAGTAGCAGGGTATCATCGCATTGGTCAGATGGTCCATTATTCATCTGATACCCAACATACTAGGTTGACAGTTGGTAAATCTGGGACAGCATGGCAATTGCGACGATAGGAAGAGCCAATTCTTGATACAAAAATTCGCATTCGTCCGCAACGCGGCGCACTGCCGGAGATGCAGAACTAAAAATGGAAAATGAGACATCGTAAACAGATGGTGACGAGGCTGATCGAGCGCAAGGAGTGTGCTCCGGTCCATGCGTTCTATTCTCTGGGTACGTAAGTAATGGCATTCATGCATGCAGCACTCCGTCCGTCTCGCCGTCCATGGCATGGCATGGCAGCATGGTGCATGGGCGTGGGCATGGCAGGATTTCTGGACAGGCCAGCCATCGATGGATTGATTGTTGGGGAAGGAATATCTTCGGGCTGGTTAGCACAGCCTCCCCGTCCAATGTTGTCCATGTCCATGCCCATGCCCATGAACCAGAAGGACCATGTCAATGTCAATGTTTGTCGTTCGTCCATCGCGCCATCTGCCTGCCCTTGGCGAAACTGATTGCCTATCAAACAACGGCAGCTCCTATCGAGGTTATGCGCAGATATGCAGACGTTGTGGTTCTACCTATGTATAGAATTTGGATGGGTTAATTGACAATGACTCTGTCTTAAGGGTGCTGTAGGTCAGGTAACGGGACGGGTGTCTTTAGTGGTCCAGTTGCCAGTTGCCAGTAAGACAGACGGATGGACATGCTGCATGTGGTGTGGACAGTTAAGGGTTCTATCAATGTAGGGGTTCAATGTACTTACCACTTACCACTTACCACTTACCACTGAGACCAGCTTCGGATTTAATATTAGGGGACCTGTGAGTCTGTAGCCGCCTCAACTCCTCAACTCCAGCTACTGCGCGGAGTACTGCGATGGATTTTCTCCACATGAATTCCGCCACCAGCCAGCCAACCAACGCGTAGGCGCGCGTTCACGATCTGCGGCTACGTCAAACGTCGGGAATTTCCAATTCAAGGATGCACCTTCGATAGCCTTCGCGATAATCCGCCATCTTCAGCAGTCCAACGCTGAGGAATTCAACACCCCCCATAGCCCAAAATGATGGACATCGATGAAGACGACCTTTTGAACAATGTCGCCGCGACTGGCACCATGGACTAGTAAGAAATAATCAGTCATGTCCAAGAACAACCAAGACACCTTCGTGAGGATTTTGGCTCTGACGTAAATCCACCAGCTCCATGTGGCCAGCCTTGTTGCCGCGCATTGTATCCCGAATAGAGAAGGTCAGTCGGCAACAACAACAACAGCAACAGAAAGAAAGCTCCTGAAAAAATGCTCGCTTGCTCAACTATACTGACATCGTCATGCTGACGCGCTGCTAGATTGCCCACGATGACTTCCCCATACCTCAAATGCCGCCGCCGCCGCCGGCTGCGACCAATATGACATCTATGGCGCATCACCCCGCCACCTCGGATTCGGAGGACACCGAGAACTTTCTTGCGCCGCTTCCATCCTCACCTACAGAGCCACCCAGCACCACGTCTTCCCAAGAGACAAATAAGGAGAACACCCCGGTGGCACCGCGATCAACGGCGCCGGCGCCCATCGTCGCCGCACCCGCAGTCGCAGAGCCGCTACCGCCCGGTACGATCCCACCCCAGGTTACCGCCATGCTGAACGAGATCACGACGACCCTGACGTCCACCTTCCCGACCTATCCACCGCATTCCATTCAGCGGCTCGCCGAGCTGGTGCTGGCACCGAAACACCACTACAAGTCGCTGCCTACCTATCTGCACGCCCTGGACCGCGTTGTGCACGTCACTTCGGGCCTGAACGTCTACCCGCTTCCGCCCGCCATTCCCGATGCTTCGAGCATATCGCTCCTGCCCAACGGGGCCACGGACGCCGTCGCGCCCTCGCCCTGGGCCGCACCCGGTAGCGACGAAGCTCTCGGCGGGGCGCTACTGACACCGATTCCCTGGCTGCAGCATGGCGGCTCGCAGGGACATGGCGGGCTTTCGCCGACATCGTCGCAGATGTCCGACTCATCAAGCACCGCCGGAGGCGACCGCGCGTCGTCATCGAGCGACGCCGAACAAGGCGAGCTCCGGACCGAGAGCACCGAGACCATCGATGGACCCAACGGTATGGGCAGCATCGAGACGGTCACGGTCACAGTCAACGGCGTGTCCTCGATGGGCGCGCGCGTCGGCGTCGGTGTCACCCAGGGAGAACTCCTCCGCCAAGAACAACGCGCAGGCGTAGTGCCCGTGAGTCAACTTGTACCAACCCACCACATCCATCCTCACCATCCCGGACAACAGTTCCAGCAGCAGCAGAATACTCAACAACAACAGCAGCAGCAGCAGCAACAGCAACTGAATCAGGACCAGGGCCGTGACCAGCAGGACCAGGACGATGGCGTTTCCCCCTCCACAACAGCGACAATGGCCGACGACTCTCCGGCCGCCGAGAACAAGGAAAGCGGCGAGGAAGAGGCTGTCGAGCCCCCTGTATCTGACCGTAACGAGGACGAGAGGCCCCACGCTCGAGGCCCCGAGGAGATCGGCGCCGAAGACATGGGTCCACAGCGTGAATCCAGTTCCACGGCGAACTACGGTGGCGGATCCAGCCTGGATATGCACGGCATCGACGTTGAAGCTGCGGTCGGACGCAAGGCGACGGAGACGCGCACCTCTCCTGACACTGCCTCGACCGCCACGATTACACCCGACGCGGATGACACCGTAGACAATGCCGCTAACGTTGAAAAGGACGATGACGAGATGGAAGGGGTTGAAACTGCCGCGGCCGAAAAAGCACGGTCTTTGACGCCCAAGAGGGAGGCCGAGGATGAGCTCGAGGGCACGAGCAAGAAGCTCAAGGAGGACCGCGCAAAGGGCAGTTCGCCCAAAGGGGAGGAGACCGAGGCCGATGGCAAAGAAGACGCAGCGAAGTCCAGCAGTTAGGGATATGTGGGCACCTCGAGCCGACTGATGGGAAATCGGCACCTCTTTAGATGAGCTCCGAGTGCGAGGTTTTGGTTTTGTCTCCCAAGGAAAGGAGAGGCGTCGTTAACGGCATGGCGAGCAAAATGCGTTCTGGTTGTTGCGCTTCAACTGATGATAGAGAGGAGTGGAAAGTTCAAGCCCGTGTAAAAATAGTCTGAATACTGAAAAGGAAGCGAGAACGCATTATTTTGATACCAATCGAGAATGATCAACCACGTCCATATGAACTACCTATAGGGATATGTGAGCAGGACGAGCTCGGTAGATCTGAGATGGCTTGGTTTGGGTATCCAACAACCTTAGCATATTTGAAAAAAGACACAGCAGCAATACGACGCATTGCGGCTTGAAAGACAAGCGCATCGAGTAATGGGTGGAAATTTTTGTCATTATCATGGTCTATAGTTATTTCAGGCTAATGCAATGGCTCGTGTATGCTATAGAGCTGTGTCTTGTAAACATAGACTGCAATCGGCCCATGCTAGGACGAAGACTTCGCTCAATAATACAACACATACATACCCTGGCCCCCTCTTTATAGCTAGGTCAAATCAACCGCCATTATTCTCGAAAACGCCGTTCGCGATGCAATCTTGAATCACCAACGCTCCTAAACATGTGCCAAGGGGAAATGAAACATTCGCCAAAGGACAGAGTCCAATGGCAGGCAGCGTTGTTCCCCGGTCTTGCCTTAGAGCACTCTCCTGATGCTCTCTCTCTTGATAGTAGAGTTCTGGTGTTCATCTCGTCCAACGCGGTAAAAATAATCGCAAAAGTCGGAACATCGCATATAGCGGAGGAACTCCTCGTCGTGGGTGATAATAATGAGCTGGAAGTTGCTCTGGGAGCGACGGTCGTTGATCAAGTTATGCAGGGACTCGGCCAGGGCCCGAATATTGTCGCTGTCGAGATTGGTAGTAGGCTCGTCAAGAGCGATGAGGCCGCAGTTGGCACCAAATGTTTCCGCAAGCGCGAGGCGAATGATAATCGATGCCAACACCTTCTGGCCGGCGGAGCATCGGCCGCGCATGTCCATTTCGGTGTCCTGCTTGACCATGCAAACCCGATAGTTATAAGAGCGTCGGCCAGTCGCTGATTCGTTGTCTGAGCGGATAAGAATTGTATCGATGTCCGTACCCTGATATGTCCTCTTCCATAAGTCGCCGGCTATTCGATTGACATCGTCCATCTTGAGTGAGTGGTATCGCATGATCGCAGAATCAAGCGCCTGCCCATAGAGTCCCAAATCCTCAATGGCGGCTTTCGTGGTCTCAACTTTGACGTGCGCCTGCCGGTATTTTCTTGCTGCATGCTGGAACTCGGTTTCCCATTTGCCCATTAGACGGAGCAGCTCGTTGTCCTTCATCGTCATGGCTCCGATTTTGCGACTTCGCTCCGCATTCAGGTCCTTGCTCTCCTCCTTCAACCACTCTAACTCGCCACTCAGACGCTCATAGTCCTCCGTTGCATTGCGAGTCTCCAATTCGATAATCTCGGCTTTCAGAGTCTCAACCTCGCGGAGGCTCTTCCGGTAATTGAGGTTATCCCGGATATTCCGCTTCTGCTGATCGCTACTGTTGATTTCCTCTCTGAGCTTGTTGGTGCTCGCAGCTAGCTCCTGCATGTCTTTCTCGATACGGGCCTCACTCTTCTGGAGACTGTGGATCTCTCGATCAGTTGTCGCAAGGAGCGAGGGTCCGCCGCGACTGACGTAGCCCTGGATATCGTTTTCAACCAGCTTCAGCTCATTAACGGAGCCTGCAAGCCCATCACGCTCCCCGGCAACCTTTGATTCCTTCTCATGGCCTCGTTCCATGACATCATTACGGATGGCCCTGGCCTTGACGATTTCCGGCTCGACCTTTTCCAGGTCTTTGTCAGCTTGGTGGATAATCTCCTTTTGATGGGCAAGATCGTCCTTCTGATTTTGGATCTGATTCCTTAGGTCATCCCGTCGCTCCACTTGTCGGACGGCGTCATGGACTTTGTTCACCAATCCGCTCCGGTCTAGCTCAAGGGAACTGATCGAGTCCCTGATACGCTGCCTTTCCGATTGGAGAGTGGTCAACCTAGCCTTCACGGATCTCATCTGCTCGGAACACGTCTCTTGCATCTCGCGGATTTCCTCTGGCGTACGGGTTGCACCGCTCGCCTGCTGTTGAGAAAGAATTCTCTCGACCTGGTTTTCGGCTTCTGTAATATCCTGGTGAGTACGCGATATGGCTGAGACCGTTTTGTTCATAGTTTCAAGATCCTGGCACTCCTCCTGCTTTTCTCTTACAGCTTGGTCGAGTTCTTCAAGCCTTCTGAGGATGGTTTCTTCTTTTTCTTTCAGGGCGTGAATTTCCTGTCTCAGCCCGGGCTTCTCGGATGAGAGACGAACATACGTGTCGTACTGAGATCTAACCATGCGCAGGCTCCCAAGCTGCTGCTCAGCAAGGGTTAGCTCCTCTTTCGCCTTCTCCTTGCCCTTCTCATTGAGTCCATTCTGTATCTGCTCAATAAGCTTGGCTTTTTCGGCCGCTCCGCCGCCGAAGGCGCGGTCACAGAGTAAGCATTTATTCTTCTTGTTCATAGCTTTTTGGCATCGGCCGTAGAACTCCTTCAGGCTATCGAATAAGGAAACATCCTTCTCAAGCGTGAGAACCGACTCCTCAAGCTCTTCAATATCGTTGGGTAGATTATCCACATTTGGATTGTCATCCCCGTTCACCTCGCTCAGTGCTTTACACACTGCGGCCTTGCTTTGCTCCAGTTGATCTCCTTGGGCTTTCGCTTTCTCTTCAAGACTTCTGATACTGAATTGTGCTTGCTTCAGTTGCTGGTCCTGTTCGTCACGCCTTCGAGTTGCCTCCTCCAAGACTTTAGCTCTGTCTTTTTGCGCACGATGGAACTCCTGCTCAATGGATTCGGGTTTCCAGTCCGGGGCGATCATGGTAGATATCTTATCACCCCAAGTGCTGGTGATCGTGTCCAGATTACGCTTTTTCTCGGCCAGCTGCTTCTTCCGCAGACCCAGCTGAGCGCGGTCATCAGCTAGTCTTGTGCACTCCACCATGTCGCGGCCAAGTCTGTCATTCTCGGCCTCCAACTTAGCGAGCTCATTGGATTCGTGGCGAATTTTGTTGTCAAACTCGGCGGTCTGGATACCCTCGTTGAGCTTTTGAAGTCGCTGCTCAACATCACTCAATTCCGCGTCCAAAACAGCCTTACGGCCATCATCAACATCCAAGCCATTCAATTGGGCTTGTAGAGCACCGACCCTCTTCTCCACGTTGCCTATTCTTTGCTTAGCAAAGGTGCGGTCTCGGATATAGCCTGCTTTGCGTCCTTCGCATTCAGTGATGATGGTTTGTTTCTTGTCCGCCTCATCTCTGTTTTCTTTCTGCAGAAACTCGAGTTCACGCTTCTTGTCATTGAGGATTTTTTGGATGCGTTCCGAAAATTGTTGTGCTTGTTTGTCGTTCAGCTGGCCGTCGTACCCACGTATGCCGTGTAGGTTGGCCGCATGTTGGATGAGTTCTACCCGTACCTCAAGCTGTCTTTCGTATTTGTCCTTATCAGATTGATGCTTTCCACGTTCTGCTTGTTTCGTGCCGAGTGAACGCCGAGATTGTTGCAGCTCTTCCTGCAGCTCAGCGTATTGTGCGTTGTTCTCCTCGAGCTCTGTCTTATGTCTGGAAACCTTCCCCTCGAATTGTGCCAGGTTTTCTTCCAGCCACTGGTCGGGTTCACTCAACTCCTTGATAGTGGACTTGAGCTCCTGTACCGTGTTTTGGCGGAATTCAAGATGTGATCGTTTGTTGTCCATTTTCTCAATAATGCCCTTGAAGCTCTGGACCTGGGCGTCCTTGGACGAGATGTTTTTGTCAAGTTCTTTGATCTGAGCTTCCGTTGCTGCAATCTCTGAACGTAGCTCTTCAATCTCGGCCTGCATGCCTTCCAGACTCCTTTCGCAATCATCCGCTTTCTCCTTATTTTCCTTTTCCTGTCTTTCGAGATCCTTGAACCTGGAAAGCTGCTCCCCGTGCTTCTTGCGAATAACCTTGAGGTTGTCGATCGCCTTGATGTATTTTTGAGCCTCGAATATTTCGTCGAACCGTTTTTTGAGGGCAGCGGGCTCGCTCATAGGCCATAGGGATTCGTCTTGGTGGCAAAAGATGACGGCATCGAGGACTGCCGGGGCAACATTGAGCGTTTTGGGGACCATGTTGTCGAGCTGGGCATTTTTAGATGACAGTACTGTTCTCTCGCCATCTCTGATGGTGGACATGGTGGATTCCAATGTCTTCTGAGATCGGGCGGTCTTCTTGACGGTGAGCTGAATTCTACGCGACACAACATGTTCAGCGTTGGGGGGTGTTCTGAACTTCAATTTGACTTGGGCGAGGACCTCTCGCTCGCCAGTCAAATTGGGGTCGTGAATGAAAGCACCTCCTTTGCTGTTGGGGGGGAGTTCGCCCGTAGTAGCATATTTCAAGCACTCGATAATGGTCGTCTTGCCCGAACCGTTGTAGCCGACAATCAGGGTAAGAGGCGTGTTGAACTGGATGGCCTGGGGCTCGTCAAATCCGAATGACCGCACGCCCGACACCAATAGCTTCTCTATGCGAGACATTTTGGCCCTTGACAGACCGAGACACAATTCACCTCTTCCAGGTCACGGAGACAGAAGACTGCAGTACTCTGCTGATGCAAGTCGTTACCCAAAACACGATGCGTTTGATGGATTAGAAGTGTGTAGGTAGGCTATGGTACCATCTCTAGAAGTTGCGTACGGAATACATAGGTTGCCTCGTGGATGTTGTGTTATTCCCAAGCTTTGGTGCCGTGCTCGTTTCGTCCAATGATGGTGGAACTTGGAGCTCAGACGATGATGGCGAACATGGCTGAATAGATGGCTTCGGAACGTTGGAAACGCGTGTTCGGCTCTTTTTTTGGGGGGGTGGTGGAAGACGCGCCTTCCCTCGGCGACCCTTAATTAATAACGTAAAGTAGGCAGCACTGACCCCAACAGAGCAACTGCCTAGCTGCCTGGCTGCCTGCCACCCCGCATATCCGCATATGACAGGCCCGCAGGTCGCTAAGGCAGGTGGCCTACAAGCCTACAAGTACCTGCATTCATGATGTAAGCAAGCCTTGGTACCACTCACATACAATCATGAGTGATATATCTCATCATTGATTGGAATAATTGAACTCGGTATATTGCTTGGTTCCTAAACATTGGAGTCGAGACCCAGCTTCTTAGTGTACGCATACAGGGGGCTATATCAAGTTCGCCAACTTCTGAAGTCTTGTGTGGTTGACTCTCATTTATCCCTGTTGGGCAATGAGCTGTGTCTGGTAGCCGTCTGGCCACCAACCATCAAGTCCGGGTTCAATGTTGATGATGATGATGATGATGATGATGATATATGCCACCCAGCCCATTTAAAGGAGGTGAGATCTATAGAACAGTAGAGTTTGGGGGTCCTTCACATGTGACATTTTGATATTTAGCAGATGTCCCCTTGATGGTGACAGCGCGACTTCCACCAATTTATGCTATAGTGGACCAGCCAGGGACACATTCGACGACTCGCCTAATATACGATATTCCGTGTCTAATGTAAGAGAATTTGATTCATCCCCTGGTACCTCACCTAGTCAGGCCCTCGCTGTGTTACAAATCCACCATGTAGCCTACAACGGAGCGCACCAACGTTCACCTACGGCGCCGTAGGCGGCGCTCATTTGCTGAAGGACATTCGATGTCTAAACAAATACAAACCAAAAGCAGTAGTCGGCGGCACTGCTTGGTGACTTCATATACTATTCAGCCAATATACAGCTGGATGTATCGGGTTGTGTGGATAGACAAGCCCTACGTCACAGAGATGGGCAAACCAGATGTTTACCAGCGCTAATGTCAGAGTAGAAAAGCAGGTCGGCAGAGGCTAGCGCGGCTGACAGTTAAGACCACTCTGGTTCAGTGCCGGTCGCCTTATGCATATGTACTTATATGGACGGGTATTTTGCGGGATCAGCTCAGGTTCAGGTTGGTTGACAAGTTAATCTAGGTTATTGGATACACCACGATTACTCAAGTGATAATTATGAGCTTTTTGGCCTTTTTGGTCTTCTTGGTCTTCTGACCAACTCTCGCCAGGTTCCGGGAGCGGCCCGCGAGTCTAAAAGGGGTTCCCGCTTTTACTTTACATTTTACCACCTTGCAACGAATGGTATCTATAATAAATGGTCTTGGTCTCCAAGTGACCACTTCCAAGCACTCATTACGACGCCGTGGACGGTTTTAACGATCCTATGAGGCACTGTTGGCAGATTACAGGATTCTGCTCGTTTTATACCATACTCTCTGTTGGCATTGCGTGGCCACTGACGATTCAAAGGCGAGGACCCTTGGCCGCTCAGGGGTCTACCGTCTGTGATGTCAGATGTGGGGGTCAGTCCCCGATCCCCCGGATCACCAACAATCTATTGCTTGCAGCTTGACCGGACACCGGCACTTACTACGTCGTAGATCCGAGAAGCAGATTCTGATGGGTTGGGGCAATAATAGCGGGTATAGTCTATAGGTCCAGTACAGCATTCATTAGGAATGCAGATACGAGTCAAGGTTCTGTGCTGAGCTGTACTACCAGCAGCTCGGTTTAGAACTTTTCGCATCGGGCGAACAACAGAGAGCTAGCTCGTAGGCATCGCGTGTGCTTATCTAGTGTGACCTCTGAGCAAACCGGTTAGCTCAGGTGACCAAACCAACCATGAATGGCATTATCTCGCGTCATCTGTGTGCCTCACAAGCTGTGGTGGTAAACAAGTGTGCGTTTGTCGGTGCTCGGGATGTTGTCATGAGAGCCGCTCCTGCCATGGAATTGAGGCTTGTGTAAACTCGAGTCAAGTCTCGAGGTAAATGTCTGCTGTCAACCTACTTGCTGAAAGCTGTACCCCCAGTAGCTTCTGCTTTCCGAAGCAGATCTCCTATCACGTACTTAGGGATGGATCTTGTTTGCTGTAGATTAGCAGGGTTTTCAATTCTGGACAGAATGTCAGTCGCACATTGAGTAATTAAGCGCCATTTACCAGTTTTTAGTCTTGCAGCGCATAGAGTTGATATTGTTTCTATATGCATATAGATGAGCTAATATTGGACGAAATACACATGCCATGCTTGACCTTGCATACGGTCTTCGATGCTGGATCAGTCAAATACCAATCGTGCATACTTGGGTGGTGGTATAGGTTGAGATGCCCAGACTGGTAGGGCATCCAGGCTGCCAGGGTATAGCTGCACCACCTTGATGCATCCTAGACCTCCGCGGATCAAGGATCTATGTATATGTCACACATGTACTTCACATAGATCTGTATCTGAACCCAAGAGGGAGAAATGTCCTCCGGCAATCCTCTCCCTCCCAGTGCCATCCAACTCCGCTACAATCTTTTTTTTCCCCTTCAGCTTGGAGAAGTAAAGCAAAGCAAAGCAAGCTTCTGTTGCTGACAAGTCCGCCTCCCCCCGCGGCGGCCCCCCGCTGACACGCCTTGGTTCCAGTGTCCGCCCCGGAAACCCATCTTTTTTTTTCCCTCCCAACATCCCATCAAGACCCATGCGGTCGGGAGATAGCGGATTCAGGTTATTGGGCTGGAGCAAAAGCTCCGGTTTCTTCTAGTAAGTCTTTAGAAGCCGTGCGAATTCAATTTTCCCATCGGCAGTTTTTTTGCGGCGACGGAGCCAACTATGTTCTGAGCATTTGGCAACCCCCCGAGGGAAGAAAAAAAATACGAACAGAGGTAGATAACCTCTAGCTGGAAGAAGAAACGTGCACGAATGACTGATGTATCAATGGATTGGATGTCTTACTGAGTGACGTATGCAGATCCCTCCGGCTTTGAGAACCAAATAGTATAGAATAGCACTTTTAAAACCCATCCCGCCCATGCCAGCGACAATTAATAACAGGGTCCAGCTAGGTCAGGTCATGAGAACCCCCCGTGCTTATTTCGCCAGGGGATGCAGCACTCAGTCACAAGCCGATCCTCTAGCTATCGAGAATTCAAGCACATTTGAAAATCCCATCCCTCCTTTCCCCCAACTCCACCCTTTTCTTTGGCATCTCGTTTCTGCTGCCCATTGACTTCCAGGTAGCCCTGCAGCAGCTTCGACCATTCGCACACGAATTACTCTCTTTCCCCCCCAAACCCCAGGGTTTTCGGTTCGGTCGGAAGCATACTGCCAGCCTGCTCTGGATGTTCCGGGACCGCTGAGAAATGAGAAGGTCTGGAAGCCAGGCGCCCCCTACGTCAACCCCAGAGTATTGGTGCATGCAGTGCCTGGATACCTGCTTTAGCCGGCTAAACTTCACGAAAACTGGTTGATTCTGTCATTTCACCTTCTCAAGGAGATAACCACCGCCGGTTGCGCCGTATATGGGGCGCTGGGTTTCACGAAGAAGATTGCCCTCTCCCACGTTGCCACCATCCGCGCCGTTCGTGCAGTCGTCATCATGAACCACTCAGCCCCGCCGCCTGCGGGCAATGGCAATAGCAATAGCAACGGCAACATGTTTAACTTTCCTGCGCCGAATGCGATGAGTGTAAGAGAAAATCACCTGCTGGCCAGACCAGATACTGCCCAATCCTATATCCCTTCCCCCCTTGCCTTTTGCGCTTGGTCCCTGTGATGGGATATCAAATGGGACGCATGGCCGTGTACATTCGTATGCACCACCCAACTCATTCAACGATCCTAACCTAAATGAGCAGTCGTCCAACCCACCGCTCCAAATGGCAGCAGCCGACAACTCGAACGACATGATGGACCTCCTCAACAGCCCCATGTATTCGAATTTCGATGCAGGGTCAGGATTGCCAATGAATCTTGACCTCGATCTCGACATGCCGCCGCCTCCGCAGCCGTCAACGTTCGCGCCCAGCTCGACTACCAATTCGAACCCACCCCAGTCCGCCATGGGCCAATCCGAAATGGAGGACAGTCCAGCCGCGCAGTCCAGCAATGGCTTTGGTACACCTGCTGCGCAGTCCAATGCCACTTCTGGGGGTAACACACTGACGGAATTTACGAAGCGACGGAACTGGCCTGCCAAAGTCGTCGAGGAGTTGAAAGATTTTTTGCAAATTCTGGATGCGCATGGAAGAGTCAAATACGTCTCCCCCAGCGTGACAAGTGTGACGGGCTATCAAAGCGAAGAGGTTGTCGAATCCTTCTTGAAAGACCTGATTCACCCCGATGATGTTGGTACCTTTACGTCGGAGATGAACGAGTCAATAGCGACCGGCAATCCTTTACGCATGTTCTACCGCTTAAAGAAGAAGGATGGCCAATATGCTATATTCGAATCCGTGGGGCATGCCCACATCGCTTCGGCCAAGTTTGCCCCTAACCCGGACAATCAAACGGCCTTCTGTCAAGCGGTTTTCATCATGTCCAGGCCGTATCCGACCCGGAATGCTCAGCTGTTGGACTCCTTCCTGGAGCACAAGATCGAGAATGAACGGCTACGCAGGCGAATCGCCGAGTTGCGTCGAGAAGAGGAGGAGGAGGAAGCGTCGCAAAAGAGCTGGCTGGCTGCACAAGAAGCATCAGACATGACCCCTTCGGAGGACGTGCAGTCCTCTGTCGGCACTTCGTACTACCAACCCACGCAACCCGACACCAGTTCGATGCCACCGCCGGAGAGGCCCTCTTCTCTGAGCATGTCATTAACGCGAGAAAACCTGGAGGGAGCCAATGCTGCCGGTCGCTCCGATTCTATCAAGGATAAGATGGCAAGATTCGAGGGAGCCTCGCACACAGATACCATAGAAATGCTCACCGGCCTTCGCTACGTCGAAGGGGAGCGGAGTCGTGGTATCACTACCGGCAATCATAGCCCGACACTCATTAGAGGCGATGCCGGGATTGCCATACCTATTGACAGGGATCCTCGAACGGGCGAGAAGAAGAAAAAACTCAAGGTTGCGGAGGAATATGTCTGCACTGACTGCGGTTCGTTGTCACATCCACTCATGTCGTCGTTCGATTCACTAATCGTATTACTTCTTAGGCACTCTCGACTCTCCTGAATGGCGGAAGGGTCCAAGCGGGCCCAAGACGCTCTGCAATGCTTGTGGTCTGCGGTGGGCCAAGAAGGAGAAGAAGAAGAACACCAGCAACGGGGCCGGGAAAGACACGTCACAAATGCCCGCCGTTGAGTCGCAATAATGGCGATGCTTCTTCACACACCAGAGCGACGCAAGACAGTTGCTTAAGGTTTTAATGACTATAGATTCTTTCAGTTTTCCAGCGCAATAGCCCTTTTCACCATGCGGGAACTCTGATTTGCAATACGGAAGAGGGAAATACGGGCAAAAAGCCAGGAGTTCAGGGCGTAAACACAGGAGGGGGGGGGGGTTGGTTTGGCCGGCCGGATATTTTTGATGGTTACGACGTTTTCAAAAAATTCATGAGATACCTACCTTTGCTGGGTTTGATTCTTACGATATTTTGGAGTGCATGATACCTAACGGAACGCGTCTGTACAAAGAAAGTGACGGCGGCTCGCTAGGCGACATAGCTTTTTGAATTATTCTTGAGTCATTTGTCTTTTATCATTTACCAGCTATCGACGTTGTTCGTTTGACAATGGTAGATTGTTTTGTCCGTGAGGTCCGTCGTCAGTGCCGGAAAGGGGGCCCCTTGTTGACACCCGGCGCCTAGCCACCTGGAGCTGACGCTCATGACGTCGGCCAACCGTATTTGGGGGCTCGTTCTGCTTCTGTATAATAAACAACAGTGGCAGTAACCATGGACCAAACCAGTATGTCTGGATTGTCTTGGCTATTTGGATATGCCGCCTGGTCAGGGGTGGCCTGGCTGACACTCACCGATTCTACGCTTGGTGAAAGATGGCTGGCTCATGGCTTGGTTAAGTTGTTGTAAATTAAATAACGAGCATGCTTCCTGAATGATTCTCGGATCTAGACCTCGTACGCGATAGTAGATCGATGCCTCTCGGGGTGGCCAGGCAGCGTAATCTCTCCCTTGCATTTAAATCAAGCAAGCATCGTATACCAAACACCACCGGCCAACCTAATCACGTAGTACAATACCCACAGTCGAGTCAGACTATCGTTACCTACCCAAATTCAACATCATCTATCTTATTCGGTCTGTGTTTGTTGCTCCTCCGGATGAAGATTGGCAGTAAGCGAATGTTGATGTTGCTGTCACCAAATGTCATACCCCCTTGTCCTTTCTTTAGTTCCGTCGGCCGCCATTTGACGCCGTTCGAACAAAGAGTACGGTCGTTTTGGCCAGTATCCAAGGACTTAGGAGGCGCCGTAAGTGCTTGGCGGGATAGATGAGGATATCGATGTGGTACGATCGCGCAGACGGATTAAGGCTTCTTGCGTCGTTGTGATAATATAATCCACCACACGGAACGAGTCCCCTCGTTTGTAACAAACAGTGAGTTTCGGGTTTGTAAAGACGCATAGAGAAACATGTCGCTATACATGTGGGTAAGATGGATGCCCAATACTCTTCGAATATACATATAAGTATACGTGCGCTTGTAAATATGTAACCGAGAGGTGCGTTGCGGTTTATTGAGTTTGGCTTCTCTAACCGTTGTTCTATGATGAGCTTCTTCGAATCATTCCAGGCTGAATGGAAATCCATTAATCACTTAATCGTACGCCTTTCAGGGCAGGTATGGCTCTAAAATGGCCTCATAACTCTGGACCTCTTCCTTCGGACTGTAATCCGGCGACTTGCTGGCGATGACTACCTCACGTGTCTCGCATTCGTACGTATTGAACCTCCACCGTCGAATCATCCCGTCGTCCCCTTAAGCAACATCAGTCAGACTGACTATTCCCGCGCGGCGTGCGTAGGTCATCGCCACACTTCTGCCCTTCGTAACAATGGGCGTGACAAGGAACGGCCATAATCGACTCTCTGTTGACAAGAATGCTCGATTGCGCATTGCCACTGAACTTCTGGAGCAGCCCGGTGTCTCTCTGCGGGCTCCAAGTGGCTCCTGGTCGGATGTTCCGTGTATTACTGATTCATCTGGGCGGAGAAGTTGACTCTTCATTCTTGTTGAAGCGTATTACGTGTGGTCTTGCTGTCAAAAGGGCGATTCTTCCCGTTATGGGGATGGTGGCCATGAGCTACCTGGTCATCGGTGTCTTCGTCGCGACCTACTGTCAACCATTTCACGAATACTGTCAGTTCTATCCCGATCCTGGGGGCAAGGCTTTTCATTGTTTGTTTACCCCGTTGGATAGCGGGGTGTACAATAACGCATCACGTATGGTTAGAGAGGTGTCATTAGACACACCGGGTTTATACATGGCGTTTTGGTCTTGGATCTATTCACGGATATCTGTATTGCAATCATTTCACTGTGTCCTGGTATTTCCCAATCATGATATGTCTTCAATTTCACCTCGTTTAAATACACGTCCTTTTTACTCCTCTAGTTCGCCACGAGGATAAGCCCTAAGGCTGGTATCTAGCATTGGAAAGGTACTCCGGCGAGCTCGCATGCACTGGGCCAAAAGGTTCGGCATCGCTGTGGTCCTATGCGCCAGTATATTTACCATGGGATCCTCCGTCCCTCACGTGTATTGCTCCATCAACTCGGTAAGCTACTGCCTGAATTGCTACTGGCGGCGGAAGAAACCACCATGAAATAAGAGAAGAGATAACGGGATAAGGGAGTGTGTACTCGTTCCTTGCTTTGTTCACCCTCTCAAGACGCTCCCAAGCTTACACGCATGCAATACAAGACCGCGGAACCGTATCGGCTCCCTGGGCATATGACGAAGCCATGATCTCATGCTTCGTGGTCACCGCGCTCATCTCCGTCGCCATGTTTCGCAAAGGTTTCTGGAGAAGCACGAGAAGAATCGGTTTGGGAATTGATCCGTCAATTGAGGACCACGACAACAACAACACGCCTGGCAGGCGACATACGGAATTGGCGGGCCGTAAACACAGCCCGACTAGATCTCGACACCCTCACTATATGGATACATGGCTGAGCAGCATCAACGTCACCACCGTTGACGTAGAGACCTCCAGCATCGATCGTATCAACCCGGCCCAGAACCAGGCGATCCATGTAGCGAAGCAGGGCAATGCTATTCTGACAGCGAGGAAGTGTAGCCGCCGGGTGTTGTTGCGAAACGCGTATCAAGAAACGGGAGGCAAGCCATACTTTGCACAGTTATCTAGGGTAATGTGACACATGAGCATAAAATTATCAGCAACTCAACCATTCCATCAAAATTTCCGCTTATATATATACCTATATAGGAACAAAATAGTAAGTAACTAGTACGGCGAATATTTGTAACGGGCTACCAGACTACGCATATACCATAACATCTATGCGATCTTTGGATCTGCTAGCAGGGGTAATTAAACCTTTTCTGTCAACCGCCCCTTTTCATACAAGTACATGGCTTGATAGGTCAACTCGTAACTCTAGGAAAGGGATTATCCATATCCGCGCTCCGATGCCCCGATGAGATATCAGGATAATGGAAGAGTAATCAGAGTTTACTCTTGAGCCAGCTGAGTACACTATTACTACTACCACCCTCCTCTGTCGCCGCCTCCTTCTTGCCCTCCCACCAGGGCCACACGGCGGGCTTGTCCGTCTCCCAGCGGGCCTCGAACCTCGGCTCTCGCTTCTCAAGGAAGGACTGGATGCCCTCCCGGGCGTCAGCGCCGCGGAACAGGTCGAAAAAGACGCGGCTCTCGAGTCGCTCGGCCTCCTGGGGCGTGGCGGGCCCGTGGTAGAGCATGTCGCGCATGGCCTTGGTGGCGACGGCGCTGGTGTTGGCGGCGATCTCCTCGGCCAGCCCCAGCGCGCGGGGCAGAACCCCCGCGGGCTCGTCGAGAACCTCGAGGAACAGGTCGCGCACCGTGGCCGGGTCCGAGGCCGGGTAGGTCGCGCCCGTGGTGACGAGGGTGAGGGCCCGGCCCGGCCCCAGGATTCGAGGCAGGAAGAAGGACGAGCAGCCCTCCATGTTGATCCCCCGCCGGGCGAAGACGAAGCCGATCTTGGCGCTGGCGTGAGTGATACGCGCCGCGCAGGCCAACGTCATGGTGATGCCCACGCCCACGGCATGCCCGTTGAGCGCGGCGATGACGGGCTTCTGGCACCGGTGGATGGCCAGGCTGACCTGGGCGCCGCCGTCACGGTGAGCTTCGCGCTGTCTGATCAGCTCCTCGGGACTAGGCCGAACATCGGTGGTTGTGGTCGTGTTCTTGGACGCCCCGTCCAGGTCCATGCCCGGGCAGAAGATGCGGTTGCGCGGGTCGCCACCCGTAAAGACGATGGCCTTGACGCGAGGGTCCGTGGACAGCAGGTCGAAGGCCGTGACCAGCGATGTCACCATGGTATCGGTGAAGGCATTGTTGGCTTCGGGCCGGTCGAGGATTACGAGTATCACCGGGGTAGGTACGGGCGCCGACGCCGGGTGGTGAGACAGCTTGATCTGGGGGAGTGGGTAGTCATTGTAAGAGAGCGGATGGCTTGGAGATGTCATATTGGGCAGCTACGGAAAAGTGTGCTTAGATAGTTGATTACGGTAGCGTTGGGGTTTGCTATAATTGGGCTTCACATCTGCCGGCTTTGGCAGTGCCATATACTGAGATTCACGGCTGCAGAGGTAGTCACTTCGATGTTACTTGATGTTCCAGTTGTGCGGTTGTACATGCGGGGGAGATGCGGCCGGTGAGTTGGGGTAAGCAGGGTGCCGAGGTTCGCCCAAACCAAGACGTCGCTGGCAGAATCCAATTTGACCTGCATCCTTCTAGAATCCTGTCACGTTTGTTGAAGAACTGTCTATGGTCCTTCTGCTCCACGCCGAGCCAATTGATTTGCCTCGCTCGTATATGTAGCCGCCCATCAACTCTTTGTTATCAAGCCACGCGCGCCAGTAAGACGAGTGATAGACGAAGAAGGTGGTGTGTGACGAACGTGTACCGGTAGTTGCTTAGCTGCATGGCACGATCTCAGGTCACTCTATTTTAAGACGTCCAATCAAGCCGGCCGCGAGCCAGCCGGACCAATTACTTAGCGGTGCTCCCAGCGACAGGCAGGCAGGGTCAGGTCGCATTGCATCCTCGCCACCCAACCACTTCAGGAAGGTAAGGTTGTTTGCCGTTGCAGAAAGGAACTATGTATGGCAGGGCATGCCCATATGTATTTGCATTCATTTTCATATTCATATTCATGTTCATATTTACGTTCATATCGATGGTAATGGTACTCCCGTATTTGTTGATGAGATGGCTGATTGACTCAAGCCTGTTCTGTGGAAAACCGTTGACAGGAGACTGAAACTGCGTTAGGCAGTCGATGGGCTAGAAAGAGAAATAGCCATGTTGATCAGGGACCTGCCAGTCCGCTAACCTACGACGACGTACTCCGTAATCAGTACTCTAATTACTTAAGTAATATGCCCAACCGACCAGTGCTGGCTCCTTGGTCTACCAGAGACAAAAGTCCCAATTACTGGATTAAGCTTATATCTCCGCATCGTAACACTTGCCCCATCTTTCGGGGTCTCACCCTCGCTGCTCGCTGCTTGTTCCCTCACGATTGTCGATGGCTTGGCGTGGACTGGAATTCGTTGCGATCGCAACACAGGACAGGTGCGGTTTTGCACCAGGAGAAAGCTGCCATTCATAACTTCAGACGCACTTGAAATGGGACCCGGCAACCACGCGCCGGGGGCTGATAGGGTTTTTTGACACAAGCCAAGATGTCGAGACGACGAGGACGGGGTCAGGGGGGCGGCCACCAGCCAATGGTAGCCCCGGATCTCACTAAAAGCAAACCCCCTGGTCAGCCGCTGTGCCTGATCGATGCTTCAGACGGCACTTCAACAACCGGAAAATACACATCATGGCGACCCTGGGGCTTGGGGCCAGTGCCATTCTGGCCATTCTGCGCCATCACGTCCCATGTTGGAGGGCCATTTTCCCATTTCCTTATTTCCGCCCGCCCCCAGCGGGGCCACGCTCCATGGGAACAGAGTTGCCGTGTCCTGCAGAGGACGCACCATGCCCCGTACACCGTCTATCGCCGCTGTGCCTGCGACCCTGCTGTGCCTGAGCCATACCACACACCACACACACACATACCAGTCGTATGTTCCACTCATGGCCGGAGGGTCATCGTGAAACTCTTTCTTTTCCGATTTCTCTCGTCTCTCTCTTCTCTCTTCTTTCTCCCTCTTACCTCTCTTTCTCTGCAATACGGTTCGCTCGCTCAAGTTTGGCCTCTTCCATATTCATTTCTTTTCTCATTCCTCCTACCGATACGACTGCGTCGATTGCGGAGTTTTCCACTAACTGCCAACTAATTACTTGGTGATCTCTTCTAATTTTCTTGGCTGGCCAATCATTCTTTTTTATACGCCCCCTCTTTCAACCACGGCGGCTATAATCACAAGATCGAAAGAATTATAAACTCGAATCCATCTCCAGATCCCATCTCCCCGACCCCAAAAAGGCAGGAACAGCAACACCGCCGACACCATGATCTTCTCACCTTTCTCCCTGTTTTACCTCCTGCTTTCGCTTCTGAGCGTTCAAGTCGCGGCCGAGTCGGTGGATGTCGTGGATGGACTTGCTGCACGACAAGCGCCCGGCGGCGGCGCTCCCGCCGGTGGCCAGGCTGGTGGCCAGGTTCCCACCGTCGTCTCGTGCGCCGAGTACTCGCGGATAGCCAACCTGACCATCATCGGCAAGAACTCAACCTACCGCGCCGCCTTCCTGCGCTCCGGCCCCTTCGGCACTGACCAGATGTCGGGCATGGTCGACCAGGCCGCCCCTCTTCTGCCTCCTCTGACGCTCGACAAGACTCTCAACCAGCAGTGCGGCAACGCCACCGCCATCGCGCTGGCCGGCGCTGAAGCCAACTTCACCCAGGGCATCGTGGCTGATTTTGCCATTGCTGAGGCTCCCGGTATTGGCGTGGACGGCTTCACCACCTTGATCGTAGTCACGGCTCTCACATTATTTATGGGCATTGTTTGGATGACGATGGAGTAAAGTGCACACAACCTAGGTGGGCGAGGACATGGCGAGAAAGAGACGAAAATATATATCCCGGCCGCGGAAGATTTGGCCATCATTCAAAGTCATCAGTCACGTCAACAGGCAGGGTCGGATTGGAAACTGTTGGTTGCAATTTCCAACCGCAGCCAGATAGTGTAGACGCTCTAATGAGGACGGAGATAGACAAGACAATCTCAATTGTACTACTACTTTTGACACTTCACTTACAAAGACGTGACGGCCACAAAATAAAGCACAGTTGTGTCTCACGACGGAATCCAACTCAACTCGTCCTTGATACGCTGGGGATCGTACATGTACGCGGGTATAGATGATTGATGATTTGCATGTTGGCCGCCGCCAAAAGCTTGGTCAGGCCAGTCGTACGAGATCAGATGACCTGAGCATCAGAGACACGATGCTTCCGATGTATGGCATGGTTCTAATTCGCAGGTATGAGGCAGTATATGAGTATATGAGTATATGAGCACATGGGGCCATGTTGAGGCAAGCCCTTGGTGCCCTTGGTGCCCTTGGTGGTGCCCTTGGCATGGGTGAAGATATTATATGCTTAACGACATTTCAAACACTCATCAAGGTTATCGTCTTTAGAGTTATGTGAGTTTAGTTTGAATACGACTACGTCCCGGGGTCAGCCCACCTGCGCTGCTGCATCGGCTGGTGGTAACTGTAGATAATACTGTAGGGGTTTAAACTGAAGTGTTCCAGAAGTCGTGAGACTCGAGAGCCTGTTCTATGCGGACAGGGATTGCTGCTTCAATAGAGTTTCAAGTCCCCTGTGCGGGGCCAATGACGCATCTTAGGCAGGTGGCAGGTGGTTCGCCAGCAGCAAGCGAACAGCGCATCAATCACCAGCCCGCTTCGCTTCGACAGCCATTCTCCCAAACATTGCTTCTCGTGGTGAACTATTGTACATACCCCCAAAAATCAAAATAAAAGCAATAACCTTCAGTTAGTATACTTACATACCTATCTTAAATATCAATTAAGATGTCCTACTCCGGCGGAGATAACAACAGCTACAACAACGGTGGTGAGAGACGCCAAGGTACATACAACAGACACTATTCCCCCGCAATTCGCTACTTGGCCCTTCCGGAATCCCCTTAAAATCCCACGGGAAACAAGCCTTGTAGGAATGGAGTAACTGACTTGGCATCACCCAACTTATGACAGATATCGGCGGCAACAGTATGTCCTTCTCCGATCGATCCCGTCTGACTACATACATCATACATCTCGAAGCAGCCAAGAGTTCTCGGCGACTAACATAGGGGAACCCCTCTTCCGCTTCAAGTGACACACGGCGGTGCCTACCCCGCCGGCGGCTACGGTGCCGAAGATGACGACTTCCGCGGCGCCGCCGAGCACGCCAGTCGCCACGCCGGCGACTCGGGCGACTCAAGCCTCTTCACCACCCTGCTCGGCGCCCTGACCCAGAAGAAGCAGAGCTTGGCAGAACAGGATATCGACGAAGACGGTAGGTGATGTGATGGTGGCCTCTTCGCAGCCCAGGAGAAGAGAGCCATGGCATATACATACATTAGCGGGACGCTATCTAACAAAACGCAATATCTTCGCAGACGCGGTCAAGCAGCACCAGAAGCTCTATAAGGACGACGATGGCGATGAAGTTAACGACCGTTCCTTGGGCTCGGCGGCCGCCATGCAGGCCTTGAAGATGTTCACGGGCGGTGCCAGTGGCAGCTCGCAGGTAAAAAAAACCCCCCATCACTAATACGCCCTATTATTGAAAACGTACCGTTTTGTACTCACGACCGTCTGCAGCAGGGCAACAGCCAGAGTGCTTTCATTGGCACGGCTATGGCTGAAGCGAGCAAGGTACGCATGCCTGCTCCCCGTTCTCCTGACACTCATTTAATCTCATTGTTACACAGCTCTTCGATCAAAAGGCCTCTCAGGGCAAGGTCTCGGGCGACTCGAGCAAGGAGTCTGCCATCATGCAGGCCGGCGAGATGGCCCTCAAGATGTACATGAAGAGCCGCGGGGGAGGAGCTGCCGAGGCCGGAGGCTCGTCGTCCAGCGGCCTGCTGTCTCTGGCATCCAAGTTCATGAAATAATCGATGTCGACTGCTGGTTGATGCAGCCAATGCAAGGCTCTTTTAGCAGCCAGTCATATAGGCTGTTGATAACCTCAATGAAAACACGGTTCGATCATATTTCATCCCCTTTTTGGTAAAGCCACCCCACCACATATATACATGCAACACTCGTCGTTCAGCACGTGTAGAGAAATCGTGCTAGAGGCCAAGCTTTACAACAACCGTTCATAAGAGCATTGACAAGATTGCTCTTCTAGAGACTGAGATAGACCAGGAGTTGGTCGGGTCCTTTGCTATGGAACCATACACACCGACAATATGGGTTGCTGCTGCCTATGCTGACAGAGTCCTAGGGAAGCAGCAGTGACAAAAGCAACTTTCCGATCTCAAGTGAATGAGTTACACTAACGTGTATATGTGTAACCTCGCTTGCCTTTTCCACCGACTTAAATTGGGTTCGGATTATTGATAGAACTGGTGCCAACCTGTCTTTGCAAATCGTCATGTCTTGCAAGGCTATCCCCCATACTTCATACCTGTGTGATAGTGGGGTTTGATTTGCCACTCAATGAGTACAGACGTTTGAATAAGCAATTGAACGGCACCCTCTTAAAGAATTCGCATGAAGCAACAAGCAGTTTCACCACCACAAGCCACCATGACCACGAAGCCAAGACCCGCTCCCCTGGTTGTCTTCACCTCCGAGCCAACAGCCGTCCCAGCATTATTAACCCGCGTCACCCAGCATAGAGTCTACAGCTTCTACGGCCCCTTCGCTGGTGAAGCCAGTACTACCCTGCATCCGCTGCCGGCGTCAGCGGCGGCGTGCATAGCGTCCAACTCGGATGGCGACCCGGATCGTGTAGCGGACGTCCTCCGCCGCTTCCTCGACGAAGCCCGGCATGACTGCATCGCCGAGGCCGCGTCGCCAGACCAGCCTCACATCGCCCAGGCGTGCTGGCTCGTCGTGCGCATGTTCAAGCCCTCGCCGGAGTACGTGCCGCGCTGGCACCGCGACGGCCGCATGTTCACGTGCTCTTGCTCAGGTTCGTTACCGATGACCGGGAAGGATCCATTATTATCATCATCATCAGGCGAACCGGGACCGAAACAGGTACCACCGCACTCCAAGTACGCCGTCACACTGCTGGGCCCCCCAACGCGAGTTGTGAAACCGAGCGGGACGGTGGACGCCGCGCTTCATCTCGCGAAGGAGAGCCGAGGGCTTGAATACAACGAGCCGAGGGAGAGGGCCGAGCTTGCTGAGGCGTTGAGGGGATGTGAGGAGTATGCGGTGCGGCGTGGCCAGATGATCCGCTTCTCCTGGGGGCAGGACGATTCGCCCGTGCACTCAGAACCGGACTTCAACGGCGAGGACCGCGTTTTCGTCAGTGTGTTGTTTGGGAGCGAGCAGGAGATCCGGGAGATGTGTCGATGGAGGCGGCAGACGTTCGGGGAGGTGACTGTGAGTAAGTGATGGAAAGGTAGACAGGTTTTGGCAAGGAGTGACGAGATACATGGTGGCTCTGGTCCAGAGGTTACCACCGAGCATGACATCTCTAGAAGGCGGACGATGGCTGATGCGGTAATGTTGGGGTTGACCAATTCATTCACACGACCTGGAGACTGAAAAGACAAGGTCAACGGTTTACTGCTTATTACTATCTGAGTATTTATCTCGATCAGAACTTGGCATATTGGCAAACATATCTTGGTATTTAGGGAGCGTCTAGATAATGTTCATCTTTGGATGCTTTACTTAAAAGTGAGCCAACAGCCGTGGTTTCAAGCGAAGGTCGGGTAGCTTTCGGGTTTCCAACGACGACGAAAAATACGCGATAATCCCCAGTAAGGTACACACTAATAGTCGTGATGAAACCTAACTTTGGAGCAAGAAGAGCATGTGCGACACCATCCTTGGGTTCTACTTGGGGCAGTGCGTCCTGTCTTGTGCGTCTGAGCCAGCGCAAGTGCTGGACTTGCCGTAGCTGCAGCAACCTCCTTGCGGGTTGCATCTGTATGCGGAGAAGGTTCCAGGAGTCAGAAAACATACAGTATACGCGAGGCATATCATAAGAGCAGGGGGAAACTTACTCGAAGATGTCGTTGGCATAGTCGAACCCCGAGCCTGAGTAGAGGACCTGGGAGCCTGTATCGAAGAGCAAGATAACTGATTAGTACGCTTTACCTTTCTCCAAAAGGGGGTTCGATATTATAGAAGAGGAGTGAAACTTACACATGCCGCAGTATTGGCCGCGCTTCGTCCCCTTGGCGCACTTGCAGCTACCCGTGCAAGCCCGCTTCTCCAACGGCAGGTCGTTGGCAGCGAGGTCCAGCCCGGCCCCACGAGCGACGATGGAGTCGCTGGCGACGCGCTTCAGCTTCAGGGCGTCGGATTCGGCGACTGTATGCCGAAAGTCGATGCTGTTAGCTCATTTGACATAGCCCCTGCCAACCTTGACCAAAGCAGGGTAAGAGGAAAGGAGAGAAGTTGTGATATATTATTGGTATAGACAGGTGTGTAATTTTTATTTGAAGTATAGTGGTTGTGTAAGCGCTGCGTAGATGTGTGCAGGCCAAAGTAGGAGGAGAGTAATGAAAGGGGGGTAACTGACTATCTTCGACCAAGGCAGCAGCATGAGCTGCGCCTACGATGGAGGCGATGAGCAGGATGGACTTGGTGAACTGCATGTTAATCGATGGCTTGTTTCTCTTCCCAGTCAGTTCAGGTATCGTCAGCAGTCCTCTCCGGAAGGCGCAGACCTACGATGGATATAGGATCTGGGGATTTATCAGAGCGGGTTGGCTTGTTCTTGCCTATGGCTACTGTTGTGATGATGCTATGAGAGATGGGGATTGCAACATCTGGGCCACGAGAATCGAACCCCTATTTATACTCGCCATCTATGACAGATGCCTGGACTCTTCGCCGCCGGGCTCTGAATGTCTCTACCTATCGTCTCTTTCCTTTCTTTTCTTTTCGAGTATGTCTCGCTCAGTATCCCGTGCGGTTGTTGAGATACACCCACCTACACGGCCAAGGAGAAGGCCGGCATACCTACCAAACCCGAGATGGCAAGTCATGCGACAAGTGAGTGCATTTCTGCATATCGTATTTCGTATCAGTCGCTTGGTATTTTGCCAAGAGCAGCCACCATGGTGAATGACTAAGGCTATAATTATACCAGGTTAGCCGACTATACACTACTTTTGATTCGAACTGTTGAGTTTGTACGTAAGCGTAAAATATTATAGGTTCTGGACCGAGTCCAAAAGGGCCTGGGTAAGGTAGCCGACGGGCTGCATGCATGGTTGCCTGCAGCGGCTGAAATCTGGGCTGAAAAATAAGCGTGACTCGATGGGAATGGAAGGCTCACGATTGGGCGACTGTGAATGCAAGATTCAGAGAATAATAACCCGTTGGACCCAACACCCAACCAGAGGTGCAGCTCATTTCCCCGCTTGATCAAGTCCAGTGCATTGCAGCAGCAAGGCCGGTGAGAGGGGCGTGACGATTCTATAAATGTAATCCTTCAAGTTCGCTAGACATAATCACCAAGATAGTTGACCCGATCACGAAGTAATCCAGGAAAACGCCGGGCAAGTGGCGTTGACAGTGATACTATGCTTGGAATAGGATATACTACAAATAAGCAAGGCTGGAAGAGCCCAAAGGAGTCTCAACCGCCAAGAAGGCGCCACGACAGCAACGTTACTGCTAGCCGGCATGGTTTAGAGTTCTAGCATGCCGTGCCGTTCCCCTGCAACTAACATTGCGTCGAGCAACGCGCCAAGAAAACTTGGGCGAGTGAGTCATGGGAGTGCTATGAAGTGGTGGTGGTGATGCATTCGTTGTCCTACGATATCTCACGGTGGGTGTCATTCGACATAGGGCTTTTCCTCCTACCAGAGCACCAACGTAAGATCAAGAAAGAGTAGGAAAACTTGAAATTCACAAAACAGGAGCAAGAAGTTGTAGAATATTCCCTATATTTCCATTGAATTGGATGGCCGAGACTAGCTCAACCGACTGAATGTATGCAAATGCGCAAAAGGTGCAACCATCAACTATGTATGTACTGTCCGGTTTGTGTGTACCTGAACGCCAATCCATCCCCCCTTGTGCAAGACCAGAAGCCAATACCAATGCAATGAACCGTCCTCGAAAGCAAAAATGGGTATCTTTTTTCCCCTTCCCCTCAAATGAAACGCCTTTCCGATGTGCCTTCCAGGCCCTTATCATCATGTATCCTTTGTCATTGCCAAATCATTGTCGTTATGCCAGCGGGCTTGTTCCCTCGGTGACTAGCCGTCGCCTCGCTCTATTCGTGCAGTGTGTATCCCTTGAGACTTTTGTGGAAAGGCCCCCTCTTGGAAAAGAAAGTATGAACAGAAAGTGAAGAAGATGTACTGCTGAAAAATAGTACGGTGTGGGTGAAAGGTAGACCGCGAGATGCCTCTACTGGGCCTGGGCATCTCTTCGGGCCTTGCCAGTAGCGCGGACCTTCAGGAAGGGTGTCACAGACAAGACAGGCACGTTGCTTGTCGGTGCAGCAGCAGAGCTTCCGGCCTTAACCGAAGTCTGGAGCGTCGAGGCAGTAATGGGGCTTGTCTGTTGGTTGCCACTACCAGCTGTGACCGTCTTGTACTTGGTGACTGTAGTCGGAGCGGCCGTAACAGTAACCGTCTTGATGCCGTTGGCGCCGGTGGGAGAGGGAAGATGAGGCTTGTTGCCCGTGGGGGTCGGGGCAGGAGCGTTGACACCATCGCCACTGCCGGCGGTAGGACCAGTATAAGCAGGGGGCGAAGCAGTGCCGGTACCGAGAGCACCGGCCTCAATCATACGTTCGACCTGAGACGGGATAGCCATGGCCATGTTCTTCATCTTATGGTCCTTTGTTTTCTTGGTGAACTTGATACCTTGCTTGACTGCATTGGCATTAGGAATGGTAGGTCCAAGCTTGATCTCGATGCAGCTGGTGTATATTTCGGGAACCATGCCGACCTCGTTGGGCTTCTGGGGCCAGTCCCAGACCCAGTACATGGTATAGACACCAGAATCAGGCAAGTCTTGGGGCAGCTGTACATCCGTCTGGCAGTAGAGCTCGTCGGCTCCATACTTCTGGCTACGCTCCGTATAGATGGGGAAGGCAGCGGTTTTACCCCTGTTCTGGTAGCATATACCATCGTCATAATAATGAGTCGCCAGAAGCTTGCCCTTCTTGTTGCCTCCAGATTGGTCGGCGTTCCACTTCTGAACGTCTTTCAGCTTGTCTCCGGCGTCTTGCCGCAGGGTACCGTACACGTGGGTAAGGCCACCTCTGTAGGGGCGCGAAGTGAGGGTAGGGTCAGTCACGTGGCCGTTCTCTTGGTAAGAGAGAGCGACATAGTCGCCAGCAGAAGCCTCAAGAGGACCGAAGCTCGAGTTGAGATACTTTCCCTGGGAGAACTGGCGGCACACAGGAGGGTTTGATGCAGGAAAGAGGATCTGATTTTGCACCTTGGTGTCACTGTAGCCAATTTGAGTACGAGGCATGTAGCCAAGGGCATAACCAGGGTTGGGGGCAAAGGAGCCATCAAGGTTCAGCTTGAAGGCTTGCTCGATCCAAGAGTGGCTGATGGCAGCTTGAACCAAGTTGAGGACCACCAGAACTTGTGAAAAGTTATAGAAGGACATGTTGGCAGTGTCGGTTCAGACCAGGTCCTGTCCTGTTGAATGAAAGTTGTGTCGAATTTTTGTTTCAGATGAAAATCAGAAGAAGAAAAGATCTCGCCGGCGAGAAGAATTGCAGAATTGCAGAAGTGTCGAGTTGTCGAGGAAGAGAATCGAAAGGATGGCGTTACCTCGACGGTTCTTGTTCAAAGTTGAAGTCGTACCCAAAAATAAATATGGGCGTTGAGGTGTGGGTTTGTTTGTGTTGCAGAGAATGCTTTGTTTATCCTGCAAAGGATGTCTGTTTTTCCCTTGTCCTTTTGTTGATTGTATTGGATTTCCTTTGAATCGAAAGAGAGAGAATCAGACAATAGGGATTGCAACAACTTATTGTGTGCAAACCAGAATTAAACGGTAAAATGACGCCCAGCGAATAACACGCACAGCGTTCAAAAAAGTCAGGCCAAGCTGAGTCACGAAGAGAAATAGTTGGAGAGGTTCTTTGTTCTACTACCACATCTTTGAGGGAAGTGGCGTAACAAAGACGGTAGCTGGCGGACAATCGAGGTAGGTGATCTGGCCGTGAGAACAAAGTGAGGGCCGGGTGATGGAGATCTTGAGGTCTCGAGGTAGCGAGGTCGGGGTCGGCCTAGATGGTGGGCAGGCGACCGTTGCACACAAAGACGGGTGGTGAAAGTATGGGTTGGTGCCTGGGGAGCTGTGGCGGATGAGGAAGAAGGTGAGGAGACGATGTTTCTTTGTTTTGAGGCCAGGTGAGATCTTTCTACTCATATGGCCAGACCATAGGAGTCTGGCCCGGTCAATATGATGAATGAGCTTTCGGTATTACAGTGTTGTATTGTTGTACTGGAGGCGCCCTACTACGACTAGAGGGAAATGACTCTGCTCGAGGCCCCTCTTTATGATTTACACGCGCAGAATCTCTCGATTCCCACCCAATTATCCCGTGGCGGAGACTCAGATCCAAGTCCCGGCTAGCCAGGTCAAACGCCCAAGATGAAGGGTGTACATTAGGTTATGGAGTTATGGGCCTTATTTAGCCACATATGCTAACCCAGCTACGGCTACTACGCAGCTACGGGATGGCAGAGAGCATATTGGCAAAGTGAGAACTGTCGGAGAAGTGGTGGTGTGGGACAGCCCCTGTTCGGGTTGCAATAGGATATCGGACGACGATGGAGGCGACTGGACGAGGTTGTTTCTAGCCGATTTTTCTGGGGAACAACGGACGGCTTCTGGACCAGAACTTGTCCACATGCAGGGTTGATAGAGATTCAGTTTTCGAGCTTCCGGGATCCAAGACAGTGTCTGCACGACATACAGTGATTGGGGGGGAGACTCGAGCTGTCGAGCTGTCGAGCTGTCGAGCGTGGCAAGCCTCGAAGTCGGACTCTGGTCGGAGGAGAGGTCGTTGCTCGATAGCGAACAGCTCCGCTTGGTGGAGCAGGGAATGGGTGGACGGCGGCAACGCGAGACGGACGGGCTGACCAGGTAGAGCTGGGTAAGTACATACTACTAAAGCTGGGACGAGCTGGGACGAGCTAGGGAGGACAAGAGGAGCAACAGGGCCCAAAGGTCCCAAAAGTCCCAAAGGTCCCAAAGATCCCAAAGGTCGATCCCGTCTCTCGTCCCATCAAAACCCGACTTTGGGCGGCTCCCAGGCTTGTTTAGGCTAGAACGTATCATCTGCAGGCTGCAAGGGCATAATTCGAGTTCTTGAAGCACGGGGCAACTGGCGGCGCCTAAGCGAGGAAAAGCTAACTCTCCAATGCTCCAGGTACCACAGCCTATCAACCTGGCGGACCGGGTACCTTTTTGGGGCTACTAAAGAAAGAAGCGATGCCTGGTTACCTGCATATTCTCGAACACCACCCAACAAAGGAGGCTCTTTCTCGTCCACCCCACCTGCATTCACCTGCACCCACCTTCCCCACTTGGATGTTTCTCCCTGGCGCCTTTTCCCCTTTCTGGTGCTTGCCATCCAGTCAATGCGGGCTTGTATTTATTCGCCGTAACGCCCCTGGAAAGCACTTGCTAGGTTACTGGCCGGGTGCCAGTGAATGGCGGCAGCATCAACGACTCTGCGGCAGCTAGCCACTTCTTGAGACCATTTAATTTACTGGACGTCCCAGCTGCCAGACCTTTCGTTTGACCGTCGTGCTACTGTAACTCGTCTACAGAGTACTCCGTAGGTTAGATGCTGGCATGATAGACTGACGATGCCTGCTTTTCAGTGCTTTTCGCGCCCACGACGGCCGACGACCATCGACGACCACCCAAATCTGCCTCGGTACGCCAACGGAATCCGAAATGACTTAGCCGCAGTGCAGCAGCTATGGCACTCCGCAGGCGGTTATCAGTCTCTGGTTGGCTCTGTTGGCGCCGTCTTGGCGGGGCAACCAAACTCCCCCGCCGCGCATTTCTTCTATTCCATCTATGTATATCTTCTTCCCCCCCTCTAGTTTCGGCCTCTTTTCGTCGCTCCGTGGTTGCAGAGCGCTTCTCGTCTCTTTGCCGCTGTGCATCTATTTCCAGGAGTCAGGAGTCGGTCAGGCCATCTATATATGTGAGATCCGTACGAGACATATTGGCGCCGCCGCACGTCTTGCCTAGCGGCCGTCTATCTTGTGGAGCTGTTCCCTGGAAATGGGATGGAGCGCAGACCATCCTACAGTCTTGCTTGTTCGCGCGGGATGTGCCTGCATTGCCGGGGCCTGCAAGCCTTGGCCGCCACAATGCAGAAACAGCAGTGAACATGAAGAAGCTGGTCTACAGTACCGTCGCCCAGCCCAGGCCAGATTCTGCTCTGCTCTGCACCAGGATACTGCACAGGGGCCATGATGATCATGACTTCCACCACATACATATCCATCTTGCTGGACTGGCACGACTGGGGCCACTTATGCAGTTGTTTGCTTCTTGCATATTTACTTATGTTGGGTTCATCCGATCGGGGTGACCCTTGATAAACGTAACCCCTTGGCTGTTATCTTGGCTTTGGGGAGTGCAACAGAAACGAATGTTTCTGCTTTATTTGCCGGGGCAGATAAGCCAGTGACAAATGAACGGCCATGTTGCATCCGGAAAGAATTTGAATAAAAAGAAAGGAAATAGACACAAGCCTGTGCCATGTTGACTCTTGATCCAGCTCATCGGGAGCACTAATGATACTTAAGTAGGCATTTCATTCACTACTAACCGAACATCATGATTCATGATCACTAATAACAAAGGCCGTCGTTGTGCCCAACAATAGGAACTTCGAATTGAGGAGTCAGGTAGTCTTCCTCACTTTGGTTCGTACGATAGGATTACCTAATTGGGAAGTCCGGATTTCCACTTATCGGTGTTGCAGCTATCACAAAGTGTTGCTCTATCGCGAAGTGGAGCTTCCGGCTTGATTCTTCGTCTGATGTTGCCTGTTGCATTTCTTGTTTCACACGTGCTTTTATAGTAGCATGCTGGAAGCTTTCCCCAGACCGAGCGGCAACCAAAAAAAAACCTCGACTGTTGTCTCCATTCCAGATTGCTGATCTCTGTGGATCTTTGAGGACAAATGTCCGGCGGTAGATGGACCCCTTGAAATTCATTCCTGGGCGAGCGGGCGACGGGTGGGGAAGAAGGAAGTCGGGGTCGAACAAGAACAGTTCTGATATCTCAGCACCTTCGGCAGACGACGATCACGACCCCTTCGTTCGGCGCGCGACTTTCTTCCGGCGCCAACCAAGGTGTACGTCGTAGTGTAGCGCTGTAGCGCCTGTCGACGACGGACCGAAAAGCGCAATACGACATGTCAAATAAGTAGCATCCGTCATTTGTCAGGTGCTTGCCCTGCTCGCCCCCCCTTGTCCAACTGCTGGTCCAGCGTAACCTTATGCGGCGTGAAACCAGAAACGAAAGACTTGAGACGATTTGCGTGGGGCGCCCAGATCGATACGAACACCACACGAAGCAGCAAAAGGATGACAAAAGAGAGACAACGAGAGAGATTTGCACAAGGGGTTCTGGCCTGGCGCCAATTGTTTCGTAGATCCTCCCAGAACGGGGTGACACCGTGAGTGGCACAGTGGTCACTGTATCTAATTACTTGAGCACTTGACTGGCTTGCCCATCGTACATGGTAGTATCGAACTGCGCAATGGATGATTTTGACGGAATCATCGGAAGTTTTCCTAGCGATTGCGACATAGGAGCGCCCGCTGAGCGCCTGTCTACCACGAGCCAAGCTGGCAAGTCATTATCAATCCGCCAGGGTACTGGCCAGCGGAGCGGGGGGTTTCCAACTACCGCCTCACTCGCTCTCGCTCTTCGGTCCCTATCAAAATCAAAAGTTAACCATATGTAGGCACGCACGCATGCATCAAGCAAACATCTTGCTCGACCTCTCTTCTTCTAAGCTGAAAACCTTGCAAAGCAACGGGTGTCTGAGCGTTCAAATCTGACAGACAAGGGTTGCAAATCTGCTTGCCTTTCTCCCGCACGCACGTTTGCTCGTCCGTGTTCGTTCACTCGTCGCGAGAAACCCACACACAGCCTTTCCTTCTTGGTTGGCATAAGCGAATAACACTGACTCGACTGGGAAAAATTCGACGAGTTCAGGTTTGCCGCCGTAGATAAACCGGAATATGACCTTCGACAATCTGGGGAGAGAAAAGGAAGAAAGAGACAAAAAACATGGGACAGCGGCCTGACAAAACGTAAACCCCTTCGTCCATCACGAGCTCTGTCTCTGTCATATGTTCAGATACTCAGATACTCGGATGCGAAGTCGTACTACGAGGTGAGGTGATCTGTGCTATGGTTATGGGTATGGTGCAAAAAACCAACTGCATACCTGGCGAATGAAGCTTGGGTAACGAAAAGCGCAACGAGGGATGATGTCCATTGCTGAACCGTCGAACAAACAAATGGTCATGCTGAATGATCGAAGCTCGCTGCATGCAAGTTGCATCGTGCATCGCATCCGAGCCTGCAGCTCAGCTTCATGATCAACGAGGCGGATGTTACTTCCCATCACGTTCCTGATGGGGGAGGAAGAGACATCAAATCTATCTCAAGAGCACCCTGGTCAAGAAAATAGACTAGCAAAGAGGGGTTCACGTTCAGGGTGGTGGTGTTGGCCGGCGCTTACAGTGTTGGAATGCGCGAAGAGGTTCCATATGATCGTCAGACTTGGTTGTTGATTATTCATGAGGTAATATCCTGATAAAGCACCGGGAGATAAACGCCTCCCCCCTTTTGGGTTTTTGTCTAGTGGCCGGAAGAGACAGAGATGGAAGAGAAGGAGAAAGGGAGAGTTACATGAGAGCCATTCATCTGGCCCCCTAAAGAATAAACCCCGTACATTCTTTGCCACCGACCACGCCACCACGCCGGTAAGGAAAACCACTTTATACTAGAAAAGTAAACCAACATACACACACAAACGTCCCCCGCCCATTCCGTCCGTAGAGCTTTTTCGACCCCAACTCCGTCACCGCCTTCACCTAGGTGTGGATAGCAAACAAAACGCCGCCCGGGATTAACAACATACTCCAATCCATGTATACGTCGACCATCAGTAGCGGTAGAGAGAAAGAGTACGACCCTGTTACCCCGTCCCAAGTAAGTTGTAAGTAAGTGGATGAACGAGAGGAAAGAAGCGAATTCCAAATATATCCCAGGTAGCATCACGATCCAATGTCACTGAGTCACCCACACACCCCACGCATTTCCCATCCCAATTGACGCCATCCATTCGCCAGAAAACTCACACAAAAGAAGTCGGAATCAGTCTTCCCTCACTCCAGTATTGCGCCGCCTCCCTCTTCTATCCATGTATGCGTCCAGATGCCTCAGTAGTGAGTGGTATGATACCATGAACCTTGAGTGAACCCCCCACACCTGGCAATGAGTGTACCATCCGCTGATCCCTTTGAACGCATAAGAGTAAAGACTTCGTAGACAGACCAGACACCCCCTCATAGCTGCTCGCTTATGCAAGTACACCAAGCGTCGCTCTTTCTCAAGCCTCCTCGCCTCCTGTTTGCTTGCTTGCGTGCGTACCTGCCCATCCCGCTGGGTCTGGCGCAGGGGCATGTGTGATAGATAGCCAGACGGCCGAAGCCGCCAGACGAGCGTGGACGTCGGCTAGTCAATGGCTACCGTGACACTCCATGGTATGGTTGTGGTGAATGTGGCCCTCCCTGTTTGGGGCAAAGGCCTGGCCAAGCGTATCCCTATGGCATGAAGGGGGGTAGCGGGGCATTCTGATGATGGTGATGGGGGTGGTCCTCGCCCTGGATTATGGCAGCCGCCGCCGCTGGGCGATGCGCTAGCTTCCTGCGCATAGATGCGTGCATGGCATAGCCGTTGCTGCTATCGTCGCCGTACTCGTTGTTGCCGTAGCCAGCGCTATGGTTGCTCCGGCCGCTGCAGCTACTATTGTCGTCGTCATCTGGTTCACGCGTGCGTTTGCGGCCCCTTGTAGTATTGATGGCATCGTGCTGGTCGAGAGAGGCGTATATATCATGAGATTGACGTTGGCTCTGTTGCTGCTCTTCGTTTTTTATTGTGGCGGTGGGCGTGCCCGATGATGTAAACGAGTGATGGTAATGTTGGTCGTTCGAGTCAGAAGGCTGCTGTTGCTGCGTCTCTAGCCGTTGCCCGAGATGGTCTTCCTCCCACAGACTACCCGTGGTAGTACCGTTGCTACTCATGCTGCCTATTGACATGGATCTCCCGAGGTCATCCGTCATAGACTGCTGTTGCTGCTGCGAAATCGCCCACGATCGTTGTTGGTCGTGGGTAGCAGATCCAGTTGCCACTGCCCAAGTATCCATAGAACCTGTACTCGATACAGCCAAGCCTCCCTGTTGATTTGTTGGTCCCTGCGTAGCCCACAGTATATCTTTCCCTTCGTTCCAGGGCGTGCTGTCGCGAGACTCATCGTGGTGATGCTGATGGCTCGCCGTGTTCCATGCATGGCCGTCCATCGACGCCATGTCCTCAGCACTCATCGACCAACCGCCGAGGCCAGTATTGTGGTGCTGGCTGCCATCGAACGATGTCGTAGCCCAGTGGGGCGCTTCCATGCCCTGTAGAGAGTCTGCCGTAGAGACGCCCCCGGCTGTTGCTGGCCAGGAGTCGTCGACGAACGAGGTGCTCACTGGCACGCCGAGACCTGAGAGGAATGAGTCGGCATTTGGGTCTGCGGCTCCGGCAGCGCCGCCCGTGGACCCGTCGGATGCAAAGTTGAGGTGCAACTGTAGACTGTCCGTGCTCGAGATGGTAGCTGTGTCGTAGCAGCTGCCCTGGGCTGCGGCATAACTGTTGGAGGGGAGACAGGCAGTTGGGGGCGGCGTGGCCAGGCCATTGGAGAAGCCATCGAGCATGTTCAAATTGGCCAAATGAGCATGCTGCTGCTGCTGACTTGGAAGCGCGAGGCCTGTCACGTCGTAGGCGGAGCCAAAGTTCTCATGCATTACGGCGCCGAGGTGGTGCTGATAGCCGGGGTCCGGCGACATAATGCTGTCCCTAGAGACGTTGGGGGTTCCCGGTAAATAGGCCCGCTGCTGGTGGTACTGGGACATGGGGTCCAGCTTCGAAAGAAACCGCCAGGTTGTTCCGGCGGGCACCTTGGGCTGCTCCTTGGAAGACTGTTTACCCTTGGTTTCTTCAACCTTGGTGCGGACGTTCGAAAAGGTCCAGAGCACAACAGAACGACGGGTCCAGTTTGGTTCCCTCGAGCCGTCGTTGGGCGTGGACCAGATCTCTTGGTACATGGCGATTTGCTCTAGCATGTCAAATGGCGTGGGAAGCTTCGAGCTCTTGCTGCTGCTGCTGCTGCTGCTGCTGCTGCTGCTGCCACCTTCCCTCTTGACCTTCGAATCATTACCCCTTTCCATCTTCTCCCGCTGCTTCTTCTCCCGTTCTGCTGAAACATATCTCGCCAGGCGGCAGAAAGTGTTGGCCCAGCTAGTAGCCGGGAAGTCGACCTCGATCGTGTCGCGGGCGTTGCCGCGGCGTGAAGGGCGACAAGCGTCTGTGTGATCCCAGAAGGGAGGCTCTGATGCGTCGAGGTACAACTCGCGAGGTTTGACGACACAAGTAGAGGAGCGCCACATATGGTTGGCAAGCTCCGGGCGGCTGATATTGAACTCGACCCTCCCATCTAGATTGGTGCCTACAGGGAACTGGCTCGTCCCGTGCAGGTCTAAGACGACCTCCATATGGATGATGTCGCAGGGCCCCATGACGCAACGTGCCGTTTGCTCATGCGAAGGATGCGTGTCATCAAGGGCCCCCATGAGCTTGTCTCGAAGCTCAGGGAACCGGTGGTCCCATTTGGACGAGATGTCCCGGACAGAACTGGACTCAGTCTGGGTGAGGGACTCGGTGTATTCATGGAGTAGGTAGGTCCGCGGCTCGTCCCGGCCACCACGGTGCACGTCACGCTTGGTGCTTTTGTTGGTATTTTTCTGCAGATGCGGGAAGTCGCCCTGGGACTCGAGCCGGGTGCCATCAGGTGCGTAAGCATCGACTTGCAAGCATGTTCCATCAAGAGTGTAGGCCTTTCTGCAATCCTCGCTCATGGTGAGCTCGGAGTGGGATGTGTAGATATGGCATGTTTTCGGCCGGAGAAAGACTTCGGAGTCGGCGGCGAGAAGGCGGGCAAAATAAGCGTAGTTTGGCCGCTCCTCTGGTAAGCGGCCCTCTGCTAACGCAATAAGGACGCGATTGTTTTTAAATGACTTGGTTTCGCCTTCCTCTTCCTTCAGCGGCCTCCTATCTTCGTCTCTCTCGTCGTTCTTCCGTGGGAAGAAGAAGTGGACTGTAACGTCATGCGACTCCAGTTAGTTACGGTAGGGAATTGGTTGCCTCGAGGGACTCGCGTAAGGATTACTCACAAACAGGAAGTGTCGTAAAGAAGCCCTTCAACACCTGGATGTGACTTGAGACCTGCTTTCTTGTCCGGTACTTTGGGTGGGCAGGCCGCCCGGGTCCCTTCTCACGATCCTTGCCCGCGGGGACTATCTCCCCTGGCCCAGGCGGGAAGAGAACCCAGTGACAGATCCACAGATATTCGCTGATTAACATATTACGTCCATATAAGGTACCCTTTGAACTGTACTTCTGCCTCCCCATGATGGGTACAAGAAGGATTGCTTGTGTCCGGGTTAGCACTTGTTGCCCGATCGCTGGCTCCCCTTGGACATGAAATCTTTCGGGCTGGCTTACCGTCGAGGAACGCATCTTCGAGATACATGGGCCACTTTGGATCGTCACCTTCCCGTTCTTTTTGAGCCACTTTGGTACGGTAGTCGTGGAAGTGCTTCCACGCATAGATGGGGTTCCGACCACCCCTTGAATGTGCCATCGAGGATTCCCGCAGCGAAACATCTCGATGGAACGACCGTCTAGCCCGCAAGCTAGTCCCGTATGCTGAAGTGACGGACTGTGTTGGAAGTATAGGAGGTGTTGGGATGTGTTGAACTGGAGGCGAGAGAGCCAATGGTCCCTGATGGCACAATGCCAAAGCAGCGATGTTCTGCGGCTGAGCGTTGCCTGTGGATTCCCCCAGAGGGGTCCTCGATGGCTGTATTACTTCGTGATGGTTATCAAATGGGTAGTCACTACTAGGTGAAAACCTTTGAGGGGGGAGAGCCGGCCTTCGGTGTTCCATTATGGGCTTTGTTGTAGGTCAAGCACCTGAAGACAAGAAGAATGCTTCATGAAAGAACAGAGAATCCAGATGAATGCCTCGAGACAGGTCAAGAACGCTGGGAAACAGGATCAGATATGTAGAAAGGAATGGCAGTGGCAAAGATGTCACTAATTGTTATGAACCAGCTTGGCTTCCCGAACATATCTCAGGCATGGAAGAAGAAGGCCACACAACTTATAAGAGGCCTGGACTGTAAAGTAGGTAACTTTGACTTGATCTTCCCTAAGTACTTAGGCTATCGAGGAAAATAGCAATTATTGCCTTCTAACAAACACGCACCCTAGCGACCCCACACACAGGAGTTATCAAGGGAGTCTTGAGGAAAGCTCTGAATAGTACACGCGCCACCACGATGAAGAGCAAGTATCTATGGGGGGGAGCTGGTACGGTTGGCACGTAACAAGACCAGGATGGAGGTCATCAGAGAGAAGAGACAACAACAGTCTTACCCAAGAATGCTCAATTTGACGATGCCGACCAGCCAGTGCGAACTCGGGCCGTCAAGAGACAAATCGCTATACTGGCTGTGGAGCGGAATGTTGGTTTGATGATGTACACATACAGTTGAGCAAGTGTCTGGGACTTTGGGTACCTGTGTACCCAAGTAGATGGCGAAAGCGAGCGAGGGGGCGATGGGTGGGATGGGATGCGACCCGCAGGAGGGGCCACCCCTTGCCAATTCCGTTATTCTGGTTCAAGGAACCGCATCCGATTTCAGCCCCCTGTACAAGGGATAAATACGCAATAGACCATGCCCTTACCAAGGTAAAGAGCGTGGCAATGCCCTTGCAAGGTCGACAATATTAGCCAAGAGATGCATAAGTAGAACCGCACTTGCTTCAGACTTCGCCGTCCTCGTCCTCGCCTTCGAGCGTGACCTTCTTACGTCCCTGTCCAGTGAGCTGCTGCAAACGGACCTTGTTCACCTGGCCCTCGACCTTCTTTTGCATCTTTTCTATTTCCATTTCAGGATCGATCTCATCAGCTTCGGCGAATTGAATCACCAGTCTTCTTCCCAAAAGATGGGTGTCCTGGAGGGCTGCAACCGCATTCTGTGCTTCGCTTGGACTTGTGAACTCGACGAAAGCGTATCCACGCGATCGCGAATTCATGTTCTTAGGTAGCCGGACTGCCCGAAGCTGTCCATAGCTGGAGAAGAGTGTCCTCATGTCCTTCTTCGTTGCCTGGAAGGGGACGTTCTTGATCAGTACCTTGCTGTGTTGATTTGCCAATTTCTTGGCATTGTCAGCTCGTCGCTGCTCTTCAGCAGCATCGTGTCCTCGATGCGACAGGCGCACTTGAAGCTTGTGACCTTGCAACTCATAGCCATCCATAGCCTTCATTGCAGCTTCCGCAGCTTCTTTGGTTGTCATCTCAATGAAGCCGAATCCCATGCTCAGGACTCCCCTCGTAGCATCAGTCTTCGTTTTGACATTTGCGGATCTGAAACCGTCCAACTTGCCGAAACATTCCACCAGATCTGGTGTCCTTGTGGCAAAGTTAAGACCTTTGATGAACAAAGTGCTGGTTTCAGGTTCCGGGTTGTCAGTGCGATCAAGCAGCTCCGCGGCCGAGAGCTTCTCCTTGTTCGATTCGCCGCTGGCTTTCTCAGATTGCTCTTGTTCAGTGAACAGCACCTTTGGGCCCTTCTCAAGGAATAATATAGAGTCTTTGAGTCTACGATATGCGAGTTTCGCGAATGCCTGCTTACCCTCATTCGCTTGCGCGAATTGTACGATTGCAATAGTACCGGTAGGGGGCATCAGCACCTTGAGAACCTTGCCATGTTGCTCAAAAAGATCTCGTAGCTCTTGTGGAGATGTGCCATACGCAAAGCCCTTGACCAAGATGACCGTGTCGCCTCTCTGAGTTGACTTGAAGCTGTTCAAGTCAATGCCCTGGGAGAGGAAGTAAGCTTTGGTGTCATTAATCGTCGATGCCTCTGCCAACGCTTGCTTCACGCCAGCGTCCGCGCTTGTGGGGTCTAGAAGTTCAGATTTGGAGACACCAAGTCGATCAGCCACTGATGTGTTGACCGCATCCTGGCTCATGTACAGGGTGGACCAGTTGAACTTGGAAGTCGCTGCCTGTGCCTTCTTGCGAATCTTGGCTTGAGTCTTGAGCGGCAGCTTTGACAAGGCAAATTCGTCAAGGTTGTGATCACGCTTTCGTGAAGCAGGGAGCACATGAAGAAGTCTTCCTTGAAACGTAGCCCCATCAATGGCCTGGAACGCCGACACGGCGGCTTCGGACCCTGCGAATGAGACAAACGCCATTCCCTTGTTGTTTGCAGAAGAGCGATCTGTTGGAATGTGGACCTGATCGACATTTGACGTTAGCGAGAACGAAGAGCTACCAACGGCAAAGTGGTGAAGTTTCAACAAGAAGTTCGGCGATCAGTCTCCAGAGCATCTACTAAAATACTGGCTCCAGGCATATCATCATATACCCATAAGGTATAAGCTGTCCCTATCAGAGGTTCATCATGCGAACAAGGAAATTTGAGTAAAGAAAGATGCTAAGTTCTTAACTCACCTCTTCAATATCCCCGAAAGGTTCCAGATATGCCTTCAAGTCGTCTTCAGTCGCGGTGTAGGCAATATTCCTCAGGAAAAGGCGCCGCGATTCACGTATCGTTTCCAATGTGTCTTTGCCACCCGACGCCGGAGGCTCTGGTTTGGGTTGCGGTTCCTCATCATCCTCACCAGAGGGTGGTGAGGTAGGAGGGGCGGTTGCTGTCTGCGGTTGTTGCTGTCCAACTTGCGCTGGAGCAATCGTTTCGGGACTGATATCGTCATCGTCAACCAAATCCAGTAATCGATTGGTCCTATTCCTCAACCACTCGTCGTCAGTAGCGGGAACAGCCGTCGCAGCTGACTCATTAGGCTCGTCAACATCCATTCGTTTCGTGGACCCGTCGTCAATAGGAGGTGCAGATGCAGCGGCTGTAGATGGCTCCTTGGCCATGGAAGGCTGAGGAGGTGCTGGTGCAGCCGCTTGGCCTGTTTGACGTGATACTCGTTTGGCCGGCCTTTCGGGGACAGTCTCGTACTCGTCATCAGACGCGCCTCCATCGACATTGGTCTGGTCGACAGTAGCTGGAGGGGTGTTGATAGTCAAACCATCCACATCCATGCCGTGCACCAGGTTTGCCGAGTTCTTTGCGTGTTGCATGACATTGAGATACTCTTGAAACTTGGGATTCGACTCGTCCACCGCATCTCGTTTCCGTTTCTTCTCATTAGCTTCGGAATTTTGCTCATTGCCCGCCTCAGCTATAGCCTTGTTCGGTACAACTGTTGGATGTGAGGTGTTGTAGCTGTTGTGCTTGGCCTTGAGGAGGGAGGGGTCGGACACGGGTTTCGCGAGCTCGACCGAAATTTTACTCATCCGAATGAAGGACTTGTTGAAAAGCTTGACTGCTAGCCTTGCCTCCTCGGGCGTTGCATATCCAACAAAGCCCAACCGGCGGTTGGGTATTATCTTGATATCCGTTATTTGGCCTCTGGAGAAGTGCTTGCGGAAGTCGGCTTCATTAATAGTTGGCGGCAGCCCCCTCACGAAGATACGGGAAATGTCCATGATAGTAAAGAAAATGAATTAAAAACCTCTTCTCTCCTCTCTACTCAAAGCTCCTGATCCAGAGAAACTAAAAGGTAGATTACTGGGAAGAGAATGAGAGAGAGGACAGAAAAATTACTTTCAATCCATTTGGGGAAGACATACAACTAAGTACCTTGAGAATTAGTAGCAGTTTTCTTTGGAGATGAAAAAAAAGCCAATCGCTTTTTTTCCCTTATCGGCACGTGCTAAGTCTTATCTAGATGGGCCGGTCGAAACGGCTGCCCCTCCAAAGCTCGTCAACCATACCCAGTCACTTACGTAATCAGCTCGGATGATTGGCGTTGATCCGTGTGCCAAAGAAGGCTGGAGGTGCTGGCTGACCGCCTGCCTGATTTGTGCCAGACTGAAGTTGAATATCCAAACAAACCCCTGTTGTCTCGTTAGGTTGATTGGAAACAACCGCCTTGTCTGTGATGATCTCGGGCGCAAGCGCTTTGACAAGCTAAACAACAATTGTGACTTTTAGCGAAGCGGTCAACACGACACGAACACCGATTCTCAGCAACCGAAGCCTTCCATGCGACACACATGAACTGACAACAATACCCTTCGTCTCCCCATCTTTGAAGACAAGATCGTGTTTACTACTTGATCTTCATCCACTCCCTGAACCCAAGCAACCGTCGTGATACTTTTTGTGAGCACCAACTCAGCCTGATCTGCAATCCGATCATTTCTGCCCATACGTTCCAGGACTCAATGCTAACTTCCCGTGGCTATTGGATAAGGGCGATCATCCAGACCGATATACCTCCTCTCTATCCGAAATCGCAAACATGTCCGACGAGAAGATGTCGCCTCCTCCCGCTGGGAGCCGCGACAAGCTTGAAGGTTGGTGCTTATACCTTTGCTACTCCGTTAGCTATACAAGAGAAGCCACTGACCATCAGCATAGCTACTATTAAGTCCGCAGACATGGTGGGTTAAACGAATCGAAAGACCGAAAGTTGCTTCAATACCTAGGGTTTGTGCTGATCCCAATTTAGACGGATGACATGCAAGCTGAGGCTATCGATGTTGGTACGTCAGATTGAACTTTGTACACCTACTCCAATATTCCTCGTGCTGATAATGATTATTTGCAGCTCAGGAAGCCATGGGCAAATTCACCATCGAGAAGGACATCGCCCAGCACATCAAGAGAACTGTATGCTTTGTACCCCGAACCAGCGTTTCCTCGCCCTCGCTAACATTGAGCAGTTCGACGACCGCAAAGGACCGACGTGGCACTGCATTGTCGGACGCAACTTTGGAAGCTACGTTACTCATGGTTCGTCGATGACCCCATGCAATCCACATTTTCGCCATGCTAATCGTATAACAGAGACCAAACACTTCATCTATTTCTATCTCGGCCACTGCGCCATCCTCCTCTTCAAGACGCAGTAGAGCGTGATGTTTCGAACGGACTGCTCGTGCGATGGCATTCGGGCTTAATGGAGTTCAGGATTGGAGACAGTAAGATGCGCCTCCACAGGGAAATGCTGCGACGAACGAGTGCTCGGTATTCTGTTATAACTGGATACAGCTCTTTGAGCAGCGGTTGCGGAGGATAGGGTGGTAATGTAATCGCCGTCTTCTCAAGGGCCAATGGAAGGAAATTGCCTGCTTATACCGTCATGTATTGCGTGAAACATGTGCAACTCTGTAGTATTGATAGCCAAGAAGGATCTGGTGAAGAGATCTCCAGGGGCCTCCGTCAAATATTTCCTCCATCCAGGAGATCTACGACGATGTCCAGCATCATTTGCCCAGATCTGAAACCAATCGCCAAGTAGGTCAGATCCGTGGAAATTGCTGCTGATTTCGTCCGAGGGATGGACGACTGGTATCAATGTGGAGGGAGGAATTGCCTGGTGCCCAGACCACGGGGACCTCGTGTCTAATTATACATATGTAATTTATGGCAAAGAAAGGTGTTGCTGCCATTAGAGGCAAGATTGTCTCGCCTCCGCAATAAGTGCACTCCACTCAACCTATTGCGCCTTGTCTCCTGTGGCGTCGCCGACATATGTTTCAGATGCTAAAGAAATGGTAGATAATAGCACCGCTGCAAGACTCCTTTATCGCATCAACATGCCTCTCAAAGTGGCAGCTTGGGTTGGTAAAATCTCTCGTGAATTGTATTAACGATTTTCGATCAGCATTGAGCCGTCATTCGGCATGATCCCTGCATAACCAGGAACGGGAAATCCTGCCCCGCTTTAGGCTCTTTTGAGTCTTTGCTGCAACGACGGGACCAACTGGACCCCCAACCAGTCCCTAAGGTTAACCCCGATGGCAGACAGGTACGAGAAACATACACGTACAAACGCAGCAGCGCAGAGTGAGATATATTAATAATATAGTAGGTATGATCACCGACCCCACCACCCCGCTCCAATGATTTGTTAATTATGTTATGAGATGGGATCGCCATCACGATCGAGTGCTTTTTTATTTCTTCTCTTAGAGATGCTGATGCAATAGCTCTCTCTCTCCCTCTCTCTCTTTCTCTCTCTTTCTCTCTCGCGTCATGTTGGGGAATAGGAAATTGCTGGGCAATCATACCGCCATATGATTGTTAGTAGGTGGTTACAGTTAGAGAAGTGCGTTGCCTTTTGGGGTCGGGTCTCTGGGCGATCTTCCGAGTTTGACTCGGGCGGACGACAGGTTCAGAATAGCCCGGAAGCGCCAGGAACCCTAATATGTAGCGGTCAAGTTTAACTTCGGATGGACGGCGTTGAAGGTGGTGCTGTATGTACGTGTGTAAGTCGCACTCGTAGTTGCATGTGGGAATATCTTGCTTTGGTCCCTGTTGAGGTTCTTGTAGTGGGCAATTCTTGGCCCATTGCGGGAGTCTGACGAACACAGCAATCATTCCTGATCTGCTCCTGGGGTGACTCAGCATCATCACCCACACATTCGTCACTGTTGTGTTCGCCAATGCTTTGCTGTTGGTGCTGCTCTTAGCCTAGGTACTACGTATGGCTCCAATTTGACCTCGGACTGACTGTCCGTTGCAACCTGCCATATTGCCTCCCTCCTCCGGCTTGCTCGCCTTGATGCACCTCGAAAGTGTGGCCTGGGACCCACATCACGTACACCATCTACTGCACGCAACATGCATCCATGAGGTAGATGTTGACGGAGCTCGCTCTATCTGGACGGCTTGGTCCATCCAACAAAGGCCAGGTGCGAAAATCACGCACTCTCTTGAGTCTTGACACCAATACCAGCCACATAAGGCGGCTTGCAGCCAAGACCAATATGGCTTGTCTCTCCGCAGTTGCGTAGAAACGGTGGAAGCGGCTCTCTCCCTTCCTCCCCACAGCAAGCATAGTCGGGTGATCATGTACTACTAGGCGCAAAGTATAGTCGCTCTCCCGTCCGCACCGGAGTCTAGAGGCCATGCCTCCGGATCCAGATAGGTGCAGCTCACATCGCATAGCATTGGGCAGCATCAGCATGGAGGGGAAGGGTCTGTGAGGTACATACATACAACTCGTTCGAGTCAGACGCAGCATCGGTCCCCAGTTCGCACGTACTTTGAAGTCACCTACTACGGCCTACTACCCTACTACGTACACACGAGCAACTGTAGCCGCCGCCAACGCTAGAGTGGACCACCGGTCCCAAATAGGCTGGCCGGAGCTCGCTCGCTCGCTCGTGTGTATGTGCGTGTGCGTGTGCGTGTGCGTGTGCGCGCGTGTGTATAGTGTATTGCTCGGCAAATCGAACGACTATTTGCTGTCTGGTACCACGGCGTACATGATTGCTACTACGACCGACTGCAGCTGCTCGCATGGGATTTCTAGATGCGCTGGGGAAAGAAACAAACGGCATCGAGGCGTTTGTGCGTCGATTAGATTTTGCTCGGGCTCAGGAGACCAAACGCTATAGCTCATGACTAATTTGCCTACGGAGCACATACACAGCTGTGTATATCATACATCATCACATTGCAATACTTGACCGGGGCTGGCTGCGTTCTTATTCGGCCGTCTCCTGCAAGCCATGTCGTACAACGTGCGCCCTACCAAGTTTTGTGGTTCGTATCGGCCTTCCCTTTCCGTCAGCAAAAGTCTTGATTACGGTGATTGTGGCGTGCGCAAGCAGATACATAGGGATGCCAATGGAAAACATCTTGCGACCGCATAAACAATAAGACAGACAGCATCGAAAGCATGGCAAGAGTGGCTATCTGGGGGTTATTCTTCATGCCGATCTAAGAATGGGATTTTATCAGGGATGCATTTCTGCTTCATGGCAAGACAGCTGCTGTCCACCCACCCCTAAACAGCATCCTTCGCGGTCAACCTGCATGTACTGTGTCACTTATTGATGGCCATGTGTGTGGGGACTTCTTCGGTGTATGGGTCCGTTTGTCGCCATGGCACCTGCACCATCCACGTTGTCTGGCCGTCCGTCGACTCTCGAGTCGAAGTTCCGTTCATGTGCTTATCCCCCCCTTCCTTCAGGTTCGTTCGTTCACAGCAAGCCGCAGCCTCCCATCTAGCTCGCCGTGGCAGCGTGGTCCAAGTAAGGGGACTTTGGCCTGCCCCCACGGCACCGCGGGCGGATCGACTGTGCAGTTCGCGAGCGAGAGCACCCAACCCAACTCAACCCGTACGGATCCATGCATTAGAAATCGTATCATCCACCCATTGCTGCGAGATGTATGTATCACTTCGGGGGGGTTAGTGGCGAGCTGCCGAAAGTGCATGCTCTTTTCGCTTGCCATGCTTTACTACTACATTTACAGTACGAGCAGTGGAATTGAATTCATTAATAGAATTCAAGGCAAGCGCGCGATCGGCGGAGGCTTAGGTACGCACGGCTACGGCAACCCCTTCAACTTTTCGACTCTTGCAGTACGAGTGATACATGTCCGTGATGAAGGCGGGGCAGGCACTTTGTCTTCAATTGTCATGGGTCGTTGAATAGGCGGTACGGTCTTCTAACGTGGCGCATCCGCTAACGATCCTAGGCAATAGGCAGGTTACCTGGTGGTGGTATCGATCCCAGCCATCAGGTACGCTGTCGATACATCCGCGCCATCCACCCATCCAAGTCGGGGATCGGTCGCGTCTTATTTTCTAGGTTAGTAGGTATTTATTTTAGTAACGCCATTTCGAGAAAAAGCCCGGGAAGCGTCATCGGCCGGAGAAGAGAGAGCGCGCTGCTCATCTTTGCAGCAGTCGGGCCTTTGAGGCTTTGGAACGCTTCATGTCAGCTCATACCTAGGTAAACATCGTGCAACCCCGTTCAGCTTGTACGGTAACCAGCTGGCGAGCTCTCTGGGCTGGGTTTCGCTCACCTGATTTCACAGCAAGAGGTTGAGAGACATTTCACCGCCTTGGGGCGGGCCGTTGCCCGTACAATGAACGTAGGCGATGAGCGCAGGGCCGTTTAGTATGTCCGATAGCTTCACTAGTTGATCGCCGAGCCGTTGCGTCTCTTGCCTGTCAGGGACTCCAGAAATGACGGGTAAAACATTTCTATTACTCTCATTTGAGACACTAATAAGAACGCATTACTATTAATTCATTCGGCCGCTGGCTACTGTCCCGGATTTGCTGTAATACAGTGCATTTCTGAGTGTAGATTGCATGTAGTACGACAACAGCCTCTCAGGGGCTGACCTGCTCTAACCAAACCTTGAGTTGTTGGACATGAAGCAACGTTGAACCCAAAGGATCCTGTCAACTCATTATCACTCCTCTCCTTTGCAGTATGTTGACTGGGGATGACTGGGCTTACCCATCCATCCATACCTAAAAGTAAGTAAGGTAAGTGGAGGGAAGAAGACGACCCTGTGTAGCCCCATCAAGTTCAGGGGATGAGATCCCTCGAGTATTGTTGTACCGGGCAATGGGAAGTCCATCAATCTCCAGTAGATAACGTGACAGCCCGAGCCATCAACGTTTCGCCGCAGCTGCTTGTAACTTATCAATCAACCAAGAAACAGACCTGTTGAAGTAAACAAGTGATATATCGATAAGCCCCTGGTTAGAACAAGCCTCCGGGACAAGGACTTTCTTTGTTGTTATGTTGGCGAAGGTTTGACTCGTTTCGTTGTACGGCAAGCCTCTTGTGCCGTGGATTCTCTTACACTGTAATTAAGTACCAGGATTCAAAGATGTTTCAGACACCTCGTTGGCTAGCAAGAATTATGATGGAGTTATGCCTTGGCCCTGACTGTGCATCATATCCACCAATCATTATTGTTTTGCGTACCTGAAAAACAGCAGCATCCATGATTAACAGTTTACCATTGATGTAGATGTTTGTTGGCAGTTTTGACAACCGTACATTGGGCTGGAAATTCACTTGATGTACCTACATGTAGGTAGGTAGGTTGATAGGTAGTAGATACGGATACATCACTTCCTGTCAAACTGCGGCCCTTTGCACGGGAACCATTCTAGGAAGTAACTTGCTTCTCGCCCCAGCCCGTTAAGCTTACGATCTTGACGGGTTTGGACATGATAGTCACGAGTTGCTGACCACGAGAAGCCTCTCTCGTACATACACTACGGGCACTAGTGGTAGTGCCTAATCCCGAGCATGGCGGCTGGAGGAGGTGGTGGTGGTGGTGGTAGTGGCAGTGGCAGTACCCGTCAAGTACTCTGGGATGGCCGGCCTTGCCTTGCCTGCCTGCTGGATGTCTGTCTGCTGGAGAAAAGCTGAGAGGTGCGCAGTATAAGACCAATCAATATGGTCAAGTGGGCCGGCCGGCTTAATCCGTAAGTGGTACTTCTTCTGCGTTGCGCTGTGCTGGCGCTGTCTGTCGTATGGCCTGTACTGACCGGACTGTGCAGCCGATGGAAGCGGGCGTGGGTTTCTTTTCATTTTATCGAATACCTAATCCAAGGTGGGTGGTCGGTCAGTCAGTTGCATCTTTGAGTTCTTATAGTCTTGAGCCAGGACACGCCTCCGAGAGCCTCCGAGAAGCGGTCAATTGATACATCCAGACATCGCGTTGGGGAACCCATTTGTATACTGACAGGCAGGCGTTGGCTGACAGGGCAGACCGGGGATGCCACCAACGACATTGCCTCGTACATATTGGCACCTAGGCTAGTCGTGGGAACGGAGGCGGTGGGCGAGCAGCTTTGCTGTCTGACGCTTAGTGGGACACTCGTAGTTGTGACGACTGGCGATGGTCATGAGGTAATCAATGAAAGGAAGTCGCTTGGCCCTCGTTATTTCTTCGCTGTCATGCTTATTCGCTGCTTTCGATCGCAGGTGTAGCACATGCTGCTGTTCGGTGTGCCTGGCCCTGCACGCAGTTTGCGATTGAACTGATTAGGGGGAAGTTTCACTACTGAATAACCTGGCGGTAGGCGGGGCATCATTGCGCTTTGGGCTTGCTTTTTCACCTTCTAGGGAACGGTAAAACCGGGTTAAGGTTGTCAGGGCTTCCATACGTACTTACTTTTTCCATACGCAGTAATTGAAGTATGTATATCCCCCTCTCGAGCGTTGGTATTTCCCACGAGTGTTTTGCATTATTGTACGGGGTCTGTTGTTCTGGAAAGACGGGATGCCTTTACGCAATATTAAGGTTGTACTGTACTACTATGTTATTAGGTAAGGAAAAGAACTGGCTGCTGAGTGACTGACTGGAAACGACGGGGCGGAAGAAGACAACACAACACAGCCCAGTCTGATAAGACGGCAGGACGGGCAGGCAGGCACCTGAGTTCCTCTTCGAGTTGGCAGAATCCCATCTCCCCCTCCCCCTGTCCCTTTGTCTTGTCTCTTGCAGCACGCTAGCCACGACTGTGACAACGACTGCCCTCATCTGGGTCGGTGGTCGTGTAAAGGGCCATCATTGACGAGGTTTGGTCAAATCGAATTCCGGTACCTGAAGTCAGTGGCTAATGTTTTAAGTACATTTGGGTAGCGATCTTCAATCGTCATTAATCGTTGAAACGCAAGAGGTCTGTCGTCTGGTCTGTCTATCGACCAGCGTCCATGCTTGCCGGGCTTTGCTTTGTGTACCAACCAAGCTTTTGAACCCAAGGCAAGCATGGCAGCAGAGCAAAGCAAAGAGGCAGGCAGGAAGAGGAGAGGGGGTCAGGAATACATAGACACACAAAGATTCATAATGCTCACCAAAGCCGACACAAAGAACCGTTGCTGCGTTGGTGTATATATATGTATGTAATGTAACAGTAACAGTCAGTATGCAGCAGTCAGTACTCCGTACTGAGAACTGAAGATGCAGATTGATCGAATACATCCAATGTACTGATGCTATGCAGCAGCAGCAGCGCTGGAAGCAAGCGGCATCAGACTAATAAGGTTGGCTTGGACTATTTGACTACCTACCTTACATACATGTAACAATCAAATACCTACCACACTAGCTACCTGTGTACAATACATAATACACAACACACATGAATTAGAATTGATCAATTCTGTAAAGCAAAGAGATAATCTACTTATGTAGGTATGTAGGTACTGTCCTTCCTTCCATTGATAGTAATAAAATACAGAGCAGTATCTGCCCTGCTGCTCCCGTACATCCAAGACCCTTGTCCTTGGTGTGCTGGGGGGGGATATGTACATACATACATACTGCTGAAAAGGTGAGCACCAGAAAGCACTGGCAAAGTCGTTCTGTGCAACAAACCACTACAAAGTGTACCTGGGCAGTACTTTGTCTTAGGGGGGCCCACTTGTTCTATGCAACTCAACTCAACTCAACTCACGCTCTTGATCCACCATCCACCATTGATCCATGGGCCATCCATCCATCCACTCACCCCGGGCTGACTTCCTTTCTCCTCTTGAGTCTTGGACCCAAAGGGACTGGACTGGACTGGACCCGACCCGTACAACCTCTCGCTTGCTCGTACTTTCTATCTTGCCTACCATAATTCTGCTCTGCTCTTCTCTTCCCTTACTACCACTACTACATACAACTCAACTCAAACTGCAGAGCTTGAAGAACGAGCCATTACTATTCTCCATCCGACTTGGCTTTTCGTAACGAGTGCATTCCCGCCTCTTTCCATCCTTCGCTGTAATTTGCTAGCCAAGTTCGCCCTCAGCCTGATCATGTAACCAAGCTGCATTCGAGATCGACCATTGTCACGCAGGACTCACCATAGTCTGGTTGGGTGCAGAGTGTAGTGCAGGTGCAGGTCTTTCTCCTCGAACGAACCACAGCCGACTCCTCATATCCCCTTCCTCGACATCACTTGCTTTATACCTTACCTCTCGCCAAACATCCCTTCTCCTTCAGCTCCGAGCTCACCTCCCAATATGCCGGCACTCGCGATCCCCGATACGGGCCTCCAGCTGGAGAGCCCACCCAGCAACTCCAATCCTTTACCAACGCAAGCCTTCGGCCTCGTACTAAATGACGACGTGATTGAGGACATGATTAGATGTGTACAAAATGGGCAGAACCTCGAACTGTGCTTAGGAAACAGTCCGGTAAGTTGTTGTTCGGGTGTTCGCCCCTGGCTCTCTCCTACTGTTGTCCAACCGACAATAGCGAGAAGAGCATGGTCGACTCGCTCTTCTCGTTAGGTCGGCTTTACAGAACATTTCTATTTGATGCCTAGACTTGTTTACATTGTGGCCCTGGGAACAATCGAACTCGCTCTTAGTGCCCATCTCCGTGGGCTCTCCTCTACAAACCAGTGCTAAACAATCGTGTCTGCAGAGCTTGCGATATGGCAACCAGGAACATGAAATCCAGCCGACACCCATTTCCTCAGACTACGATTTATTCCTCACAAATCCTTCCGAGTCGGCCAGTAAAGCACAGAAGTTGCCAAACCCTACAATGTCGATATTCAAGAAGTTCATGCCCATCAAGCCCGTACAGTCCACAATACGAGTCGAGAAGGGTACCAAGGGCGCCAAGGGCACCAAAGCGTCCAAGATAATGCCGTCTGGCAAGAATGCCATGTCCACGGTATATTCATCCAACAGCACGACACGATCATTACCTACGAGTCCCGCCCCCAATGGTGTATTGTCGCCGTCACTCAACCCAGCCTTCACAGCCTCACAACAGAAGCTCGAGAAGAACAAGGAACAACGGAGCGTCCTTGTCCACGAACTGGCCGTACGAGATCAAACCCCCGAGCACCTCAAGGGGAAATGGACCGGATCCGAGTCTGAATTCAAAGACGTCCTCGGCAGAGTTGCCGATTTGATCAACGGCAAATGGAGCATGAAGAAGCAGTTCTGGAAGGAACTAGATGTCTGGAGCTACGACTATGACTCACAGGATGAGCGCCAAGCAGCGATCGACAATGCAATCAAGCAGTACGACAAACAACGCTACAGCTCTACTGCCCCCGAGTGGGAGCGACTGCTGAAGAAGGCCGACCGGGGCAAGGGCATTGTCTTGAGCAAACTCCAGGACCGACTCGCAAAGGGGAACATTACGCCTGTGCCAAAGGCCCCCAAGACCGATGAGGGGTCCAAGAATAGTAGTGACGAAAGCTCCAAGGCAAAGGGCGCCGAGGCAATGGCCAGGTCCAGCTCGCAGCCGGTCGCCTCTAAAGCAAAGGCCAAGACGAGCGATCGGGAAACTCAAGCGAAGCGACTACTTTCGAACAATCCCAAGAAGTCAGCACCGCCGAAAAAGTCGGCACCCCTAAGCAAAGCGAAAGCAGCGGCGGAGAAGCCCGGGTCTAAGAAAGTGCTTTCGGCCGAATTTGTGCAAGATTCCTCAAGCAGCGAAGATGAGATTCCATTGTCCGCTTCCGCAAAGCCGAAGCCCGCCGAGAAGACCGTGGACCGGACGATCACGAAGCTGGCCGAGAAGATTCTTGAAAAACCCAAGGAATCGCCAGCTCCTGCGGCGAAGCCCAAGGCCAAGCCGGTGGTTCGGGCACCAAAGGCTGCCCCTGCCAAACCATCAACAGGCACACCCAAGCCGGCTCCTAAGAGGTCTCGTGAAGAGGAAGACAGCAGTTCAAGCTCTGGGGCCCCGCTTGCCAAGCGTTTGAATAAGACAAAAGAGGCACCCAAACCGTTATCCAACACAACATCGGCGAAGCACCGCCCTTCGGACACCAGTCAGACCTCGCGAGTTACTGGGTCCTCGAATATATCATACAAGAGCAAGAACACATCGCCGACCAAGTCCTCACCTCTGGCTTCTTCGCCACCTACCAATGCCTCAGATTTCGACGATGATAGTCAGGTCCACAGTCAACGCCAGCCAACACGCACGAATGGCGTCTCGAATGGGACAGTTTCCAATTCGAAGAAGCGTAAGGACTACTCGCGAGATATGGAAGTGGTGCAGCCCACCAAGAAGCCTCGTGTGAGCCCTTCAGTTTTGAAGAAGGCCCAGGAGTTCGAGATATACTACAAGAGATACGAAACCCTGCACCACGAGCTGATCTCGGTCCGGGATCCACCCCAAGAAGACCTCGACAAGCTGTTGAAGATGCGCACCAGACTTGCGAGCCTGAAAGATGCCATTTCAAAAGAGGTCTCGGGCGCTGCGTGAGATGTTTGCTCCATCGGGTTTGGCCGGTTTCGTAGGTGTGCGATACCTTATGGCGGAACGTATCCATCCTCGACATACATCAGCGCACACAGAAGGAGGATATGGTTGATCTTCTAGCGACCAGGGTTTTAATTGGAGGCGAATCATAGAGGATGGCATTTTCATTTTTTGGCTGCCGGTACCACCCACGGATTGGGATTTGGTGGCAGATTAACAATTGCATCTAGCGAGAGAGAACGGCCAAGCATATTTATTTATTGTTGTTTTTTGGACTTGAATGGGCACTCGGAACGACATTTGGCAAACTCGAGCACAGGAGTCAAGGCGTAACACCTACATGGAACAGCGATTGTTTTATTTTGTCATTTCCATATACTCCAGGCGTATCTGTTTCTTTCGTTTCTCTCTCTCAGTCTCTTTCAGTCTCTCTCTCTCTCTCATTTCTCTTTTCATCGGGGTGATTTACCACCATTTGCATTATCAAATCAGGATACAGGATATGGACTGGAAAACATGCAGGTACCAGCTTTTGCTTCAAAGTGGTTCCTGCATGACGTGTGACGCGATGATGGGTACATGCCCTGGTATAGAAGACAAAAGGCCGCACGCATAGCTAAAGTCAAACGAAGAACGAGGGAAAGAAAGAAAGCCTCACCGTTGGTTTCAGAGCATCGATGACATATCTCAATGTGCTTTTCCCCAGCTGCAAGTGGCACTTGACAGTACGGCGCGACTGACCGACTTTGCCGAGATCTATGTAGCAAATGAATCAATCTCTGATGTGATTGCAATACGAGATGATATATGAGCTCGCAACCGAGTTCTGTGAGGCCTTGAATGGCATGCCGTGTCGCGTGATGAAGAAGATAACCTGCATGTGCTGACGTACACTGTGTTCTCTCCGTGTCTTGGTGTCGGTCTCGTGCCCTGTCAACCGGCATCGCCAAGATGGTTTGAGTGCGCACCCGACGAAGAGTGAGTCGCACTCGGTGACGTCATTTTCTTGTACTAGATAGATTACGTACGGATATAGTGGGTGCCTGTTAGAAACAAGATTAGCATAGCCGATCTAGTTGCTGCTACTGCTGATGCAAGGCCGTTTTTCAAAGTTATAAGAGTTATATGATGTACTATCTAGGCTGCCTAGCGGACCACAAAAGGGGGGTGGGGAGGGGAGATCCTTCGATCCATTCTGAGCCTGAGTCTATTGATGGCGGGTACTGCGGTAAACCAGCTCGCGACCCTGCATGCGACATGCAGGCAGCCCTGTTGCTGTTGCTGCTGGAAGGCAGTTCGCGTAGATCAATCTGCTGCCGCATCCGGCATATTTGGTTGCAAGTCACTACTAAAGTTATGTACTTATCACACATGTGTGGAGGACGTCTGGGATTCGACATTGAAGACCCAACAACGAAGGACAGAAGAATAGAAGAACAACCCGCGCACCGGCGCTACCCACACTCGCATAGAAAGAAGCCTCACAGTGTGCCTGTACACTACCTCGTAGGATGGCGGAATAAATGGGTGCGAACTTAGGCAGTAGCCATCCGCACAGCCGGGTTGCCATATCGGAGCAGGGCCAAACACACTGACTTGCAGAAACTAAGCGGGAGTAGGGGCAGCAACACGGTCATACAACGTTCTTGAGAAGCCAAGCTTGACTTACGCTACGCCTCAAGTATGAACAAGACGCCAGGGAGAGCAGAACTGACCAGGTCTATGTCTTAGTTTGTATGCCTCTCAGCAAGCAGGAGTGCGATCCAAGCCTAGGCCAGTATATGGAGGATCAGTAGGTACCGAAAATAGCCAAGGTGAAGGCACGATGTTGCTGCTGCTTCTGCTGCGGGATACCGCTACGGGGAAAGAAACGAAGAGTGATCCAGGGGCGGGCAGGCTTGGTCAACCAATTGCATCTTGACCAGAGGTAGATTTTGGGTGAACGACTAATGTCCCTACCCGTACCCGCATCCGCTCCATCCCACATGGGCCCGAGGACGATGGCGGGCCGGCAAACGGAGGTCAAAGGGCTCTGGAGGCCGGCAGCTCTGGAATAAGCGTCCCGAGCACCCAGCCCCCCTTGTGAGGGATATTTTACTTGCACACTCACACATTCTCATACTCCCTGTCGAACCGATCGCGTGTGTGGGTGTGTGTGTGATGCGCGCTATATATGGAATGGCGCTGCTCTGCCCCCCTGACCCTCAAGATGGGCAAGCCACGCCCCCAACTGCATAGTTTGCCTACCTGGCGTATATTACGGCCACCTGCCTATCAGGCCCAGTGGTATTGGTCCCGACGGTTCGGTAGGCACACACACACACACACACCGATGGCTACTTGTACACACCGAGAGGAACGTGAGCGCCCCGATTCCGGACACATGCAGCATGCGAGGCCTGAGGCAGGGCACTGGTTGACTCGGGTATATCTTTCTTGCAAGACCGAAGTCGATACTGTCAGCCTCGTCTGGTTGAATGAGTCTGGCCTTGACATACCCTCGATTGGATATAGTGTGCTCGTATCATATAGCGGACCTCCAGCACCCTGTCCGAGGTGTTGACAAGAGACCTGATACCATTTCGCTCTTCTTCTACCGCGGTCGTCATGCTTCGGCCCTACTCACCTAGGTAATGGAGAATAGAAGCTGCCGGCTACCATGTCTCTGCCGGGAACAGGAAGCCAGCCGTGGGGCCCTGTCGTCGTTCTTGCATGTCTCGGCAGGCAGCGCGCCAACCAACAGAAATCAAGGTTTGGCAGGGGTTGGTGGGAAGTAAGGCAGCAAGGATAAAGAACGGACGAAAAAAAAGTTGATCGTCGCTTTCAACCTACCTACGCGGGGCTACACACAGAACAGAAAACTGCCAAGAAAGACAGGGGTGGAGGCGAGCGGGCAGGCAGGCAGGAGGAAGAGAGAGGCATGCTGCACATGGCCATCGTTGATGATCAGACGATGCAGGTCCCGGTATCCTCATCGTGTGCAAGGCAGAATAACAACGGTTCGACGTCGTCGTTGGTTGGGCGTTTAATCTTGGACATGGGGTTGACAGAAAGAGGTTAGAAAGTAGAAACAAACAGGTGTGGGTGGGGGTTTTTCAGGACGGGATTGACCAGTAACAGCAGACCCGGAGAAGAAGGTGTAAGTCACTGGAGCAGTTCAGTATGCTAGTAGGTTATGTATGTCAATCAATGTATGCAGGTCCAATTCGACCCAGCACTCTGGTAACCTAATACGCCTAACCTAGAGAGAGCAAAATGGAAAGAGGCCGGGGATTACTCACATGCCTGCCTCATGCATCTATCTTATTGGCTACACAAAGGAAGGCCCATTCTGAAGCCGACTTTCTTACCTACTTACAAACAGACATGAGCATACCAACACAGCCATCTTCTCAAGACGGGACCCCACCAACGAGCAAACAAAAAGCCTAAGCTCGCATGGATCTGAATCCTATGCTACTTCATTCTCGTGAGCGGGGTCCGAACATGGGGCATAGAGGAGGAGGAGGAGCCGAAGAAGGAGGAGGAGGAGGAGGAGGAGGAAGGGGAGGGTGGTACAAACCTTGAAACGGAGAGGAGAAATGCAGAAAGCACGGGTGGTAGCAATCGGCCAAGCGGGTATCTTGCGCCTTGCTTTTCCGTGCTGAAGGTGCGTGGTTGGTATAAGCCTCCGTTAGTTGATGCCGTCGCATATGTTTAGCAGATCAAATGTGTATGCACGCAAAAAAAGGCAATCTAGCAAACAAGCAGAAGCGAGCGAGCAAACACAAAATAATGTAGATGAGAGACGGGATGCCAGTCGGGGAGGCTGACTAACGTACTATCTTCTATTGCTAATATGCAGGATGCGCTTAGCCAGTGGTGTATGCACCTAGTGGCGCTTAAGAGACCAGCCGGACGAAGAGGCACGCGCACACCCACACACACACACATGGATAGCAGTGTATGATATCTGATCCTAGTAATAACCCCAACCACATTGCTGCAACCTTATACACTTTACTGCATCAGGCTATGGTCGACTCCATAACGCCCTGGTCCCCCCATCTGGCTTGCTTATAACCCCCCGGGTTTCGGCATGCCACCGGGCTGTGCAAGTATGTGTGAAAAACATGGGATATGTAGGCAAGATAGATGGGTACCCACATCCCTGCCTGCTCGTTGGGCGGCAGAGACGTATCCATGAGCCTCAAGATGACTAGAACGTTGTGTGTGGATTGACTTGCTTGCTATGTGGTATGCAGTATGGATTACAAACTTCCCATGTCCGGCATGCTTGCACCCTCTCTGAACCCACCAGACCAACCCGGAGGATCATGGCAATACTGCGGCATCTCTGCAATCGATAATCCACTGATCCATCCCTCGCAGCGTATTCGCATGGTGGCGGTTGGTTGAGTCTGTCTGTCACCACCAGCAGAGGAGGGGCGTATCGACCGTCCATGCGGGCATGGATACACATCGTGTTGCCATGTGTGGTCAGTGTAAGCCTACTGGTTTGTGGTGTTGGTGGAAGCATCCATGGATGGATATTCCCCTTCCAACAGCAATCCCCACTCTCCTGTCTGTTCCCTCACTTGTGGTCGACGGTCGGTACATCTGTGAGATACATATCTAAGTACCACGACTTGCGGGACTAGAAAAGATACAAAGTGATGGCGTAGCTTGTAGCCGCTTGTCGCAGAGGTGGTCATGCACGTGGGCTTCAGATGGAGACTTCGGCCCGTAGCTGTCTGGCTGGCTTGCTTCCAGGAGACCATCTATCAGCAGGGTAGCTGCCGAAGCGTGCCGGAAAGCCGCCAAGAGGCCAAATATCTGTCACTCCCCTGTCCATCGATGGATATGGTTGTCGTTACATGTAAATCCCCGTGGCTGCAGGCCATGACGCTGAAGCATTCGGCTCACCGCACCAGCCAGTGCTTGTTCTTCTGGTTTGGCATATGCCCATGGTAGCCTCAGAACACACATACATACGTGATGTGGCCGAACAAACTCCAATAGAACGCAATCTGGTTTGCCAGGCATAGAATGATAGCAGCAACAAAGAGTTTTTGTGGTTGTAAAACCACTTTGGACAGTGGATGTCATAGCATGCGATGAATAACATGGGATACATAATGCTCTAGTGATGCGAAGCCAGCAACTCTCGCAAGTAATTATCTTACACAACCCTAACTCCCTGCATCCAATCTCAATCATAGACCTGACCTTGAGTTGAAGAAGAAGCGAAAGATGGCTCGCAAGCATCAACGACCCATCATGGACCCGGCCCAGTTCGCTATCCCCCAGTATGGCCCTCCTTATGGCCCAAGCAACAGTCATCACCAAATGCTCGCACCCTACGGCTACCACCCAGCCTATAGCGGCATGTATTTGGACCCTGACGGAAATCCCTTCTTTCTTCACCCGCTTGCTTCTACTGGCGACCTCCCCAGGGCAGGCCACCGCCACGCGGTTGTCAAGCAGGGCATCATGAAAGGCAGCGCAGTCAAGGCGCAAGGCGACACAATCGAGGGCCATCAACCCGAGATGCAAGTCATCCACGCTGCTCGTCAGCTCTACAACCAGAGCGAGGCCAATTTGAAATCACACGAAAAACTGCTCACGGGATACGACAACGATACAAAGCCAATCAGAGGCTACGTTCACGAAAATCATCTTCTTGAACACATCTGGAAGCTGAAGGTGGACAAGTTTCAGAAGGATAAGCCGAAAGAAGACCAAGCACCTGCTGCCCAGAAGGCCAAGTTGGCCTTTTGCCTCGACGAGATGGACAAAGCTGCGCAGCATCTCCTGGTTGAGCTCTTATCCGGCGAGCGCGAACATGATTGCCGAACAACCATCCTTGAGAAGCTTCAACAGGCCGGGGATCGATTGCGAGATCTTACAGACAAAGCCAGCATATCTGTAAACGCCCACAAAGATTTGGTGGAAGAATTAAAGACGATTAAGAAGCTAACAGATCCGAAGTCGAGCGCTCTCTATCACGTCGAGAAGTCTGACGCCGGCTCCCAAGACCAAGATCAATCCCAAGAAGGCAACGACGATGATTCCTGAACGAGGAGGGTATGTCACCAGTGCAGTCCCCGACCTTCGCAAGAGCGGGGTCGGACATGACTACGTGGTGTGACTGGATATTGGCGAATGACTTGGAGAGGGAGTTTTGTATTTTCAGATATTAGCAGTATCCCGGAACATGGAGGAGGGGGAAGGATGGTTTGTACCACGTACCTAGAAGATAAAGAAGGGTGAAGCATCGTCCTCATCAGAGTAATCAGAATCGAATTGTAGGCGCATGGTCCCCCCGGAGGAAAGACTGCCACCCACGCTGCGTATTGCACTCAAGTGATTTTGTACACACAATCTTCAGAACAGCTCTCCCATAGGGAACACCGGTCGCCCCTCGTCTTCTCCTTGCGGATATGCACAAGGGTGCCGGAGCCCTGTTTTCTGATGCCCATTCTAGACTTGAAAAGTCAAGCCAGGTCCTTACGGACAGACCACGTCAGATCCCACGCTGGGCGGGTGACTGGTAAGAAGGTGAAGATTACTCCGAATTTCTCATATGCAAATTGGTATAGTCTGGCAAACCCTTCCGAAAAAGAAGGAATGCCAGACCGAGAAGCTGCTTGCGCAGCCTCTCTGTGTTTGTGGCATAGAAACGCAGCGTTGATGAGGACGATGCTTGAAGAAGGAAAAGGAAAGAAGGAAAACAAGAGTCACCCAAAATTCGGTATTTGAGGTCAAAATTGCATGGAGCACAGTTGCGGGAGTCAAAAGTGGATTCCAACCAGCCGACCAATCACATTGGCTGATTGTGGACGAGCTCTCAACGTATCGGTGGACCCTTGGATTGCTATTTTTTTCTCCTACGTTAGGTAGGTAGGTAGGTACCTTCGTACCTGCCTATAGCGGCTTATGGCTTCCTTCACGTCCCGCCCGAGCAAGTCGGCGCCGCCATTTGGCCTATGGCTCCGAATACCCTATGCTTGACTCAATCTGACACGCTAACCCTGTATCCATCCAGAATGGCAGTTGTTCTAGACCTCGCGCTGTCCACTTGTAGGTAGGCAAATCGCCTCTTCCGTCCGTCTGCGGCGCTTTCTCCTTTCCTTCTCCTTTCTTCCAACCGGAACTCTCCTATCTCCTTCTTCAATTCTTCGCGTGCGTGCCTTTTAGAGGAAAACAGAAAACAAAATATCGCAAAAATGCATACGTCTCCGGCAGACTACCCTCAAGTCTGGCAAAGGCCACCCTTTGAGGACCTATTGGCTTGTCTTCAGAAACTACGAGTCGATCCACCCGTTTGGAATCCCAGCTCGTCACGCAAGATCATCCTGAGAGACCATGAGAACTCCGCCGCTTTCCGCCGTGAAGTAGCGGCTTACCTTGGCACCATCATCTCGAGCAGTCTCAAGTGGATCGGCGACGATGACCAGAAGGAGGTCTTGTGGGAAGAGGCCAGCCGGCGCTTATCGGAGCGGTGTGGCAGGGCCGGCATGGGCGAGATCACCCGGAGATGGCCCTTCGAAGACGCAGCTTACCCGCCTTTTGAACTGACAATCCGTGAACCTCCTATCACGGGAGACGCGCTGGGTTTGAAGACATGGGGTTCCTCGTACGTCCTCGCGCAACAGTTGAGTCGGATCGCCACCGGCCCACTATCTCATCTGCTATCCAAGACAGCCATGGAATCCTCTCCCAAAGTGTTGGAGCTTGGGTCAGGCACAGGTCTCCTCGGTTTGGCAGCGGCCGCGATCTGGCAGACCGGAGTAGCACTCAGTGATCTTCCGAACATTGTACCAAACCTTGCCTTCAACGTTGGTACAAACCGTGACTTGATCGAGGCCCGCGGTGGCAGAGTTGAGGCAGACACCTTGACTTGGGGTGGGTTGGGTGGCGACGATGGTCAGCTCTTCGCGAAGAAGAATCAGTTCAAGGTTAGAACGTAGTCGCCCAATCCGAGTGAACGCTACTTACCAACCATCTACAGATATTGCTTGTAGCTGACCCTCTCTATGACGATGACCATCCTGCGCTACTCACATCGGCTATTCAGGATCACCTGGCTCTTGATAAGGATTCCAGGGCAGTCGTCATGGTACCCCAAAGAGACTCAACGACGAAGAAGCTCCTGTCAACCCTTCGGACTCTTTTGTCACAAGGAGACAGCCCAGTCGTATGCTTGGAAGAGGATGTTCTGCCTTGCCAAGATGACTGGGATGAAAATGATGAGTCTACTCAACTAGAATGCTGGTGGGGCATATTGGGAAGACAGCATGCATCATGTTGAACTGCGTGACACTGCGTTAACATCAAATCACCTGCAGACGGTGTTCCCAGATCAGCATAGGAAGAGGCTGATCACCGAACAATTGCGATTTTTCAAGAGTTTTTTTACGAGACCTAGACTAGAGTAGAGCATGGCGTTAAGATAGCCTGATACTTGGGCTGCATAGATGGCTGAACATAGATAGAGCTACGGCGTTCTGGAATAGAGCACGGATTTCTCGTGGGCTTCCTTCTTCCCATTTCCCATGTGTATCTTGTGTTCGATGTGCTAACACCGTGCACTTTCCTAACGGATGTGACGATTTCATAGACCGACTAGGTATGAGAGTTCTTTCTGTATTGGAAGACTATGGAGGAATTTAACCCACCAGAGGATGGAGGAAAGACCTTGTGCTATTCAACATGAAATAGAGCCTGGTAAGCATATAATTCCGCCTGAATTATCACCGTGATTTAGATACTTCAGAATTGAGTAAACTTCAATGCTATCTCTTGATGACCCTGTTAACATAAAGGAAGTAGTCGATATATCAGTAGATACGGGGACTAATAGCTGGTTAACGAGGCGAGTACAGTCGACAAGACGAGTGCATGTCATAAGACTAATCTATTCTTAGATTAGGTATTCATAGTGACAGATACTATTTCCATATTTCATTATATTGACCATATCTTGAGAATGTCCCAACCACCCCCAAGCAAGGCCATTTAGTATCACGGTGTATCAACATAGATAGAACAGGCCGACTTGAACCAAGGAGACTCCCTCCTGGCCATATATCAGCATGATTTGATTACTTACGTAATTACATAGCACGGAGGTGTGACTTCAACTCTCTGGCCTGTATGTACTGGTACTTCGACGGTTACTTGACGGCCAGCTCACGGGGGTTCATGGTCACCATCACGCTAAGTGGCTCTTGCCCACGAAATCGATTATTGGTGTCACTCGAACGTGACGTGCCTCGATATCCGATTTATCCGATTCTTCGAATGGTTCCAAGTATCTTGACTTATTTAGCAGTATTGCTCTAGGCCACAGTGGACAATCGACCTGGTGAGGCATAAAAAGGCGCCATTGATTTCAATGGACTTGAACACTCTTCTTGCTCTTCTCTTCTCTTTTACATCACTATTCACGTTTTTTCTTTTTCATCTTTCACTGCACGAATCACTACTTACTGGAGCAGCCACTACTCAAAGGCACACCACTCTCGAGGCATATAACTTCCATCACACTATGGTAAGGGAGGGAAGGGGAAGATGGCGTATGGGCTGTTGTAGGTGAAGTTCATCTTCCAACTTCCATATTTTCTTCCTTTCCTTCCAACCGCCATCACATACCCTATCGTCCACTCTCACACAGAAGCCTTCATCCACCTTCACACCTCCCAGGACTTCTGCTTTGGTCTCATACGGAGATCCTAAAGTGTGTTCAATTCTACACTAAAGAGTATCGCTGAGCCACAAGATACACCATACCTCTCGCGTGGCATCTGTCATCTCACGTTATTGGCAAGCACATTATTTTCGTCTCTCACCGTCTATCGGAAATATCTAACGCATCAGAAATAACCCAACAAGCTATAACCTGTCAAGGACAAGCCAGCCATGGCAATGGCCATAATACGGGAAGTGAGCGCGCAGCCTTGGTGAAAAGGTTGCCCGTGAGCGGCGGCTCACCACACATGTGTTAGCTCCGTTGAGTTGCACTGCAAATCTATCCTGGAGATCAAGGACATATAAGTTGCCCATGTCCAGACATCGGTGAATTTCAGGAGCGTGTGTTCCTGGCCGTCTTCAGCCGCCATGGTGCGCTTGCCTCGTTCGTGCCGGTAGAGTTACCGGCGACGATAATGACATCTGCGAGCATCAACATCACCCAAAGAGCTTCTTCATCTATGTTGCGCAACTGCTGTCAGCTGTTGACAATAAATACCAAATTAGGTTAATTGGTATCGAATCGCTGAGGACTATGTCAACGACCGCCTGTACACGATGACGGCGGCGAACTTCAACCGCATCGTCGAGTGAAATATGATCTCCTGCAATACCGGCTTGCTCCGGACGGAGCTGCACCGCCGCTACATCCTGAAGATCAACGACTGGTCCCATGCTAATGTATACGAGCTAAACCAGACGGCTCCCTTTGCTGGTAAGCTGGCGAGCAACAACGCCTTTGTCAGCATTGATGACGAAAATTATCTATATCACTGTGTCTACCCCGGCAATATCAAACGATTGTTGAAGAATGATCTAGCAACTCAGAGACTGTTGAGTGTACCGGCACCTGGACTATAGTAAGTGCTTCTCGCCTTTGAGAGTTCCATGAATCGCCTTCACTAACTAGCTAGGAGAGGCAGGTGTCCTGAGAACGTCTAGTTCCACAACACTTAGGGAAGAGATGTATGCCAGGTCAGGATCTAGTATGGCTCAGCTTGTCTCGTATCGGGTGTAACTACTCGGTATTGCCTCTTCCGGATGAGGAGAATTTGCTCTTTCTCGAGGTATGTCACATTTATCATTGTATCTATATCTACTTGATTAGTGATCACAATGGTGTATAATGATCCACATGGTCACAAGAGTCAACTCTCACTTGATATGACTGAGTGGCGCATGTCTTTGTCTATTGGGTTATTATATTCACTCTCCTTATGATATTATACTGACTGGATGATATAAGGCGGAGAGAGGGGGGCACAGACCGAAGTACATAAACAGCAGTATCGCCAACCAGACCACATCCGCAGCAGGACGACGCTACGGCAGCACCAGCAGCGCATACTATATATATATTACGACAATGTTTGCCACCCATTTGGCGAAGAATCGCCGAAGAAATGAATTGAGGTAAATACGTTTCTTTGCAAGTCGCCGAAGAATATATTTTGAGTAGCTTTAACTGAATCCGTCTGCCCTTATATTCACAGCCAAGGACCATGTTATATCTGACCTGTATATGGTCGTCAGTGGCCTTCAGATATCTCTTTCCCTCCGCCTCCGTCTTCCTTCCCCTTTCCCTTCTGCTACCATATGCAATGGCGGAGCTGAATAGTGTTACTCGCCTTAGCTGGCAAGTACAAGTCATTGCAACTCGACGACAAGGGATAGCTGTCGCAAAATGTGCAATTCAATGCCTAATTGGCCGAAGTGTGTATAGCACCCGCCTTGTCTGGTCATGCACGACTCGCCTCAAGTCAGTACAGCATTCACTGACACTCAGTTGCACAACAGGCTATTACGTTCACATCCCCGGCCGGGCTATAAATTCTACGCCCTCTTCTGCTCCCCAGAGAGTCTCTTCTTCCTCTAGACCATCGTCTAGATACAACAGTATACCATCACAACTACTGCAATACAAAGTCCCCAAGACCCACCAGACACAGCCATATATAGCGACAGAGCTATATATATATATATATATATACTCTGCCTTGAAGCGTAAAAAGAATCGAACGAAGACGCTGCAAGCACCGAAACATGGGAGGAACAAGATCGTACACGAACGAGCAGATCCAATTCGTTCTGGACGCCTGGATCGATGGCAAGAAGGCACCAGAGATCGTGCAGGCATACCGGCAAACATTCGAGGACCAGAGATTCGGCGTATCTCAGGTCAAGTACCTGAAGTCGGCATACGGCGAGGACGCAGAGTTCGGGTGAGTTTCAAAGCCCTCCCTTTCAACCAACTGCGGCGATGCGCAACCTTCCTTCGGACGCCTTTAGAACGACACCGGCGACCTATGTTTTCTTTAATGCCTCTTCTTATTTCGCCACAGGAACTTGGTGTGTACGTAAGTACTGAACTAATCGTACCTGTGCAGAGTACCTCTGGTCAACAGAGTGGTAAGACCCCCCTCTGCGACAGCCGGCGCTGCCCAGTCTGCCCGGACATTAGCTGGCGCCAGTCTATCGCAGAGGGGGTTCGGCCGCCCCTCGATGCGTCCCATCCTGGGCGCCGGTGCGAACAAGATGCCAACGAGCGCACAACAACCCGCTGCATTCCCAGCAAGATTGGCCTCGGAGCCGGCCCCCGCGTCGATGCAAGGGTATAATTTCGGCGGCACCCTCTCGGGCGGTCCCAGTGCGCCCAGTCTCTCCGTCGCTGGCGCGACTACTTCGAGTACGCCGGCAGCAGGCATGTCGGCTGGCGCTGGCCCGCGCAACGCTCCGTTTGGCGCTGCTCGCACTCCCTACGGCCCGGCCACTCAGGGAGGCAGTCTCGGGCGCGACTCGATCATGCCCGGCGTTTCCTTGTCGGGTCCCGCAGACGCCTCCTGGAGCGGGCCGGGTCAGGGCTCTTCTACATCGGCCCAGAAGAGCATGGCTGCAATGGGCGCTTCGACAGCCCCTATTAGCGGCACCGACGGTAACCTTCGTGATGCGGCCACCAGTTCGACGACACCCGGCCTTGCTGGCTTGTCAAATTTTCCTGCCAAGACCGCCGGGCCCTCTGCCTCTGCATTGGCCATGCGGGCGGGAAAAGCACCAGCAGGCGACCAGAGATCCTTCCGCCTCCCAACCGCTCTGGAGAACCCACAGCCGGCCAGCGGCTCGCTGGGAGACTGGGTCCTGCTCTCCCCCCGAGCAGCCGCCAAAGGAGAAGAAATAACCGGCTGGCACAACACAAGCCACTATGAGTGCCCAGTAAGTATTAACACGCCGCGCCACGCACTTTCCCATGACCCCTTATTGTTGCGCTAACCCATAATTCCCCCAAGATTCGAGCCAAGCACCGCCACGACGCGGATGGCGGTATCCACTTCGATGGTATGCGCGACCTTCGCCAAGCCATGGCCTCACACACCTGCGACAAGCTCGAGGAAATCTCGCGGGCCGAGTGGGCAGCGCTTGTCCAAGGGAATGATTGCGATCAGGAGAAGCAGGAGGAACAGGAGCAGGAGCACGATGAACACGAGGAAACCGCCCGCTCCGAAGCACCCGAGACTCCGATCGCCGAGGACGAGAGCACTGCGATGGAGTGCGACCGGGAGGATTGAGATATTCTAGATGCTACACTTTGGGTGTGTTTAGCTTTCCTGCATATGTTAAACCCAGCGCACGCCTCAGGCAAAGTTGCTAAATGCAGAACGCACTCGGGCAGAATTGCTAAGTGCAGAACGAATTATCTAGATAATATAGCGGAACTCAACTCCTGATTAACGTATATCGATCAGCGGTCAAACGGAATCAACGTGTAGTAAAACGTATTTCAGACCTCGACGAACGAGTTCTATGTATGTTACAAATTACCGTAACCCTGGTCTTCATAACGCTTTTTCGTGGCAATATTTCTCACGAATCAAACGGCACTATGCAATCAGGGGGTCAAGGGGGTAGGTATAATGATCGAAAATAACCGCTGTATTGCAGAATTCGCTGCATAGTAAATAGCCATGAAAGTAATTGTAGTATATATAATGGATAGATCCGATAAACGACGTCTTGTTGATCTAGCATAACCATAATAAATCGACGAAACGCACTGCTTACAAAAGTCTATCCAAGTCACACATTCCTATGCGCCATAAATCCATCCATAAGGGTATCTTCAGCAGGGAGGGCTGGAACGAACAAACAAAATCAAGCGTTGACAGAGGTGCCTGTTGGCTGTCATCCAACGTAGCGGGCATGGAGGGGGTATCTCTTGTGGTAATAGTCGTGGCCATCGTCTCCTTTCGATCCCGGCGATGTCGAAAAGAGTGTGTAGTAGGACTGTTAGACGGATATACTAACATTCTTTCTCGTTTCAGCCTCATCCATGGGGAACCCGAAGACCAGTTTAAACAGTTCCCTCAGGAAACTGTACTGGGCAGAGCGGTGGGTCATCCAAGCTATACTCTTCGCCATGTCGTTGGCGGTTACCCGTTTTCCCTTGGATGGCAAGGTTGATGCTTGTCGAAACGATGAGTCGGCAACCACAAGACTTTTGTAGTTTAGTAGCAGTGAGGTGTGGGTAGGTAACGATCCAAATGAGCCGGTGGGCAACGACCCGACGAAGGCTTGCAGCGAGGCAGCTCCGTTATGGCCCTTGGTTACATCGTCCCGAGAAAACCCGACATTCATCGCTGCCTTTAAAATCAGCATCTTCAGTCGGGAGATGTTGACGTCTTCTGCCGTGGTCGCTGTGGTTGCGGTACTAGAAGTCCTCTGACTACTCTGGGAGTAGCTGGATAGATTTGATGCACTACTAGACCACCGCCCACCGTTGCGACTATTCTCTGTCCCAAAGACCATGATATTCGGAACTTGCGGGGATTGATCAGGTGAGATGGGCGTATCTTCGAATTCCGTCACTGGCGTTTCGGGCACTGGCGGAGGCTTCCTCGGTTTGTCCTGGGGAGCGCTCTTCAAGCTCTCTCGCTTCGAGCGATTCGATGTCCGGCTGGCTCTGCCATCTTGTTCGCGGTCGCTAATCGGCTGGTAGTTGAAGAAGTTGGTTTGGCTTGGTCTCGGAGTACCCCTATCTGGCCGGATTTGTGTCCAGCCTTCTCTGAAAATGTCGCATAATTCCCAGCATGCTTGGACAGCTGAGCCCAGCAACTCCTCATCTGGCACCTTCCCGTCTCTCTTGTTCTGGCGAATGCTAAACAGCATCTCTGCGAGCGACCAACACGCACGGAGTAGCGAATCAGTCTCCTCTGCAAGTTCATTGCGTTGTTTCATTAGTCGATGGCATAGCGTGATATAGAAGTCCAGAGTCCTTTCTCGGAACGCTTCTGGCAAGTTGCGATTATCCTGAGCGCTATATAGACTATTGGTGATGTTAGCTGGTGCCTTACTGCTCAGTCGATTTGATGCGGAATCATCAACATACTGGTTGTTAAGCTCAAAGCTCACACGTAATACTGAGTCTGCAGTCTCGTCTTTCCGTTGCCTTACGTCAAATAGGGCTTGGCAAAAGTCTCGACAAAGGTCAAGGTTAACTCTGACGTTGAAAGAAGTGTCGTCTTCGTCCCGGTTGTCATACAGACGTTGGCAAAGTTTCCAGCAACATTTCCATGCCCTTTCGTGATCATCTGGAGTTCCTGAAGTAATAAAAACCCGTTGGCGGTGGTGGGTGCTGAGAGTAGCCAGGGTGTTGCATAGTGTCCAGCATTCTGCTAGAGCTGTCTTAAGCGATCTGATATCCAAGTCCTCATCACCGCTGGGTGTGACAAACTCGTCCTCGTAGTCAGCCTCCGTCTCCGGCTCGACATCGGTCTCCGGTTCTCTTGACTCTGGGATGACTGCTTCGCGCGTCAGTATTCGAAACGCCATGAATAGGAACTGCGTTTGACTTACGCTCGAGGCTGCTGGTGCTGCTTGAACGAATCCTAGATGAGTCACTGAGAGAACTCTGCACTTCCTGGAGATTCTGGGCTCTAGGAGTGGCGCTTTCCAGACTGAACCGTGCAGACCCGACATTTGTCGATATGGGCGGTGGTGTAGGTAAGCCAGGGGATCTTGCCTACACCAAAGTCAATAGATGTCGCGATTTAGAGATGATGGTATCTGTACCTTTGAAGAATTGTCATTCAGGGGTGGAACGCTGATGTTTTCAGGTTTCGGGGAGCTCTTGGGTGATGCTTTCTCCTGAGTCGTATTGGTCTGTGGAAGAGCGGTGTCAGAGGATGCCTAGGTCTTTCAGTCAGCTAACAGCTCATTGCCTTTTCTTGGAGGAAGCATTTACCCAGCTCTGAAAGCTCTCGGGCGCATGTATGACCGAAACAGCCTCTTCACTCAGGGACTGTCGAACTTGGTCCGGAATATTAGTTCGCAACATCAACAACTGCTTAAAACCAGTCAGTGTCACCATTCATAATAGACAGTACCGGCAAGGGCCTTACCTGGTGATGTGGCTCAGAGTGTTCGGATGCCGACTCAAGCTTAGCATCGTCAGATGCTTCGTCCTCTATCTCGGTGACTTCTGTTCCCACTGATGTTACTGGAGAAGGCCCCACGATATCGCTGGGACTCATCAAGTGGTTATTGGCCGAAGAAGCACGAGTAATTGAGGAAGGGCGAAGGGAATTTGACTCGATAGAACCGACGGACGACCTAGTCAGAGTGATATCAGCAACTGATATATTGTGACCGCGACGCTGGTCACCTACATTGTGCGAAAGTGTGAGTGAAGCGCGGGCGACTCAGGCGAGGAGATTGGATACTCGTTCAGAGGCGAGAACGCAGCTAAGATATTTCCAGTCGTTGATTTCAAGGGACCCTCGAGAGCCATGGCTATCGTCGAGCTTGATATGTCAGGCCGCCTGTTAGGTCGACCTTGTTATAAACCAACGTATGAGCTATCTGATTCCAGCGGACCGCGTCTCTTTAAACCAAACAGATGGCCGAGAGCCCCATATAGCGCGCTTATATCTGAGCTATTGCTGAGTTACGGCCCGGGCAGGCAGAATCATCGGCTATGCCTTGCGCTTGGTCTGGTCAGGCGGTCGTGAATGGAGGACGACCTGAGAAGCTTGCTTGACGGCGACGGTTGGTAGATGGATGGCGGAGTGATGGGATGCGTATTAGTGAAAGATATGGCGTCTGACCAGAATTCGGATAGCTCTAGTTGGGCAGAAGCGACCGAGTCAGCCTATGTCGCAGTCAGTACATAGGTCAGGTTTCGGGCCGGATGGCTCAGCTAGTATCGAGGATGCGCAAACTCTATAGTCAAGGGTTGGGTCAAGCTATGGTCCCGGGTTCCTCCCGGTAGGCGCGCTCGGAGGAAGGTAGACAGTAGGCAGCAAAGCAACTTACATCGAGCTGTTCAATCGTGGCGGATTCAAGGAGGGGGTCACAGGGTGTTGCTCCACCCAGAAAGATATCCACCGCGTGTGGAGAGGGAAATACTGTATGACGGGAGTTGCGTGCGAGCTACAGTATTAGCTTAGGATTGTGGTCGTGATCGGTGACAGCGTCTGTGATTGCAAGCCGCCGATGGACGACGTGAATGGTTGTTGGTTGCCCCTCCAGAGTGCTGAAGCTCTAAACTACATACAGCAAATAGAGAATCAATCGACCTGCGATAGATAGCTTGGGCGGACCAGAAAGGAGACGAGGCAGCTGATGGATGAGTAGCTAGAAAGAGACAGCTTGCCTGTAGCTTCCCAAATTTTCAGAAACTAGAGATAATGCGGTGCAGTCGCTCATGAGCTTGCAGATGCAAATGTTCTTGGGGCAACTTTCAATCAGCAAGTCGGGCCAGTCAGAGAGCAGCACTGCGCAGCACTGCGCAGCAGGCAGATCTGACGGAGGATGGGCGAGAGCCTTGAGTGGATGAGCTGCATAGAGTGGACAGGGCCTCGGCGCTTAGTAGCTGTGGCTCGCTTCAACCGGCGAGTCACACGCATGGATTCCCATCACCGACCCTGGTCCCGGATTTGGGCTCGAAAGAAATCTGGACGCTTGTCCATGCAAGTTAGCCCTTGGTGCCTTTGGAGCCCATCCATGCTAGCCATGCTAACCATGCTAACCAGCCTGCCGGAGCAGAAATGTTTCAGGGTTGCGTCCATGTACGTACAAATCATATGTCAAAGGGACAAAAGGACCAATGGCTATATGCCATGATAGCACTGTTGTTGCTGCGAGATGCGCGTCCCGACTACTACTACACCATCTCCTTTCCTAAACCGGTGGCACGAACCGAGTTGCAACGGTTATGCCCGGCTCGTAAGGATCGACTTTGCCGACCTTGCACCTTGCACCTTGCACCTTGCTTATACTACCACTACGGCTGCTGCTATGTATATACTCGGGATGAGTCAATGTTCATCAAGCTCAAGTCAGTATGTACATATCTACGTCCGCCCTTGCCCTGCCCTGTCCTGCCCTGCCCTGCCTTGGTTGCTAATACTAGCATAATTGACTACTCTTAAAGCCATTGCTTGCAGCAGGTGGATTGATAGATGGTGAATGGTGGTTGGTGTATTTCTCACTTACCCTATAGTACCTTTAACCGACAAGGACCGGCTGCCGGGCGCAAGATTGGAGTGAGCGAGTTCCCCTCATCCACCCCCCAATTTCACAGCTCCCGAAATCCGAAGATCTGGTTTACCTAGTCAGAGCTCCCAGGCTATTTTAGAAACCTGTCTAGCCTTAGCGTCCCGCGTGCGGGACAGCCACGAAAGGGTCCAAGCTGAGGTACTGCAGTATATACTGCGACAGCCTGAACCGCCACGACACGCCACCGAAGAAAAAAGAAATAGTTTTATTGAAAGGCGTGTTTTTGATAATCAATCAACGTACGATACGGGGGAAAGGAGCAATCTCCAGGCAGAGTAAGAAAACCACGTTGGGCCAAGCGATGTTGGTAGCAATTGAAGTGAAGAGGTATGTATGGGTATGGAGGTCCCGCCCATTGCTATGCTACTACTTCCTTAGATTAATGCATCATCCTGAACGGTATAGTATCTCAACAGAGAAACGTTGTAACGGTTAGTCCTCATGCTGATGATAGTCGCAATGTACTCCGTAGCGTGGTAGCAGAAAGCAAGGCCTGGTCTGCCTCTGCTCCTAACCAAATGCCTTGGTTAGGTACCTACCTACCCTAGAGAAAAGATGTCGACGAACTATTCGTTGTCGATCAACTTGTCCCACCCACCGCCAAGGACTGCCCCCAGGACGTCCATTGGCTATCGCAGATGATGTTGGTGCTGACAAAGAACAAGCTGGAGGGGTAGGCATGAGCTGATTAGGACTCACACCGACAAAAGGTTGGCCAGGAGTTTCCATGTCAGTCGCTCAACCACTCAGGTCGGAGAAGTCGCCCAAGCTTTGGGTGATTCAGTAAGGCTGAGGACGGCAATTGCAGTTCTGCATCCTCATTGAGTTGGGGGCATGGCCCATGGAAGCTAGCAACTAGTATGGAACTTCTTTTCCTTCTTTCTTTCTTCCGACCGATAGATGGTGGGCAAACAGATTCTACCGCTCCCGGCGCGGGCACATTTTGAATGGATTGATCGCCGAAATATGCCCTGACTCTTTTTTTTTTTTTTTTTTTTTTTTTTTTGTTTTTTTGTTTTTTTTTTTTTTTTTTTTTTTTTTTTTTTTTTTTTTTTTTTTTTTTTTTTTTTTTTTTTTTTTGGATTGTTTGCTTTTCTTGAAAATACGGCCATTTCGCATCGTGTCTGCAGACATGGGGATAACGGGCTCCTGGAGCTTTTGACGCGGCTGGGGTATTGCATTCTTCCAGAACGACTAGCTGCGAAAGGGGTGCCTCCGCTCCTCAGACGTGCATAGGCGCCGTGCTACGTCGCCAACAACGCAACAAGGCAAATGCGCCGCACCTCGGGGCCTGTGTCCTATCAGAGACTGCGGGCTGTATTAGTGAACCGCCTTTTTTTCACTGCTAGCTCCGAGTTGGCCGCCAGAATAACATGCCTGCACGGAGTATTGATGTGTGTTGGAACTAACAAACAACAACCCGGCCCCATGGACTTTTGATGTTGTCAGACATGCATCTATCTAGGCTGTTAAGCGACCCTTCGGAGCCCGTGAGATAGTCTATTGGCACGCTGATGATTATATTGTGGGCATCCTTCACGTTGCCGGATATATGATGGCTGACAACCAGAAGGGATGATGTTTTGTTATAACTTCTAAGGGAGAATTCCCACCAGCCAGGTGTTTTGATCAGCCGGACTTTGCGACCGAGAGGGCTCCGCATTGAATTTCGCGGTCTTCCCGTTCTGCGTATGAATAGTTGGATGCTTGAAAACGATATGACTTCCCTGTCATATTTTGTACAGTGATATGCCAGTTCATGCCGTGTATCTATTGTAATTCCCAATGACTATTATGAAGTACCTGATCTTACTATCCGAGTTCAACAAGCTACTGTTTGAGCGGAACTTCAGTGTAACCTGACGATCTCTCTCAGCACAATACCATCGCAGATCTAGTTACCTTGAACTCACAACGGTACTAGACAGAGGTGATGACCACGACTCGTTGAAACTGATCAATTTTTGTTATCATAGGTAGATGTAACATGACCAATCTCTGCAGATAGAGGTACCAAGTCAATCGCAAGGAGATTTACCAGTCAGATTAGCAGACGGCTATAAATATAGAAATAAGACATAAGGCTTTCGAACTTGAAATTCTCCGAAGACAGGATAGTTTGGCTTTATGGGCGGTTAGTCTCCGCATCGAGTAGGATCAAGGTGGTCATTATGCACTACGAACCAAAAGAGGAAATCTCCGTTGAACTATGCTGATCAAATACTACTGTGATTGTGATGGTATCGGGTGCGAGAGGTCGGCCCGGGCTCACCAATAAACCTGCAACGCCTGTAAAGAGTTCTGCCGAAAGTAGCACAGTCGCTCGTAAAAGCAGCAACGAGTCCCTCCACAGCACTCATCGCATAAATATACCTGACCCAGACGTCTGGTAACGACCACAATTCTAGGCAACACAACCTTCGACGAGAGGCGGTGAAAACGCGGTACACAGATGATCTATGCATGTACACCGCAACCCAGGAGACCTGTATGGCAAGGTAAGATGCACTCCTTGCTCCAGATACAAGTCACATGACGGCGGCATCATTGTCGACCATTCCTGCGACCTAGCGGCCAGAAACCATTACACTCTTCGATTTATCCCTGCTTCCATGCAATAGGTCGGCTATGAGAAAACCACCTCGGAACAGCAACAACGAGGGAGCCAGGGGCGTGGCTATGGTCGACTCTCCCTTTGATCTTGGCCTTGAAGGTGGTCTACATCAAGCCCAAAGGAGGATAATTTATTGTGAAATAAACGTCCAGCCTTCAAGATGGATCCTAACATTGATGGGGTTTCGTTGGCACCGCGTCTATTCCGTAACTGCGAAAGGATGTGTATGCCCTTTTTGCCTGTCCTAAAGTCCGTAGACCATAATGCAAATCGCTTGTCCAAAACGCCTAATAATGCAGAGATGCCTGCGAACAGGCAGCGTTGTCGTTTCGTATTTGTTGAGTCCCTTATCCATTTTAGACTTGAGCGAGCTGGATCTTCTTCTCGTTTCGGCCATCGGGGGTGTATCTGTTTCGATGAATGTCAGCACTCATCGTTTCACCAACGACTATAATTTCCAAAAGCCGGTTGCGTCGTCGCGTTTTGCCGGAAGAGGACGCGAACGTACTTGAGGAGTTTCTCAATCAAATCGACGTGGGTCATGATCATGCGGCGGCAGCAGTATCGCTTCAGGCCAAGCTGGTCCATGGCATCACTGTTATAGCGTGTTAGCAAAAAGCTGAGTGGTCAGAGTGCTCTCTTGACCTACCCATCAGGAGTGCCCTCGTCAATGAGCTTCAAGTAGCGCTCCCACAGGTCGCCGGTGACCTAGTCGCATCGTGATCAGTCAAAACGTCCGAGCACGCTACGTCGCATAACAGTCGGTCTTACCTTGCCGCAAGAGAAACAACGGATGGGAATAATCATCTTCACGGTATGAATCGATGGATGCTGGTTGCGAAACGTTGGGGTGAAAGGCGTGAGGTTGGAGTGTCGTGCGGGTTGACGTACAAAGAAATCCAAGTCTTTATTCAAGAATGCGCCGACTCGCAGGGTAAAACTTTGGCTCGCTCACGCATTGGTACTGAATGAACCGCGACCTGGGATAAGATAAGCAGAGACCATCGACTTTTTGCCGGGTCCTTCCTTACCTAAGCCTTTTCCCAGCTAACCGCTTCATCAGTTACAAGCAGCACAGCACACATCATACATATAACTGTGTACGAGCTATACACGCCCAATTTGTTTTTAATAAGAAGATATCACTATTAATTCCAGGCCTCGCACTCCGATGAATATTGTCCAGATGTCAAATCAATGTCGTCTGCTCTGTTCCAATCAATGTTGCCAAAGCCATGTCCTGAAGTTGAAGGTTGAAGGAAGTACCTGCCCCACCTCATCCGCTCTGTAGACTGATAAGCTTATCGCCGACCTGACTCCAGTTATTTTTCTGAAATGTTTTACGGCCTGCACTTCTGGAGAGACAAGATCGTGCATTTAGACGGCCTTGTAAACGGCACCCTTTTCAACCTGCCCTTCCCACAATGGCTCCCATAATGCTCGAGGTATGTCTGCTGGCCTTCTCACTGAATCTCTGCTTAGTTATTCCAACTAACTAATATTTTGTTCTTTATAGGACGAGACCTTGGCGGCGATCAAGAGAAAACGGGAAGCCAATGACAATGGCAAATCAACACCCAAGAAATCGAAATTGAAGCACAAGGAAGCCCTTCGCAATGGAACCGCCTCAATTCAAACACCTGCAAAGGCTGAACCTGGAACACCTGCCCGAAATGGTTCCCATCGAAAGAACAAGGTCGAGAAAAAGCTAGGCGAGAGCGCATTGGAGGACGCATGGAAGGTGTCGCAACCCATTGGAGGGAGAATGCTCGACATCGATGCTATTCTGACAGACGACGAACAGTGGGTTACTCCCTCCCGTATTCTCTACAATCTCGACTGACGTCTCTATTCAGACATCTCGTCCTGGCCTACAGTGCCTCTATCCAAGTTTACAGTACAGTTGATTCCCTGCTGGTACGGAAGATCCCTATCAAAGTCACGACGAAATCGAGCGAAGATGAGAGCATCGTCGCCATGCGCATGTCGCGAACCTCCCCGAACATGATATGGGTCGCATCATCTGCAGGCCGTGTATGGAAAATAGACTGGACGACCGGCAGTGGCTCTGGTACCTGCCTTAAGATGGAGTGTGATCTTCTTTCGGATCTCGAAGTCGATGTCACCCAAGTTGGGAGCAATGCTCAGGATGTCCTCCTAGTCTCTATGGCCACGGAAGACAAGTGGCAGCTTCTGGCTTGTGACGTTCAGAACCTTCAGTTGAAGGCCACCAAGACAGTTGTGGACAGGACAGCCCCTATTCAAAACCTGAGGTTCTCTTGGGATGGCCAAGCTTTGGCGGCTTCTTCAGGGAAGGATATCATTATTGGTACTCTGAACTCGCCTCCTGGTTCACCTTTCTCGGAGCTTTGGTACGAGGTGTTCATTCTGGATTGCAGTGATGACATCACCTGTCTAGATCTACGAGTTGCGCAGCGTGTACACTTGACGAAACAATCCCAAATCGAGATGGGCAACCAGCTTGTCCTCGACGTGGTGGTGGGTTGTGCTCGGGGAGGAATCTTCTACTACAACGATCTTCTTCCCCAACTGCGGTTGCTTCACAAAGCTTCCAATATCACGAAGTCGCTTCAACCGCGCAGACTTCACTGGCACCGAAAGGCAGTGCATGCCGTGAAATGGTCGCGCGATGGTGAGTCTCTGACATTCATTGTTGCTTCTACAATTCTAACTGGATATACTAGGCAATTACATCATATCTGGTGGTTCCGAATCAGTTCTTATCCAGTGGCAGCTCGATACGAACAAGAGGGACCCTCTTCCTCATTTGGCGGGATCTATCGAGAATATTGTCGTGTCGACCAAAGGATCATCGTATGTTGTTCATTTGGATGACAACTCTACAATGATTCTCTCCACCGCGGAGATGAAGCCCATCACATACGTGTCGGGCATTCAGACTCTTGTTACTCCCCCACCTCCCTCAAAGGACAATCTCGTTACTCGCGTAGGAAACCAGAGGCTTCGATCTGAGTTTATGAGGATACCTGCGACAATCGATCCGGCTCATCCAAGTCATCTACTGCTTGGCGTTGCGAACGGCCAGCAGATCGTCGACACTGGAGTCCCAACCTCGATACCTATGCTGCAAACGGTGGAGATGAGTACAGTGCAAGGAATTGCGAAGCAGCCTTTGACCAGGACACATCCTACGGACGTAAACATTACGCCCAAGGGCCAGCCACTGACCGAGCCTCGGGTGACTCACCTTGAGTCGTCCTTCGACGGCAAGTGGCTTGCTACCGTCGACGAATGGCTCCCACCGTCCAGAGATGTGTCAGTGCTTGATGCAGCAGCCGCAGAACGACGGGAGGTACACCTTAAGTTTTGGATGCATGGCAAAGAAGACAACGCATTTGAACTCGTTTCACGCATCAACGGCCCTCACTACACGGGTCATAGCGAACACATCCTCGATTTGTCAGCCGATCCAAGCTCACACCGATTCGCAACCCTGGGTGAAGACGGGGTTGTGAGGTTTTGGCAGCCCGTGGTGAGGGAGCGCGATGGACTAGTTGTCAAAAACCAGGCTGGCCGGCAATTGGAGCAGTGGACCTGCCTTCATACAGTCCATTTGCATGAGACAAAGCCTGTTGGAGTTACTACGAATGCCTCCATCGACTCGCCAGCGCGGAGTGGAGCTCTTTCGTTCTCACTAGATGGGTCTACTGTTGCCTGTGCTTTCCGCAACGGCTCAGAATCTGCAGTTTACCTGATCGATACAGAATCAGGGAGAGTGATGGATTCAATGGACGGATTCAGCCGCGGTGACATCCATGCTGTGAGAATCTTGTCGTCCCAACTGATCGTGCTCAGCGAAGATCTAGTTGTATACAATGTTGTCTTGGATGAGTTGAGCTATGGTATACGACTTAGCCTGGATGATGGCTCTGCCAAATCCACTCTTCTGATCCCCCAACTTGCGGTTGATTATACGTCAGAGAAGTTTGCCGTCGTAATGTCGCGGCCTGGCAAACACGGCACGATCCGCTCGGAACTGGCTACATTCGGTCTCGAACAGAGCGAGCCCGAAACATTGGTGAAATTCTCATTTCCAATCGTGTCGCTGATGACAGCGCCTGGTTCCGGCGGTTTTGTCATCCTCGACGCTGCTGCTCAACTGTGGTCCGTGAACCAGCGTAGCCAGACCGGGTCTGTCACGCTCGCTCAACCACTTGCGGATATTGACTTGGACAGAGTGGACGAGACAGTGCAACAGAATGATACAAAGCCACTTGCCCTGTTCAACGACACCGAAGAGGCAAGCGATGATGAGATGGAACTGGATGGCCCCGATGATGACGCGGACATGAGCGATGCTTGCCCCGTGGTTGTGCCGCCCCAGAAACTCGCGGAACTACTGGATTCCGCACCCGTATATGCCATGCCCCCTGTCGAGGATATGTTCTACGAGGTTGCCAAGCTATTTTCAACAAAACGGAATGTCAATGCTTCTTAGGCTTGCATGCGCATTCAAGGACTGGTTCATGGTGGTCATTATTGCCATTCCATCCTTGGGCATGTAAGTTCGTCGAAATTCCGGTCCCCGCTGAATGAGTAACTTGACCGAAGACGGTATGACGGCGCGGCACATGTCTTCTCCACAAGAGACGACCGGCCGGAATTCCCATAGTCCGCGGCATATGTACTATGCCCATTTTGCGCCAAGGGTCTAAGCACCATACTGTTATACCCAAATGCGCAAATGCGGGTGTATGGGGTAGAAAAGGTGGACGTTTGCACTGGCCGAGGTCGCAGCCATAGGCAAATTAAGGGTGCTTGTTTATCAAACATATAACTAAGGAGGGACCTTGGTTGCTGAAAGGGACACAAGCTGTAATAACATGCTCGGCTATGTACGCCATCTCCAGCGAATTTAGGTTATGTTGATTGGTCAGGATCGGCGTTGATAGTTGTTCTGTGGGGTAGTGGTTCAAGCCCGAGGCCGATGTTAGCAATTACGCCATTTGAAAGTGGCATGAGGAGCATGAGGAGTGCAGCTTCGCGAAGCTCTCGCTCCTCCATTGCAATAGCAATATAAAACATACCGTATCTTTCCCATCTATCGCCTGATATTTCTTCATACCCCCCTATATCTTACCTCTATGAATTACAAGGTCTAAGGGGCCTGGTTCCCAGTTAATTAAAGTTCTCTACTGAACCCGAAACAGAGTGGCCCAACATCGTCTTCTTGCTTGTTTACTTACCTAGCTGGTCTATGGGAGCTTCAATACCCATAAGAGAACATGTCGTTTACCGAGATCCCTATCTTAGACATGGCCCTTGCAAGTGACCCGGCGACTAAGCCAGGTTTCTTGGCCGATTTGCGCCATGCGTTGATGGAGGTCGGCTTCTTATACTTGAAGAATGTTGGCATTTCCGAGGAGCTTTTCGCGCGGGTCATCGAGGAGGGCCGGTCCTTCTTCGACATCCCAACTGAGGAGAAGTAAGTCCTTAGCCGTACGACATGTAGCCTTTTCTCCTCCCCCTTTTCCAACTTCCTGGCTTACAGCTAGCTCATGTTTAATCGAATTCCACGTTCTGTTCTCTGACAAACGCACTCCACTCCTTACTTACCGTCACGTACATCACAGACTCAAGATTGAGATGAAGAATGCACCCTCGTTCCTGGGCTACTCGCAGCTCTCGGCAGAGATCACAGCGGGCCAGATTGACCACCGCGAACAGATCGACCTTTCCACGGAGCACCCCGTACCCGGCCCGGATGCGCCGCTTCACCACAACCTGCTGGCGCCGAACCAGTGGCCGTCGGAGTCGGTGCTCCCGGATTTCCGCAGCGTGTTTACCGAGTACATCTCCCGTATGGGTGCAGTCTCGGTGCAGTTCACATCGCTCATCGCCGAGGCCGTGGGCTTGCCGCCCGACGCCTTCGACAAGTACTTCGAGCCCGGCGCGGACCAGCAGCACAAGCTCAAGATCGTCAAGTACCCGGACGTCGCGGAGTTGGGCTTGTCGCCGGGCGGCGATGGTGGTGTCCAGGGCCAGGGCGTCGGCCCACACAAGGACTCGATGCTCACGTCGTACCTGCTGCAGGCGAGCGCGCACCGCGGGCTGCAGGTCCAGAATATGCGGGGCCAATGGATCGACTGCCCGCCCCTGGACGGCACGCTCGTCGTGGCGATCGGGCAGGGGCTCGAGGCGCTGACGCAGGGTGTGTGTTGCTCGACGACGCACCGGGTGCTGTCGCCCGCCGCGGGCGAGGGCGCGCGCTACAGCATCCCCTTCTTCCAGGGGGTGCGGGGCGACGCCACTTTCGCGGACCTCGAGACCGTCGGCGTGGGGACGGTGCCGCAGGACGTCCGGGACCAGCGACGCCGAGTGCTGGAGGCCAACGGCGGCGGCAGGCTGGACGATGTGGAGTTCACGTTTCGGGCGGGCGGCGCCGCCAAGACGCTCGGCGAGGCGACGCTACGGAACCGGGTCAAGAGCCACCCCGACGTGGGCGAGCGGTGGTATCCGGATATCTTGCGGGACATCCGGGAGCAGCAGGCTAAGGAGGCTAGGGAGAAGAACGAAGGAGGTATCACGGGTGTTGTGGGGAAAGCGGCGGCGGCGGATGGGGCAGCAGCATCTCAGGGTCAATCACATGCTACTAATAATAGTACTACGGCAGTGGAGGCGCACTAAGTGCTGGGTGTATAGTCGGCACCTTGGTCCTACAGATTTGAACGCCACACGATTAACACGCAAAGTCAGGAGAGAGTCGTACACCAGTCACTTCTTTTTGTCTTCGAAAGCCCTGCTTCCCCTACTTGAATGCAGACTTTGTCGCAAATAGATCAGATGCCAGGTTTCAACAGCCTCAAGGCATCTCATCTCAGGTGTGACGGATTGGGGAAAATCATTTATTCGTAGCCTCGTCAAGTGATTGATGACCTGCTCTAAACAGGCAGCTCTTGTTATACGCCATTCGCTATGTCGGTTCCCTTGCTTGCGCATGGCGTGTATCCTTCCGCATTCGCGCCGCCTTCCTCGAGCGGGACTACCCATTCATGTAAGCGCTCGCATCATCGCGATCATTTCTCTATTTCGCCTCGTAGGTAGGGAAACAGTCGGTGATGGTTTTGCTGTGCTTGTTGACGGCGTGCTCGGTGAGCCTATGACACAAGAGAGTCAGTTTCTTTTTCTTTGTTCCTCGCTGTCTAGGTCTAGGAGAGGATATTGGTCAAACGTACTGAGGAGCGCGAGTCGTCTTGAGGAAGGTCGACTTGCAGATGACGCACTGGATATCCATGGCCTGCTGGTTCTGTTTAGAGGGGCAAGGACGGTGTCCAATTAGCACATGTTTTTTTCTTCTTCTTTTTGGGGGGGTCTAGTTGATGTTGACTTGAGAAAAGGGCGACTTACGACCTTGAGCTGCGACTTGGCGACGCCCTTGCCGTCCTTTGCGTTGCGCTCACGCTTCTGCTGTGCCTTGGCTCCCTATCATGATACAGCGGGGTGTCAGCGAAAAGTCGGCATCCTCAGTTTCTGGCGCAAGCAGATGCCCCGCCAAAGGGAACGTACGTTACCCATTTTGTAGGATTAAGGTTGATTAACGTGTGGAAATATGGAGAGAGTTGCAGATCAGTGGCAGCAAAGTGTCGGATCCAGGGACTGATGTCGAAGATGTTGGCGTTGTTGGGTCGGTCGAAAAAAGGAGAGATGGGATTTTTCTTACTGGCCTGAAGAAACCCCTTCAAATAAATCCATTTCAGCGCCAGCGCTTCCTGCTTCCGGGAGATCGTCAGGTCTGGGCCGCCAGGTGGGGTGGAAAACGTTGTTCGCGCACGGATCTTATTCGCTGAGCTTGCCAGCAGCCTGCCAGCTTGCTGCTGCGCCTGCTGAGGCTGGTGAACGAACGGTCGCCCAATCCAATCCAATCCAATCCACTCCTCTTTCAAAGCCTCATTGCCAGCCATTAATTTCCATTGAGTTGATGTTGATATTGGTCCATATCGCAGTCGCTATTCGCCGGTTTTGCCACTCTGATATGCGTTGAAGATAAAAAAAAACATATAACAACTGCGGCACAGTCGACATCATGGTGCAGAGCAGCCTACTCTATGAAAATATCTCACCAGATCTGTTTGGTCAGCTGTTGAACGAGTATGGGGACCTGCTCGAATCTATATCCAGTGCCAAACCTGGTGAGTTGGGCATCTGCTGTCACTGTGCGCATGTTGACCATTCGCAGCCAAACAAGGACAACAAACTCTCTCTGAGCTGGATGATTTCCGTTACAAGACCGCTGTAGAGCTGTTCAGCTCAGAAAAGCCCCAGCGTGCCATGCAACATGACGATGTCAAGTCGCTCGTGGAATGGAAATTGTCAGTAAAGTTGTGTCCTAATGTGATCATAAAAATCTCAACTAATCGGGGTTTAGACGTCATGGAAAGTTCCGTCCAACCCTCATGAAACTTGTCAGTTCCAACGACGAGGACACCGTCGCCGACACTCTTGCGGGAGCCATGAGCGCGTACTGGAAAGCCCCTGATGTCACCAAGGCGGTTGATGCTATCGCTAAACTGAAGGGCATCGGACCGGCCACTGCGTCGTTGCTCTTATCCGTCCATGACCCTGATAGGGTGATCTTTTTCTCGGACGAAGCATTTTATTGGCTTTGCCATGACGCCAAGTCGTGTCCCATCAAATACAACGCAAAGGAGTATCGAGATCTCAACACAGCGGCCCAAAAGCTGGTCAAACGCTTGGCTGTCAGCGCGACAGATGTCGAGAAGGTGGCCTTTGTTCTGATGCGGGCGCACCACGATGATGTAGTTTCCCCACGGCAAGAGCCACCCCTGCCGGTGTCCAGACACGACGGCACATCATCCGGGGAAGGAGGAAATAAACGGAAATTTCAAAAGGAACAAGATGAAATTACACCTCCGCGGCCAAGACGAAGCAAGCGAGGGAAGGCATGACCCCGTCCAGGTTACAGGACATGTGCTTGTTTTGCGGCGGGGTTATGCTGCCGGAATTACCGCTCAGCTCAACACTCCCGGACAGGCCAACTGTTGCTCACTGTAGGATGGCATATGGAGTGAGTCTCTCAGAAGTCATTATGAATTTCTTTATGCGATATACCACGGTGGCCTCGTCTCCTACCTCTGGAAAGACTGCGTTAAGTAACCCAGCCATATCGATACCTCCTTAGCGGATGGGGCAGGAGACGGGAAATGCCAAGACGAGATAAGATGGTCAAGCCAGATGTTGCTTCGATCGAAGACTTCGTCACGCAAATCCCAAAACCTCCGAAAAAGAAGAAAAGGAAAATTCCGTCCTCATCACTACGCGCAAGGGGACAAAAGCGAACAGCACCGATGAATGGCCCGAATCGACAAGCCAGTCACGATTCTATGTATGTTGGTCAGGCGTCAAGCCCCACTTGTCGGACGTTTTCTCCCGCTTGGTGGACCTCGATACGTCGGAACCAGTATCTCGAGAACAGAAAACCTGAGCAGCCCAAAAAGTGTCTTGCAGGAGAAACCATCCCGCCCCGGCTCGGTGGATGAACTCCTAAAAGTGGAGGGGTGGGACTGTCAGGCGGGTTTGAGAAAACTGTCGCGGGTTTAAATCGTTCTCGAGACTGCTCGAAAGCCTTATTGCTTGAGCCTCAATCCCCTGGTGTTCACCACCCCTTCTAGCGTTATGGGTCGGGGGTAAGCCAGTTCGCTATGTGACATCATCGAGCAAAAGTCTTAGCTGGGGTGGCCTTGAGCAGTCCAGGAACATGCCTGATATCCAACAATCATGTTGGTTTTCTTCTCTCCTCTTGTTCCGCAACGACGATCTATATGCACATAAGATTGGCATCAAACACGCAGGTTGTCACCAGTCAAGCAGCAGTCTCAGCTTGCAAACGCTCTGCGGATCGGCATGAATCATTTCTCATGATGTACGGTTGCTGGGCACTTACACAAAAGATGGTGATACTCCGATCTAGATGATTGTTGGTTGGATCCAAAGTTAACCATGCTTATGCTAGATCCCGCGTAACAGTGGGAGATCTATCATAACTGGGCACGGCCCATATTATACCCTATGTAGATGATGGCGAGGTGGGTTCGCTAGTAGCATGCCGTGAGCCATTCCGGAGGTTTGGTCCGCCTAATCGACTGTAAGCCACCGAATGTGATATTTATTGTTGCCATCCCGAGTGCTTCAGTCGCTATATCAGACCTTAATACTATCACACTATCTCCCCAAAGGAGTAATCCAACATATCATAATATCATATATTGCCTTCCCCTTTACCCACCCCCCTACTTCTCCTGATTCTCCTGCTTCTCAAATTGTTCAAGTCGTTATCTCGAAACCACACACACACACACACACACACAAACAAGCACACAATGATTAACCTCCAGGACCGCTGGTGGACTCGGCCATTCGCAAAACTCCGACCATCCACTGTCAAGCCAGCTCTCCAGTGCACGCCGATCAGCCGAATTCAGAGCCAGAATGGCGGCCTCTACCTCATCGACCAGTTCCGGGACCGGATGCCCATCGGGACCCAGCACAACATTGTGGCTTCGTTGTCCGAGTTCGTCGGCACCTTCTTCTACATGCTGACGGCGCTCGGCTGCACCGCCGTCGTGAACGCGCCCAGCACGGCCGAGCAAAAGAACGGCGACGACCTCGCCGCCAACCCAGCCAAACTGCAGTTCATTGCCCTGGCCTGGGGCATGTCCATTGCCGTCAACGCCTGGGTCTTCTTTCGAATCAGCGGTGGCCTCTTCAACCCGGCCGTTACCTTCGCCATGCTTCTCATCCGCGCCACGGGGCCCATTCGGGCTCTACTTATCGTCGCGGGCCAGATGCTAGGCTCCATCGCCGCCTCCGCCGTAATTCGCGGCCTATTGCCCAATGGCACGGCCGCTGGCACTAAGCTAGCCGCCGGGACCACGGTCACCCAGGGATTATTCATCGAGATGTTCCTCACGGCCCAGGTTGTCTTTGCTATATTTATGCTGGCGGCGGAGAAGCACCGGGCTACTTATGTGGCCCCTGTGGGTATTGGACTTGCAGTATTCATATGCGTCATGATGTAAGCCATGATCCTGCCTAACCCCTTTTATTCTTGTTCAATTCCCTTCGGCATTTCCGCTGACTCGTTACAATCTTCAGGGGCGCATATTACACAGGCGCTGGTCTCAACCCGGCCCGCTCTTTCGGCCCATGTATGGTGACGTGGGACTTCCCGTCGTATCACTGGATCTACTGGGCAGGCCCTTTCCTGGGCAGCTGCCTTGCCACGGGCTTCTACATGTTCGTGCGGAAGCTCGAGTACTGGACCGTCAACCCACACCAGGACGCTGATTCTGGCCTGGTGGGTGCTTTTCTCGCGGGTGACGACCCCAAGCGGCACGACAAGAAGGGCGGCGAGATCCATGCCGAAAAAAGTGACGGCCAGCTCTGTTACGCGGAGAAGAACAAAAAGAAATTTAAGCACCACAACAACGACAAGGGTGTCCTTGGCAACGAAATCGGCGGCCACGGCGGCAAAGACGACCACGATCTCGACCACGACAAGGACTCGAACATGCCCGACTCGCCCCCCGAGACTAGCACATCCTCTCTACCGACGACAGCTTCGACAAGAAGTATACAAGACGATACGGCGAGCGACCGTCACCGATTTGCTAGCAATGAGATAGATGCCGAAGAGGGTCAAATCAGTCGGATGCCAACTCGGGTGTCTCGCACCCAAACCCACGAATAAGCCAGTTGAACTGCCGTACAGTAGGCATTTTAGTGGGCAAGGCGGGGTGGAAATAGGAATGGATTGGCAGCAACGAGATTTTTGCACTCCTCTTTCTGGTATTGCATGATATCGTTCTTGTACCACCATGCTGGGAAGGTGCGAGCAGCTGCACTGCTTGAGTTCTTGTTATGAGAACAGTCCTCCTTTTCTTTTTCTCCTTTCGGCATCTACATAGCGATTTTCGGCGACATCATCATTTGGGTAGCGACATTTCTTGAGGTACTGGGGTATTGATTGACATGATATCACGGGCTTATGACGGAGTTAAATGGTTCTTTTATCTTACTTTATTTCCCAACACATTTATTTGGTTATTGCTTACATGTGGTATTCGAAAATCCAACACAGATGCAGCATGCATTTTTGACGCAAGCTCTTTCTTTCTTGGCTCACTTGCATGCAGCCTGCTCAGAGTTGCATTATTGATGAAGCTCATGCCTGGCACTAGTGGATTCCTTAGCCTTTTCTCTCCAGATGTTGACCCTTTCGACGACCGACTCTGATGTGAGAAGTCTCTAGCTTGAATCCATCCCTTGTTCCCGCGCCGAGATCGCCGCACCGGATGGCCTGGCGCTTATTGACAGGCGACGCAAACTCAATTGAGAACTTGGATGAGACACCTTTCATGGTCGTTCGTTTCTCTTCGGCCTCTTCGCTTCTGAAGGCTCGGGACCGGAGCCCAGCTACTACCCCCTGCACCTGCTTGTTCTACATATATTGTCGCATAGCCCCCAATGATACCCCCCATATCCCCCACGAATGAACCAGTCGGGGCCAAAATGTTTAGTTACCAACTTCATAGCGATACGATTTCCTGAAGGATACGTAGTTCGATGCATAGACTGTGACGAGGGGTTTTCTTTTTACTTTCCTCTCGTATACAGGGTCCATTGCCTGAATTAGTGCTGCCCATGGGCAATTCCTACCATCCATATCAGACAGCATCTATCCATCCATCTACCGTACGACTTTACTAGGTTAGTACGAACGGTTCCTACGACAGGGATGCTACCCGACCAATCGAGGCTGCAGAGCCAAGCCCTTTACCCGCCTCTCATCATCACTCAAATGAGAAGGTTGCTGCACATACATAAAAAATACTGCGGTCCAAGACGACGGCACTGGATTGTGGGCGTGGCAATGCAGCAGCAGCACAGCGAGCAACAGCGAATCAAGTCCGCTCCCCGTTTTATATTGCCTCCCCCCTCCCCCCTCCCCCGGCGCAAGCTCTATTGCTTACTACTACTACGACTACTAACCCATGAAGAAAGTGAAGCCCCCAAAGGGCCATTGCAACATGCCATCCCAATCCTTCTGAGTCAGTCGAAAGACATGGGGTAGCACTGGCCTGGCACAGACAGAGAAATGACAGGGTGGGTGTGTACTCCGGCCCTTCCCCTCGAAATAGATCGGGCTTAGCACCATCTTAGGCTTTACAAATCTGGACTTGGCCCTGTGTGCCCCTGGTGGGCTCTTGGAAAAAAAACGCAGGGATGAGGTTTGGGGTAAGTTGTGTAAACAGATACATATGAGATATGAGGCTTTAGTGGGAGTATGAGGCAGAGAATAAAGCTCGAGTTTCCCCCCGTCCCCAGTCGCGCTACGTATGTCCTTGCTGATTCTATTGCATAATGGGCTGGTAAAGCGACCTTACCGCTATTACTCGCCGTCTTCGTTGATAGTTATTACCCCTGGATGAACGCCGATTCCTACACACAACTATGGCTTGACCCAAGACAACTAGGACATTATACATCCATCGATAACGCAGAGGAAGAAGAACAAGAGGGAAGTTCTAGCTAGTATAGCATGGGACTCCTGCACAACTGGATCAGCTCGAAAGGCGTCGCTGCCGTCGGGCTCTCCCCTCGGCAACGGGGTCCACCAGGCGGCGGACGTCCGCCCTGCGCTCGCAACTGTTGTGGGTTTCCTTTTCATTCATTTATTACCCTTTTTTCATCTAGATTGAGTATACGGACATCCCCCTCCTCTACAATGCTGAAATTTTGAAATAACCAACGGCCCTCCCTTCCATGTAGATGCTGCCTATGTCACCTCGAATAACATGGGCAAAGTGCCCGCACTCTGCACGCCCGATGGCCCATTCCTGACGAACTACACGGGGTGCGTGGCTTGTTGCGAGGAGCAGTCACACAACGGCAACGACAACGGTGGTGGCGCATGGGGAGGGGGACCGCCGCCGTGGGTATCGTGGGGACAACCGCCCGGTGGTAACCCGACGGCCAACGCGTCGTCCCCACCCTACCTTCTCCCGGCCTTCGGCCAGTACCTCGGTTACTGCAACGTTAGCCACGTGCTGGTCACATACACGGTGACGGCCACCACTTCCGCGGCAGGCGGCGAGACCGCGACGTCGATCGCACCGTCCGTCTTCACGACAGACGTCACGCTGCCGCATGATTTCACAGCAGCGTTGCAGACGGCCCCGACCGCCACCGTGGCGACGGCGCCGGGCCAGAGCGGTGGTGGTCCGAACCCGACCTCGACACCGCTAAGCGCCGTGAGCTCGGCCAGCGAGGACCGGAGTTGGATCGCCGGCCCCATCGTGGGCGCAGTACTAGGAACAGCGCTCGTGATCCTATCAATCGCCTTTGTCTTATACCGGCGGAGGAAGAAGCGCCGGGCGACCGACGCCGAGGGCCTTGGGAGCGGTGGCCCGGATATCGGCCCGGAGGATCCAGCTCATGAACATCAGCACTCGTCGCAATGGAAGAACGAGTTGGAGACCCAGCAGATCGAAAAAGCGCAGCTACACTCGGACAGCATGGTGCCGAGGGCTACGCCACACGAGCTAGAGGGAGAAGGGGGCGCATCTCCGGAGGAGCTGAACGGTGAGAGAACCTATGCCGAGCTACCAGCACACGGTGACGCCGATATTTTGGCGGCGCATCGTAAAGACCGGCCGCCACAAGAACTGGCCGGGGGTGACCGAGAGCGCTTGGGTGTCATTGGGAATAGGAGCGAGCTGGCATAAAGACTGTGAAATATGTGCCATTCCAAAACAGTATATAATGTCTCTACTACTAGTCATACATAATAAGTCGCCAGTACAGTAGAAGTAAAGCACCGCAGCCCAGGCTGCTGGCGTGGTTGATACGAGGCATGAAGGAGGTCATAAAAGATGCCTCGTCTACAATAAACGCTCAATGTCCGATGTTCAATATCTAATCGACTTCGACATCACCCACGGAATTGCCATAATGTCTGGGACCAATGTGATGACTATGGTAATAATACTCGCCTCGGAGACAAGTCACGGGAAGCATGCGTCTGGCCAATCCCACTCTTAGAGGAAAACACCACAAATTACCATGCGTTCTCCAGGTGCTTTCTTTGACAACTTCATATAGTCGATGATGCTTTCAAAGTTTGATATCTTCATCCGAGCCATCCTGATCGGCCAAGATGGAACGGCGGCCATCTATGTGTGGGACACGAGAGGTTAGACTCAATGACCGTGTCATCTCATATCAGAAAGCCCGGCTCTGTCTTCTCTTGGGCGGATACAGAAGCAGGGCCGTCGTCCGGCCCCACGCATATTGGTGACAACGCGCCCCTGAATTGGGGGCCTGAACAATCTCGTCAGAAACTGGTAACCCGACGCCTCGGATAAACCACAGCTACATTCAGACTGTATCCCCAAGCCCGAGCTGGAGAGTAGCGAGAGAATGGCACCGGTCGAATTACCTGCGACACACGCCGTTGGGACTGTCGAGGAGCCTCACGAACTGCCCGAGCCGCGCAATCCAGTCGAGATGGAAACATCAACAGCAATAGTACAGACACCTGATCGACAAGGTAGCTGATGAGACGGAGGGTACTGCAGAGATGGTACATCGTAAGTTTATGTACGAGGGGAAACGAATGGTCACCAAGAGACTTACTTGTAAGCACCAAACCAGATATAATATATTTTCGCAGCGTTCAACATATGAATGATCTTTGACTTCGAATCTGGGACTGTTGTGACATACCTAGATATCTCTGGTGGAATGAAATGGAATAGATCACGTCGCGAAATGGATAGGGGCTATCACTAGTTAAGTGGAAGACCGCCATCCCCGAGGAGCGGGGAGGAAGCCGAAGCCAGGCGGGAGGTAGCAGGTCCCATCATCGGGTCTCCGGTGTGAGCAGCTTTTATTCTAACGGCAGTAGTCAAGCATTATTACCCCGAATAAGAGAACGAAGTAGCAATGGGGCAGAGAAAGATGAGTGACGAGGCAACAGGGAGTGGTGCAACGACGTCGTTGAATCAACACAACTCCATTCAGACTGCCTTCCCAGGTCAAGGTCTGACAAAATTGAAAACGGCAAAAGCTGGCGGCCACCCTTCGGACCCTCCAAAACATAAATTGGCTGAGGGAGTTCGCATGAAACTACCCGGCCCCCTGAGCCGGGTCGAACTGACGTACCAAACGACAGCGGCGGCAGCGCGGAACAACTCATACACGGAATGGGGAAAGAGGCCATAACCACTAGACCCTGTGATCCATTAACACAGAGACAAAGTACCCACACGCTGTTAGTCTAGACAACGGTCCAACCATTATACTTTCAACAGTCAGCTAGGTTGAAGTAAAGAGATTCAGAGACGAGGACTATATCGATAGTCAACAAACCCAAAGCGAGGATTTAGGCGTTTTGCATTCGGGGAGCAGAGGCTCTCGTTATATCCTACAAATACAGACACATTCACCTCCCTTGAACGCCTCCGCCTCGCCTATAATGATACCCACCCGGTATATATCACGCGACCACATGTTAATGGCCACAATCCCATCTGCCAGTTCCATACAAGAGTATAGTAGTAACGCACACCTTTATTTTTTTGGTTTGCTAATTCGTGCTCAACCACGGACTAGGCGAAGTGTAGTCAGGTCGGTCTCTAGTAGTTTATTTGTCCTTGCGGGTGCCGGCAGGGGGCTGGGTGGCGCCGTACTTCTCGGTGAGCTCGTGGTACTCCTTCTGGAGGCCCTCAGCCTGCTTCTTGAGGGTGGCGATATCGCGGTCCTTCTCGTCGAGCTTGCGGCGGAGAGTGCCGATTTCGCCGGCCTCACCGGCTTGGGCCAGCTTGGCGCTTTGCTTGGTGTTGCTGTCGGTGCCCTCGTACTGCTTGAGCTTCTCCTCCAGGCGGAGCACCTCGAGGATCATAATGTAGGTGCGGTTGAGGATCAGCGAGAGGAACAGGGTGAAGCCGCAGAGGTACATGTTGCGCTGCGAGTAGAACTTGCGTGCCTGGACTTCGAGGCGCTCGTGGCCCATGATAGCGCTGTATTGAGTTTGCCCGGTCAGTTTTGGGCGATGTATAACAGTGCTGGGGTCCGTGGCGGACCATCGAGAGGACAAGTGAAGAAAGGAGAGGAGAAGGAGGATGGAGGAGGAACTTACGCGCTACCCTTGTTAGAGTCAGTTGCTGCCGCCAGCTCGATCTGCACACGGTAGACGCGGTTGACGCTGTCAATGAACAGGATCAATATGAATATGAATGTTATTTTCAATCCATATTGTAGTTTCGCCACGAGTTTACTCTCAGAAATGAAACTGCGGTGGTGATGTTTAGCAGGCGTTCGGGTAGGCATTCCCCCACGGTTACTGGGGCGTAGAGTTGCTGGAACATACGTAAAGATCTTTCGGCGGACCGAGAAGGGCATGGGGACGATGAGCCCCATGAAAAGGGCCATCTCTGCCACAAGGAGCATGAAGACCTGGTGGTAGTAGTAGATTAGCACGGTCATCTTCAGCATGGATTGCGGCGATGCGGGGTCAAGAGCAAGGCAAACCCACAAGAGAGTAATACAGCGTCATGTTGGCTGTGTTGGGTGGTATGGATTACGACGATGAGGAGGGAAGTAATTAGTTGGATGGTCGAGTCCTGGAAGACGTCGATTGTGGTGGTGGTGGTAGTGGTGTGGGTGCGGGAGGATGGGAGAAGAGAAAAAGAAGACAATGGATTTTCTGTCGGGTCTCTTTTAAGAAATGAGTTTCTTGCAGAGGATGTGACGGCAGGGAAATGGGGAAAAAGAGCCTGGGTGATTGGGCGGACGCAGACTTTTGACTTATGTAGCCTGGGGAGTGGGAGTACTTCACAATGACAACTATGTGTGTGTGTGTGTGTGTGCGTGTCTGTGTCTTTCTCTCAAGCTCAGTCAGTGCTGGCTTTTTTTCGATGCATACGTACCTACGTCAGGCTGGTGAAAGAAGAAGAAGGAGCTCCATCCCACTTCTTGCTGCTATGCTACCTGCTACCTGCTACCTGCTACCTCCGGCACTGCGGAACGACAAGCTGGCAATCAACAACGTCATAGGTGGCTTCAGCTGGTCACCTCTGCCCCCCTGCTAGCGTCTGGCGGGACACGACACGCTACTCGGTACCATGTCCTGTGTGGGTGTGGGGAGAGTCCTACTGTCTGAGGCTGACAAACTGATGCAATCCTCCATCTGAGGTCTTCATTCATGTTGAACCTAGCTAAGTACATGCATATACGGAATACTTGGTGTAGTTGCGACTACAATCCCATAATCCCCCAGCCATGTCATCTCGCAACTGCATCTGTCTTGACCATATTCTTTGCTAACCAAGTTCTCATAAGGTGGCCATTCCATAGCTAGATGCCGAAAAATGCACTGCGATTCTCATAATCCCCCCTCCAAAGTCCCTTCGGAAGACGCTTTCCCTCTGCTTTATCCCCGTTCTTCTACTCAATCATCGCTGACAGAGCACTTACGCTTATGCTGTGGATCGAACAGGTCCTTGAAGTACTTCTTCTCGTTGTAATTCACACGGTCGGCAGCACATCGTCTTGGACGTGGTAAGCTGCTCGATGGGTTAGATCCGGGAATCGTCTTCGTACTGGACGAAGGTAGTCCCAGGTCATTGTCATTGGCTTCCGGCTCAGGGGTAACCACCGCCTCTGGCGCCTTTGGATTGGGTACTCTGTAGGGAATCTCCTCTTCAAAGTCCCCAGTCGAGTCTGTATCATAAACTACCGATCGCCGTCCGGTTCCCGGGCTTGTTTCTTCAAGAATTATCAGTGGCTTATATCAGGCAGTGCTGGCAGCGTACTTACTGGTCTTCTTATCCGCATGTTCTTGGGTCGGAAGCATGCGAGGGTCAATTCCGGGAGCAGCTCTTTCAGCAGGCGGGCTTCGTGCTCGTTCTGAGAGAAGTGTGAGCCTCTGACACACCAACCCAATGAGAGTATATACTTACTACTGGCAGCGGTGACTTTGATCTCCGAGGACGAGGCCGAGAACTCGCGACGCAAGACAGGTGGCTGTGTTCGGGAGCGTGAGGCAAAAACACCTGGATCAGTATCACTTCGGCGATTACTGCGGCTCTCCTCAAGCATCAACTGGAGATGACTAAGGGGTTTGTCGTTCTTGATAAGTTCCGCGAACTCTTGGTCGATCTCCTGCTGTTTCGCCTGTATATCCTCGTCTGCCTTTCTGTGAAGCGTTTCAAGATAGGAATCCAGTCCTAGCAGGGCTGCCCTCGTCTTTTGATTTACCTCGCCCAAGATTGCCTCCTCTGCTCGACGCTTCTTATCATCACGCATCGTTTCAAAACTGCTACGAAGTCCAGAGTTTCGATGATCCATCTTGAAACTTCAAAGTCGTGGCCGGAACCACGCGATAGATACGGAGTACAAACGCGCGCGCGCAAGAGAGAGAGAGAGAGAAGGGAGAGGAGACGTGGATGTACCAAGACGTATTGCGCGGCTGCCGAAATATTGAGGGCATACAGTTGCAATATCTCGATGGTTTTCGGCAAGAATAACTTCGGAACGAACGTTCAACATCGGTACCCAAGTAGGTAGGTGAAAGTAGGTAAGAACAACTGACAAAGTGCAGCTACCCGTATGCCAAATATGGAAAGAAGGGTCCGGCCCCAGCTATCGCCTGGCTTTTGGTCATAAAGCTGGGGTGGTTTCCGATCGCAAGTAAGTAAATATACCCAGCGTGAGATCAAGTTGGAGAGACTCGCGTCGGGCGTGACTGCCTGTGAAGACAGTCGGATGGGAGACTCGGTCAAAACCAAAAATTGGGACGATGGGGAGGTAACAAACGCACCACCACCACAATACTTTAGCTGTTTGTGTAACTGGGATGCGACGTAGAGGAAACCACAAGAGGAAACCACGATGGCCGACCACAATCGTACCTACATAAGTACATCATCAACTTTCGGAACGAGCGAATTGCATTTGCTTTCAGCAGAGCAACCCAAGTACCTTGATAAACAATTAATCGGCCAGAATCTTGGTCAGAGATATGTAGGTAACGGCATATCGATAAAGACGTCTTTGCGAGCCAAATGCCTACAGAAGCCATCGTGGCGCGAACCAATACATACATACATGCATATAGTCTCAGGCAGTCACCAATTTTCTGAACACCGCAGTGTAGTATATCGACAATTTTTAAATTCCCTCGTCTGAGGTCCGACCCATAAGTGGTAGAAATCCTCAGGTATGCGTAACGAAGATGAAGCCAGCTAAGCAGGCGTAGATGGAAACCCCTATGTATGAAGAATCACACCAGCACGTTAAACCTTCGTCTTTCCAAATGCCTCCAACTCCATGCTCGTACTATCAGGAAAAGAAAACAAAAGACATCAGATCCCAGAAGGCCTATGATACACATTAGACGTTCCCATCCATCAGGTAGCGTCTTCACCGGGGGGGGGGGGGGGGGGGGGGGGGGGGGGGGGGGGGGGGCGGGGGGGGGGGGGGGGGGGGGGGGGGGGGGGGGGGGGGGGGGTGGGGGGGGGGGGGGGGGGGGGGCGGGGGGGGGGGGGGGGGGGGGGGGGGGGGGGGGGGGGGGGGGGGGGGGGGGGGGGGGGNCTCGCAGCGCCCCCCCCCCCCCCCCCCCCCCCCCCCCCCTTTCCCCAATTTAATTGGCACCGTCCAATTCTCTGTCAGTACTACTGCATGTGCAGCATGGCCACGTCTTTCCATCGGCTAACAGTACTAAACCATCGCACAATCCACGGAAAATGCAGCGCTGTCGTGATAATTATATATATGTCGCGTATGGGCGTGACGCAATAAGCAGGTGTGGATGTTATTAAGTGTTGATCGGGTGCGGTAAAGCCGAGATTTCAAGACATGTCGCACTCGGCATACGGCTTCCCTCAGACTTTCGCAAACGCCGGATATTTTGGGTTCGATAGCTAAGCCGTGTCTCAGATTATGTTGATTATTTTGTTTGCCATGACATTGGCTAATGCAAACCCGCGTTTCAGGCTTCCTCCCTGCCCGGGGTTCGTGAGTATTAATAACGTCTATGTTCGTCCAGGCGCCTCCCATCCAAGAACCTTGGGCTGCGCTCATCGTAATAGGGCATTGGTGCCAGTTGTTGTTTCCTGGCCTCGAACGCCAGCCGCTCTTCTTCGTCCAGAGCAAATGCTTTCTTCAACCATCCAAAGGCACTCCTCTTCTTCTTGAGAGTTTTATTATCCCCGTTCTCCGGGTTTAGGGTGGAGACATTGCTCAGCCTACTCATGGCCATCGCAGAGGGCGTGTTTCGTTGTTGTTGATTGCCCTGGTGATAGTCTCTGGTGGTAGCCGAAGTGTGTGGTCGCGCTACCGGATTGACGTTGCCCGAGGTCCAAGGCCGCTGTAATGGGGAATGGGGGCTAGCTTGGACAGGCCGGAAGTGATGCTGATCACTCAGTGGTGATGGGATCGGGTTGTTTCGATTCGGGAAACCTGGCGGAGGCAGATCGGCAAACGAGTCGGCCCCTGAGTAGACTGTCGGCTGTTGTTGTTCTCGTTCAGGGATGTAAACCGAAGTCGTATCCTGCCAAGTCGAAACCCGAGGCGGCGGAGGTGGCCTTGGCCGGTTCGCATTTCTCGGCGGCACTTGAATGGACCCAGGAGGATTGCTTCCTCGGAGAGACAGTCGCTGCCGCAGAGACGTTCTCCTAGGAGCCTCTTCTTGATTCGGTGATTCTTCCCGTGGAGATGGAGCATTGCGTATCATTGGAGACGGGAGAGGCTCGGGAGGCTGGGGGGTATAAGTGCGAGGCTGAAGAATATATAGGCCTTGGTCTTCGGTGGGGCTCGGGGTTCCATCGTCTTCGTCCAGGGAGAACGACTCGTCGTCATCATCATCAAACTCGTCTTCCACTATCACGGGCTCTGGTGCTATAAGAATCTCAAGCGTAGGGCCGCGGTTCATGGTAGACTCTCGTTTTGTAGGTGGTTGATAGTATGTTTGCGGGAGCAAGTCTTTTGCGGCAGGGGACGACGGCGGTGACTTTTGTGAGGGACTCTTAGGAGAAGTGGGCGCCGAGTGCGCCTGTGATGGAGCATCGGAGCATGGCCTACTTCGACTGGACTCGGTCCTTTGGCTTGATCTGCCTGAAGCCTCGGAAACGTGAGAAGAACCTGCCGAGTACCGACTGTCTGTGTTGGTAGGCTCGTGGTCTGCGGTGGGCGTTTCTGTCTCGTTAGTAGGTTTGGCTGTAGCGTTGTGCGCATTGTTTGTATGAGGCGGTTCTGGGAATGAGTCCAAACCAAACTGCAATGGCATCAACGCACTCGCTCGCAGGTCAAGCTGAAACGCATCATCCTTGCCTTCTTTTTTGCTACTGCTCTCCTCACTAACGAAAACGCCTTGCCCGAGAACCTCTTCTTCGAAATCACCTTCCCCGAGATAATCATCGAGAAAATCGTCGTCAATGGGGTCTTCTTCCTCTTCATCGGGATTCTCGTGGACGTTTTCACTCACGCTGGCGATGGTCCGTCTGCTAACTTCACCAGCAAGCTGGTCCATCTCAGCAACCATCTGGCTAAGTTTTACCAGCATGGATTCCAAATTAGTGGAGAGATCCTGGAGGTCGACAAATGCCTTGTACCAGCCCTCGGCGTTGCCTTTCATGGCGTCAAAAATCTCTATGACACTAGGTCTCTCCTGCCGCCATGGCCGTGCTTGTTGGTCGTTCAAATACATGGCAAACTCCTTCGTGGCCTTGAGTCCTTCTTCCACGTCATCGAGATAGGCTTCAAGTGCGAGAGACGACCTCAGACAGATATGCTCGATCTTCTCATTGCCAGTGACGATTTGTAGGCGGAAGTCGCGGTCTTCCAACATTTTCTCGAACGTGTCCCGGTTCTCCATGGGCAATTCCAAGTGTTTGATGCGATCTTGCACATCGACGATGGCCAAGTTCACATCTTCCATGGCGGTCTCAAGAAATTCATCCACCTCGTCGATGTGGCCCTGAAGGATGTTCACGACCTGAATGTTGCTGTTGGCCATGCCACCAAGGAGAAGATAGACTCCAAACGAAATCTGGGCCATCAGCTTCCATAGCTCGTGGTGTACGTGCCCAGGTCGTTGTCGCCACAGATCTGCAGGGAGGCCCGCATCCGCTTCAGCGTCTAGCAGGCAGGCTCTGCGTTCATCCGCCTCGGCAAACTTGAGCTTTGGTTTTTGATCGGCACTGTTCGTGGTGGCCTCGACCAGCGACTCGGCAAAGGGTGCTTGCATGGCCGGGATGGGATGGGCTGGGACATTAGCTGCTGCATCTTCGGTCTTTTGCTTCAAGGAGGCTTCGTCGTTGGAGTCGGCATCGTGAACGGGACGGTTTGGATTTCTGCTGGGAGGATTGACCGGCATGTTGTCGTCGGATTCGTCTTCAGAGTCGGAGAGGAGCATGATTGGAAGGTCATCGCCTTGCAGAGACAAAGGAAGCGCCATGGTGTTTGACAACTGTTGTTAATGCAACCAACAACCAACCGAGCAAACCGTTTTATCACATATGATGGCCCAACCTCCTGGGCCACCGGTGAAATACAGCTATAGCAAAGTATCCGGGGTGCCTTTGTGTGAGTTTGTAGGGTGTCCAACGAGGGGTAAAATAAGTAGACCCGGTCGACAATTACTTGCTCTCCCGATGGTAGGGATCAACTGTATTCTGAGTACTCTGAGTGTCGAGTGGGAATAGGATTTGAAGGCGCCTTCTGTGACACCCTGCAAAGTCCTGACACGAATATATATAACTGCTAACAATCGACGGAACAGTACAGCTCCGGATGTAAAAAAAAAAAAAAACGACTTGTACCAGCGGCGCGAGTCGGGGTGGTTTCGTAGTATCGAATAATATATTTGTTATAGCAATTGATCGGCCTCGAGGTATAGTGCGTGTGTGGGTGTGTATATGAGCTCCGAGGAATGAATGCAGATCACCGCATGGGGGGCCTCCTGGTATAGTGCCGTGGAATGCCGATATCAAGGCCTATCCAGCCAACTTAGCACCGCCATTCGAAGTGCCCCAGGATTAAGGAATATGGTGGACGAGAAAGTGCAGCGGTCGTGGCGCCCCTGTTCGAGGTCGGGAGTAACTAAGCCACGCGCAACGACTCCGGGAAATGTCGAATGAGTGGTGTTGTGTAGAGGGGGGTTTAACAGAGCAGAGAAACAATAAGTATAGAACGAGTGACTAGAGCGAGATGCCTATCCAATGGCGTATGAGGAGGATGAAGCCTCGCTACCGTTTACTAAATGTCAGTGTGAGCGGGATAGAGAATCTCTAAGGAGAAGACGAAGGTCAAAGGTGGACAAAATAGGCACGAGGGAGAAGAACGTTGAAAGGAAATGCGGGAGAGCAAGGGGAGGAAATCCAGCAACAACAACACCGCCCCCGGGAGACAAGATGATGGGGTTTGTCGCTTGGCATCCAAGTAAGGTAGAGAGGTATGGTAGGTTAGGTTACATACCTAGAGAACTAGCTGCAACTCAGCTACAATACAAATGGGAACTTATTAAATCGCAGGAGCCGAAGTAGACACAATCCCGGGTGAGACGGCGGGCAGGCGGGATTGGGTGACAAACAGTTAGGTTAATAGATAAAGTACCTACATACATAGTAGTAGCTGGGTAGAAGAAATGACAGGCCATATCATCCAGTCTTCAGACTTAGGCTAGGTATTCCACTTACCACGTATTGCACCAACCCCCATGATCCATGAAGGGACCCCATCCGTCCATCAATCTTTATGGATCCAGGCTGGCGTCAATTTTGTGCGTGCTAGGTATATACATACCTACTGTAAATGCCTGGTGTGCATACATATATCATTGTACCTGGGTTTTTTTTTCTTTCGTTTCTTTTCTTCCAACTCGGGTTTACTCTCCATCTATATATTTGGATATGTACGAGGATATATTTTGTATTTACTTGACCTGTCTGGTCGCAAGCAAGAAAGATTGGCTGTGTACTGCCCACTGCACGCATTCACTCCTTCACTTTCAGGAACCAGAGAAGCGCAATCTTTTTCGGATCGTCTTGTACGGACAACGTCAAGGGCCACTTACGAGGAGACCATTCCTCTTTTCGATAAACCCTTGACCTGTTCAGGACACTGGGCGGCCCGGGTGGCTTGGAGTTGTGTGCGTCTAGTCTCCCTAAGCCCCTGTACTGGTTAGGCTGGTCTGCCCGTGGCTTCTCCACCCCAATAGCGCCAGAGGTACGAGCCAGCGCGTGCCCCAGCGGCTTTAGAAGGCCAGTGGTACTCTGTACAGTAACCTAGTGGGTTTTCCCACCGACTCCTCGGAGCTCGATACCCAATGTCCACAGGATTGGTCAATTAGAACATGAAAGGACTTCTTCTTCCCTTCTTGATGGCAGCTGCAGCTTTCCCCCTGAGCACAAGATCCCTGGACTCTGGACTCTGGACTCTGGGCTTTGGACTTTGGACTGCAACTTGTCGGCACAGCCTGGCCATTGAACTGAATCCATCATCGATCGAGGTCCATGTTTGATTACCTATGTGCAGAGTTCAGCGAATTAGATTCAGACTCCCTACTACTTCTCCTACGCATCCAAGCATCCTACCTCATCCACGTGCATAATCCAACAACCAACGCAACGCTCCCAACCCCCCTCTCCTCCCTAGGTAACTACTCACCTAGCGTCAAGGACCCCCTGTGGAAGCCCGCCCTAAACGGCCCTGTGCTGGTGGAATGCAGAGCTTCACTCTCTGAGGTCCCAAAGCGTGCCTGTCCTCCCCTATGCGCACCGTCTGTGAGTCAAGCCCTATAGCCGCCGAGCAGTATGGATTATATTGCTACCTGCATGCACAGTCCATTCTTGGATGCGTTCTGACAGAAGTTTATCATGATGTTGCTGGTCATCCGCAGGAACTATAAAGCGGTGACAAGGACATGGACTTGGGAGATTCTCACCCACATGCGCCCTGGCACATGCATGTACAACGCATTCTATCTGCCTGCCTGCCTGCCTACCTAAGGTTACCTATTACTTATTAAGGTCGAGGTTTAGAAGTAGGTACTGTAAGTAGGTACGGAGGATGTATATACTTCTGATACATGACACATAGCCAATACATTGACCAAATTGATGCGCCCAGCCGCCTAGGCACGAGGCTGGACTGCCGAAAGATGTAAGATGCTGCAGCATAATAATTTCCCGTGCCAGTCCCATACTTTGCTTTTCCATGGATGAACGCCTCCAAAGGTCTAATACCTGCTCCCGAGTCGCCCGTCTACCTTGGACGGTAACGAACTGGTATGAACGATGACGGGCGACTCGTCAGCGCCTGACTGACCTCTTTACTTCTGTACTTACCTATGGAGTACCTTACCCAAGTACTTAACTGTAGGTTGCTCATGAACTCGTAACTCGTCCAGATATGCGTTTCGTTTACCCGCAACGCGAACACGAACATGTATCAACTGATTGGGTTTCAGGTCAGCTCATACCAGCTCGTACAAGAGTTGATCTCCCACCTTGCCCGCTGAGGATGGCTGTCCGATGGAGGAACACTTCTCAATGGTGTGTATGATACCTAGACTTCGCTAACACACCCCGAAGTTACAGGTCGACCGCACCCTGACACCCTCGCGCCTTTTGGGTCCACACGGGCGACAACGGGGAGCAGAGCGGGTCTCCCTCCGTGTGCTGTCGATATCCGAGATTCTTAGCTAGCCGTTATATTATTAACCTTTCTTTTGACATTGACGAATTCCCCATCCTCCGTTATTATTATGATGATGATGATGATGATGATGATTACAGAGTGTTTGATTCTCCTTGCCATGGAGGCATCGAATGCATTGATGCAATTACCGCGCAAATGAAGACCATCAGCAGCATTTGCTTCAATAAGCGTACTGTCCATCGTATTGAGTGGCACAAATAGTCACCAATATTTATGAGTCCCGTCGCCAGTAAGCTCATTTACTTCTCTCAATAGTGGCACAGGCCCCGAAGAAGCCCCACCACACAACCCCCGAAGCCGTTGCTACGTTAGGTCACCATCAGGCTTTTTAGTTGATCATCAATCTGCCGACTCATCCTTCACCCCTATTCCTGCCCGGCCAGTCGCCAAGGTATCAAGCCTTGAACAGAATCGGCCTCGCAGATGTTATGTGAACATCATCACCTCATGATGTCGTCTAGGCAATCCTGCGGGATTCAGGATCGAGTCGGATGCGACGGAGAGAAGTTGTCTATATTGATCCTGTCAGCACCCAAGTTTGACAGCGCATGCTCCATACAATCCACATGGGTATGCTGATGAGTCCGGGTTCTGAGTTGCTCCCTGGTCATCTATTGATCTTCTGAATCCTCCAACGTTCTTGACCAGGTGGCGTTCTTTTTGGAGGGAAAGGCTGTGCCTCGTGGAAAGTCGACCGCGCCTGGTATGTTTCATTGAACCCAATGATCCGCCTGGAAAAGGATGACATAGTCTCCCACCTGAAGGCGTGAGTGTCGATCTTCAGTGGCACTGGAGCTTGCAAGCGCCGGCGCGTGTCACTACTAAGTATGGAGGGGAGCTTGGTGAACGGCCGAAAGGACGGTGTCGTTTCTAGCGGGGTCATTTAACTCTTTTCTTCCTTTTTTTCTCTCTGCTAACCATGGAGTTTTCGAATTGGCATCTGCCCACCCTAGCCAAGGCAAGCCTACTACTCTGTAGATCTGCCAGAAGACGGAAACGAACTATTGCTCTACTAGAACATCCTGTCAACCAGGATAGCCCAACGGGCACCTCAAGTGAGACGCACGTACTCGCCGTGTCAAATTCCTGGGAGCGCTTCCAAGTGGGAGTAATCGCGACACAGCGTCGGTTTCGCGACTTGGTCGTCGAGGCTTGAACGAATATCCACAACTTGTCTCACAGGTTTACCGATTTGGGGGATATATCATCTACTAGACACATGCCTGGAAATTCTTGACAGGATAAACCTTGGTCGACGTGCTTGCAGATAGCATCTCAAAAACGATAACGTGCCCTTTGCAGGAGTCGAGTCAGGAACTCGCGGGCTGTGCGCCAAATCATAACGAATCGGGTCAAAAATCGCTTGGCTATATTGTATCATACACTATAGGTAAGTTTGCAAATCGAGGGGTTGCCCAGGGAGACATGGTAGTTGGCGTATAGAAGATCACATAACATTCGCAATCTGTCTTGGCAATACTCTCTATGTAGTATTATGTGCGTGTTCTATTCATGGCTACATGTACGTGAATGGCATGCCACAGTCATTCAGTGTGCAGAACTGCAACGTAGGTCCGCCCGTATCTCCGTGACATGGGGGAAGCCCGCGCCGAGAGGCCTAGCAAGGAAGGTCCAGGTCCCTGGAGGTGTTGCCCTGACTGAGTGGGCCGCGAGCAAATGAGACTTGGCTATTCTTGGTCACCTCTGCGCCAAAGACTCGCAAAAACTCGCAAAAAGTCCCCCATGGCGTTGCCGCGTTGGTGCTAGGCCGATCCTGGTCCATCCATCGTGAATCTCAGGTGTCGTGTCGTCTGGAAGCCCAGCTGAGCCCGAATTGGAAAAAGTAAAGAAGAGGAAGGGAAAGAGGAGAAGGAAAACAAAGAGAGAAAAAACGAAGCAGATTCGAAACAGCCTGCCCCTCTGGGTATCGAAACTCTTCAAGTGAACAAACGACGAAGGCGAGACATGAAGCAATAACTATTTACTAGAGGAGTACAACTACATAGTTAGTGCCCGCCGTCAAACTCGCGCACGAGCGTTTCTTGCCAATCTGCATTTGTCAGTTGCGCGCTGTTTCCCATTCTGTCGGGACTGCCATCTCGTCTTATGCGCGCTTGTGCCCGTACAATCTAGAATCGCTCGCTTCCTGTCTTCCTTTCGTCTCGTTCCCCCTCCCATCATATTACGGCGCAGCGCAGCCGTGACTGACAAAGATCGATAGCCTTTTTCCTGGATCTGAACGACAGCAGATATTTTCCAGAGTCCCCTTGGCCAGCTGTGATTGGGATTTTCCACTTACACAAGAAAAACTCGCAACATACTTTGGAGCTACCAAAAGTACGATACAACGGCGCCGGAAACAAATCGAAAAAGACCAATGGCGAAGGCTTTTAAGTTTGGAGACGATCTCTGGGATCCGTCGCATCGGTTCGAGACGTCATGGCTGGTGTCGCCCTACGTCTTGTTCGCCATTAGAGCAATCATTGTACGTGGAAAGCAAGGACACAAAATTTATCCCCCGACACCACATATGTTTCCAGTTTGCGAAACAGTCGCCTAAGGCTGAGCGCAACCCCGCGCGGTTCTAGGGACTGCGATCGGATCTGGAGATCTACGGTCTTGCTAGTGTTTCGCAGAGCTGCTTGTCTTGACGTGATGATGATGTGCAATGTGTACCGCGCACATGCCGGCATAAATCTTCGTGGACCATTATACTGACCTTTTTGCGCTTGTGCTCTCTGCCGTCCTACAGTCCCTTTATGCCTTCACGACCATCTTCTTCGTACTGGGCTGGCAGTGCACGCACCCGGCCCGGGACGCAACGTACGCCTGCGAGGCCTCGGCCTCCAGCTTCTCCTTCTTCACGCACTTGACGTACTGGGGCCTCGCTTTCTACTTCCTCGTGGCCTCGGTGCACACCTTCACCTACGCGCGCTGGAACGTGGCCCTGCTGGACAAGTGGCCGCGCCCACTGCAGGCCCTGCACGCCTTCTTCTACAGCACCATCACCTGCTACCCCTTCCTCGTCACCGCCGTGTACTGGGGCCTCCTCTACGGCGCCCTGCCGGGGTGGTTCCCGACGGCCTTCGGCGCCTGGAGCAACATCGCCATGCACGCCATGAACAGCCTCTTCGCCCTCTTCGAGATCATCGTCCCGCGCACCAACCCGAGCCCCCTCGTCCACATGTTCTGGCTGATTGTCGTCCTCGCCCTCTACCTCGCCCTCGCCTACGTCACCAAGGCCACCAAGGGCTTCTACACCTACGCCTTCCTCGACCCCTCCATTCAGAAGAACGGTATGGTCGCCGCCTACGTCTTCGGCATCGCCGTCGCCATCCTCATCGTCTTCATGCTTGTCTGGGGTCTTGTTTGGACCCGCAAGTGGCTGACGGAGCGCAAGATGGGCATGGACGGCAAGTTTGCCAAGGGCGGTCGTCCCATGGCCACGAGCCACGTATCGAACTGGCAAGACGACCGCGAGCAGCACGAGATGGTTAGCACGACGAATTTCGCTAAGCACAGAAACTCGGCCCGTTTCTCGTGACGTTGAGGCAGGGAGGCATAGGGCGTGGGCATTGAGATAAGGAAAGGAGATGAATGAGTGAATGTAATATTATCAGATATGAGCATGTTGGGATGGCGTTATTTGGCCGCATTTGGGGCTGCTTAGACCCAAGGAGGTTGGTCGGTCGATTTGCATTATAGAACGCCTTTCTTTTCATTTTCTTTTCTCCCCCTTGGAACTCTGTTGGAACTGGAAGGGCTACTTACTCTAATGCCCGGGGTTCATACTTATATATATCCCTTCTTGGGGGATGCGACTTCGTTTGCTTATCCGACTATCGCAGATTCAAATACCCTGTAAAAACAAAGTTGTGTTGTGGCTTGAGCTACCCTTTGTTTGGTGACAAGTTGTTAGTAACCAGAGGTCCATATGACGCAAATGTAGAATTATTAGCAAAAGTTCGAGTTATTGACTCGCAGATTTGTCTGGCAGGCTAGGACCAACCAGGAACGTGAATGATATAATTACTCGGGGGCTTGTATAGAATTGTATAGTACAGTCAACACATTATTTACTCATATAGTACGCATTCGCATTCTAAACACAAAGCCAATGCCCCTTCATCGTTATCTTCTCATTAACCCTTCGTCATAATACCCCGGCGAAGTTCGGACTCGCGAACCTCTATCATAAGATGGCATCCACAGAAAAGGGCTGCGCAGGCAGAAAGGAAAAAGGTGAAGCCTTTGCAAGTTGTTAGCAAAAGTGTATAGTGAATCAAATATAATAGTGAGGTATAGTGAGGTTGATAAAGCACCCCATGGCGAGAAAGAAGCAGCAAGAGTAGAGAGCGCGCGAAGACTTACCAAATAGATCCTTAAACATACCCGCTACAACCTCCCGGAACCCATCCACGCCAAATGCAAACCCAACTAAGTTTGCTGCCATCATCATGAGAATATTGAAAACAGAGCCCGCAGCTTGGCCCATACGGTAGATATTTGGCCAGTTCTCGAATTTGCGGGCGGGGAAAAACACTCGTCCAACCATCTCTGGCAGCATGAACAACACGATGAGCCAGCCCCAGACCAGAAGGTTCAACTGGATATCGTGCCAGAGCGCGACGAAAGTGAACGTCAAGACATAGTTGGCGATGGAGCGGATCGACGACGTCGCATCTTTGAATGAAGAGCCACCAAGGGGAACATACAGATACCGCGTCAGCCATCGGTTGTATGACCGGTGCCAAGAGCGCCAGAACGCGAATGTGCTGTAATTGTTACTCACGCACCGCAGCATGTTCTCCGGAGGGTCGATGCCGTCGATCAGCGCCCACAGACGGAACAGCCGCCACGGTAGCAGCAACTTGAGCCAGATCATATGCAGGTTGAAGTACGAGAGTACGCTGAGCTGTGCTGTTGAGTACTCATCCCATTTTGGCTTGGACTTGCCAATGGCTTGGACGTAGTCGAAGTGTAGCATCAGTTCCATGACCAAAAGAGTACCCAGGAACCGGACACCATAGCGGATAGTTCGCGGTGTTTCGATCGTAGCTGGTCGATAGCGCAGCTGCGAGATGAAATCGTTGAACGTCAGGATCGGGCCGGTAAGGTATAGGGGCGCATAGATGGCGTAGGCGACATAGTTGCGGAAACTGAAGTCTCTGGCCTGTGCTGGGATCCTGACGCGGTCACGCTCGCTCAGAGACGAGGGATCGAGCTGCTTCTTCTTGGGTCCATCAGGATTGGCTATGTCATAGTAGAGAGGGCACAGTAGCAACTTACCTCGACAGGGCTGTAGCTTCTCCGATCCAGACTCCAATAGTAGTCCATGTCAAAACTGATGAGTCGGAGCACGGTGATGTTGAAGAGAATCTCCCATCGACTCATGATGCCTCCATAGCTGTCAAGCCAATGTCCCCAGACAATAAAGGCCGACGGGTCACTAACCAGCGACTCTTGCGACCGACCAAACAACTGAGTAGCCACCACGCCAAATTTGAACCCCTTGGTCATTTCATTGGCGAACAAGATACCGATGTTGAATGTCCATGCCGCGGTTGGGATATATTTTCGCGGCAAGGTGGTGGCAAGTTGATAATTGATATACAAGATGGCCAGGACCTTGAACGCAGAGATGCCGTGCAGAACGAGCAGGAAGATAATGGCGAAGATATAATCAAAGGAGGCTCGTTGATCCAGTCTCAAGTCTGCTTCTTCAAGAGTTGGTCGGGCTGATGGGCTACCCGACGAAACCGGGTGTATTATCGAATTGTATAACTTTCGCAAGAGGGGGTGGAATACGAGCAGGGACGCCAAGTAGGGCCCGTTCGATCGAAAGGTGTGGTATTGCGCATCGGAAGTGTCCTGTGCGATGTCAGCGGCGGGTCGCCCAAGGGCTTACGGTGGAAGCGCCTACGATTTTGCGCCCAGGTATCCATCCCGGAGACAGGAAACGCTCAATGCTCTTGTAGTGCGGGTTTGTCGCTATATCATATGCAATTTGTCAACCCTGAAGCACGGGTAAGAAGATTGGGCGCACGGGTTGCCTACGTTTGGATACATCATATGCCACCCAGAGCATGTAAGGGATGACATAGCTAAGGATCACGTAGTAGAGGATGAACTCGGGTGATCGCCATCTCGACGGTTTCGTTCTGCCGCTGTATCTGGCTGCTCGTTCCTGGTTTGCTTTCGTGTCGTGTCGCGATTCCACAATTGTCTTGTACGGTGTGGTAGAGTCGGTGGTGAAGCGAGTGTCGAGGGTGTCGAGCTCGTAGAGACTACTGAGGAAGGATAAGACACCCATTGCGACGAGGCGGGCGTGTCGGAAAGAGTGTGTGTAATAAGTTCAGGGCCAAGCAATTGAGGTTATGCGAGGGCCATTGAGTGAGAAGAGGGAGAGGGAGGGAGAGAAAGAGATAGGGCAGAATGTAGACCGTGGGCCTCCCTATTCCATGTTGTTTGGTTTTGAAGAAGGAAAAGTTGACGTCGTACTGGCATCCCCGAAATCTAAAGACCCTTTGACAGATGCGATTTCAGCTATTCCTGGACACACAAACATGAGATTCTTGCTAGGGTGGTAAGTGGTAAGGTGGGCAAGTAGCACGCGCCTGCCTGCCTTTGCTTGCCTTTGCCTGCCTGCCCAGACCTGCCCAGACCTGCCAATTCGCCATGTTCTACGAGGTACCCAGTGGATCCAACGGAGCCCCCACCACCTAAAAAAAGGTGCCTCGGAGCAAGAGGTGCTGCCACCTTAGAGTATGACCAAGTATCAAAAGCCCCCTGCCGCCGCTCACCTTATTTTGTTTATATCGACCCCTGGCTCTTTAGCACATAATATCAAGTCAATTGAGATGATGCTGAGCAAATCGTAGTCTCGACATTACTAACCTAATACACCTCTGTTACACCCCTGCAGCCGTATAAGCTATACTTGTTATTTCGGGATGCTTTAAAGATTACTGTAAACCCTTACTTGGACTTGCTGACACAAACACAGCATTAATATATTTGACACGTACAGAGTACCTGTATTACTTTTACCGCGCGGAATCGATCCTACCTACGTGCCGTAACTACCTACATGATACCTTCCCATGAAATCATTTTCCAAGCGAATCTTCACGTTTCATTGCAAATACCGCGGCCAATAAAACTGGGTTGGCATGTGCTTAGGTGCAGACCACAGCATTGGCAGAATCCAGAAGCCTGCAATGCCAATACTGATGTCCCATGTCGTAGGATGATTAACGGATTATAGTATTAACTGATCAAGTCATGATGAGGACATCACGTCGTATGTACTGGCCCCCCTGGCCAAACAAATTAGGAGAGCCCTGGTCCTAAGAAATCAGTCTAGCCGTTGGCGCCACGCATAGCAATCCGGCTTGAAGCCGCCCTGGAAACTGATATAGCTGAGCCCAAACAGCCAGATCTCGTGGTACTCGGCGTCCGGCCGGCCTCGCCATCTTCGGAAGCCGAACCACGTGTCATCACATGTATCGCAGAACCCGATGGAGTCCTTCATATCGCAGCAACCCCCTTCTGACTTGGGTCCTCCTCCCTTCTCGCTGCCGTGTTCCGAGCGACTCAGGGCAGCGGCCACCGACACCTGGGCGCCGCCGTCGGCTTCGTGCAAGTGCGGGCAGCTGATGGAGTCGGCGAGGTCGACGATGCGCTCGCTGTTGAGGTTGACATGACCGCATATGCAGTTAGTGGACGCGGCCTGGAGCAGGTCAAGCTTCTGACGCAGGTGACGAGCGAGGACGGGCTCGCCCGCGGGCACTATACAAACGAGCTCCTCGAAGTAGGTAGACAGCATGACAGCGCCATCGTCCTCGATACCCACGCTCACCTGCGGCATCATGGCCTCGTAGTCAAGTCGCGCGCTACGGTCCAGGTGGTGCCGCGTGCCCTTGAGGTGGCTCTCGTCATCGCACCGCAAGATCACACCTCCGGTCGTTGGCGATAGGTGCGTTTGGGGTAGCGCCTGCTCGATTGCCCCGAAGTCAATACGCTGGTGGCGGCACAGGCTGAAAGAGCCCTCACGCCCCAGGCACAGCCGCTCATGGTCCCGACTGGCCCGCTGCCACGGCGAGAATTCATTCCGCGCATGAGTCGTCTCGCAACCGCTGCAGTAGTCGGACGGCTTAGGGATGAACGAATGCCTGGAAGAGACGGAAATAGGGGCTGATTCTGTGACGGGCGGGGAGCGGATCGCTGGCGGTAACGGAGCAACATCGTCCTCGGGTATCACAATTTCCTTGAGTGCTTGTTTGACTGGAGATCGGGAACGTGTAAAAGTACCCTTAGAAGGTACAGAAGCGCTCTGACGACGCCACTTGCCTGTCCTTGAGGCAGTGCTACCTTTGTTGAGATCGGAACTGGAGATCTCGCTCAGGACGTCACCGTAAGATCGACCCTTCTGTGTGGCCGCAGGCCCGGCGTCTTTGCGGGGTGGTGTAGCGCTGTGATCGTGATCTCGCTGGACGAACAGAACACTGCTACGACGGTTGGGAATTTGCGAGACTTTGCTGCCGAGTAAACTGATGAGGGATTCCATGGTGATTGTAGACCAACAGTCCCATCCTGAGGTTTAGAGATGCTTTTCCAAGAAGCAAAAGTCAAGAGAGGAAGGAAAATAATAAACACCAGAACCAAGTCGCAAACGCGGCAATCTCAACGACTGTGGTGATGCGTCTTTCATGGGGTCTAGGGTAGGGGGACGTGTGAGACTATGTAAACTTTATATGACTTCGACATCTCTAGTGCAGCGCCGCACTCAGACAACGTAATAGAACCAGTTCACCATCATCTCCTCTCATTGATAGGTCTGTCTGGGGAATTGGGATGATGCAGTTGCTATGGACATTAGGAAGGTAAATGTTAACATCTCATTACCAACATGCCATCCAAGATTGAACTCACGGGGGCAAGCAACCAAGCACAGAATCAGCCAACCCATATTGTCCGCGAACATGTTTTATTTCATGTCTACGACGACTTGCCTACTCTCTGTCATGCATCCCAATTACATGGCATGACATCAAAATTGTCGAGAATTGTTATCGCAGGTTAAATGCCAAATCAAACACGCAACATTGTGGCATCTGTTTTCAAGAATCCTCCTCCATCCCATGCGGGCTCTCTTCTGCAACCAAACTTGCATCTTGGTGTGAGCAGACCGACGAGTATTTACTGTATCAGTAGGGACTCGTGGGTTTTGCTGTCACGAAATCCTCTTCATTTTGTACGGCTATATTGCATGCTAAGCTTCCGGCACGCCGAACCTATCATATTGATGAATGCATTTCCGTGATAGCCCAATGGCTTTTAACCACTTTAATGCATCCCATGATTAGATCGCTTCCAGCTACCGATGACAAAGCCTGTTACAATTATTTCTGCCAAATAGATGCTAATGTTTATATATTAGACTCTGCCCAGCTATATACTCTGCTGGTTTTTATGCTTACTTAAAGAGGATATGCACGACAGCCAACAATATGATTCATTCTCATGCACCCCAACTAACACGAAATGGTCGGATTTCGGAAAAGTAACAAGTGCTCAACCTGCCGCCAACGTAAGATAAATGCATCGAGCGATCCTTCAGTCTAACGTAACGAATGTGGGCCATGTATATCCTCAAGACTAATTCTCGACAGTGTGACGAAAGGCATACCGTCTGTAGTCAATGTGCTAAGTCAGAGAGGCCTTGCATACTAGACGCGGCTCCAAATCACCATTTTATTGAGCAGAAAGTACGGTTCCCAAGAAGCCAGCATCCGGATGGCCGACCTTCCTTAGAAGCTGTGGGCTCTCTGCCCCTGATAAGAACCCAAGAGAGAGGTCGTGGTTCAAGTTACCACAAATTCCGGTTTGGGCGCCGCCTGAAAGATGTTAGTGAAATGCCCATGGAAGGTATAGGGCCACGCTTGATGCCAACAGAAAATCTTCGATATCAATTCCTAGCTGCTCGGAGCCATCCGCGACAAGGCATGCGTCTGAACCTTTGGCCTTACTTCTTAGACTCGCAATTACCATACCTAGGCTCCTCTGGGGCACTTGATGCCTCCATACGGTGCCTGCTTCATCACCACGGCAACTCCTCACGGCGGGTAGTTTCCAGCACCACCTTTCGAAACAGTAGCGCTAGCCCGGACGACGAGACGCGGTTGTATGGTGTTGCTCTGCCTTACATACTGCCGAAGTGTCGATGTTTCTTTGACTTAGTACAAAGAAGTTCTGTTGTTCCCTATGGTCAAGCGTCAAGTAGAGTAGAGGGTACAACTGTCGCTGCGGTCACCTATTTAAGGCACCCACATTGCCAACAAGTCGTGTTTACCCTTTCCTCTTTTTGGCTTCCCCCCTTTCACCCTTTTCGCGCTCTATCTCTCTCTTCCCTCAGCTCCTCCAACCAACCAACCCCCTCCGTCATATGAGGAAGGCAATGCCACCACGCCTATACAACATCATAGATGGACAAACACTGGGCTCATATAGGGTAGAGATGAATCGATGTATCCACTGCCGACAGTAGAAGGGGAATTCTTATTCCTGCCGTGTCTATCCAAATAGCCTGCTGTATGAAAGACAAGGATTCGCAAGAATGCGGGCCAGGTATTCTAAGTACTCCAATTGGCGAACTCGCGTATACCGTATCATTTTGTAAGCAGACCTACTCTATTGCGCGAAAACTGGCATGCCACCAGGAGAGAGCGGATGCGGAACAGTCCCAGTGAAAAATTCCACGGAACTGTGCCTGGATAGCACTCCCTGTAGTGTGGGAGTAGGGAAAGACATGTACACTTCAGGATCCTCCTACCCCAGGAGTGCGTCCGCACTCACACAGTCAGCCTCATCTACGACCTAACACGTGTTTAGCTAGGTACGCGTAGGTTGGCAGCTCACACATTCCACAAGCCATGCCGAACAAATAGACAGCCTACGTACCGCTGTTGGCGGCACCCGTCACGTTTGCCATATCGAATTTTGCACGTTTTGTATCTGATCCAGCTTACATACCCGAGCTGCGACCCGTGATGTTATCTAACTTCTCTGCTGGAAAGGCACCAGGTCTGGTTGTGGCAATCATCCTGGAGAGCCATGCCTGACAGATTAGTTTGCGAGAAGTCCTGGATGTCTAAATAAATGCACGATGCCAGCAAATCCGTTTATGTGAAAGTGGGGGCATGGAAAGATCGTAGACCGCGCCGCGCTGTATCACTCACTGAATACATGAGTATACAATGGCCGTCGGTACCCGGCCAGCTTCTGCAGAGGATAGAGGACGACAAGCAGCATATTTCTATTTGTGTACCCGGAAACCGCCAGGAGCTCATACTGGAAGTACCCGAATTTGCCTTCCCATCATGCTATTGGTGGACTTTGTTCAGCTCTTAGTCTGCAAAGTGCACGAATAAGTCGAATGCGATCTACGGACCACGTGTGCGGTGAGCAAACCAGAGACGACCGCAGAGCGTCCGGCGCGTGCTTCTACTGGCAGCGGCTGGATCCTGGAGAGTCGGAATCAAGCAGACCTAGCAAGCTTCAGAGTAATACTACGTAGATATACTACATGCTTGATGCTTAATGCTTGGGCGGCAAGCGATGCAGCGGCAGCTGACGGCCCGGGTTGGCATGGCATGTCGCTTCCTCCCCCCTACTCAACACATGTACTGGTAGTAGTGTGGTGGGGGGTTTCACGACATTTAGCAGTCTCCAGTCTCCAGTCTGCAGTCTCCAGTATCGGTATCGTGACCATTGGTGGATTGGCGGGGACTCCAACTGGGAGCAAGACTGCGGGGTGATTGGTGCGCTAGAGGCAGTGGGCTCCGGGGCAGAGCTCCCCGAACGTCATCTTTTGTCTCCCACCACATACTACCCCACATACTGCCAGCAATATCGAGAGCCGCTTCCAGTGGCTCGAATCGTTGGGCCGATGCAGCCATTGGCCACAGCAAGCCATAGCCATTGCGGGCTATTGCTCGTTGCTCGGAACGGGAGTCTGCTTATAGTCTAGACTTGCCTGGAAATGTCCGAGGGCCGGCCGAGGTCGCGACGCTGTACCTGGTCCAGGGTAGGTAATGTGGAAAAAATCACAAACGGCAGCAGCTAGGGTCCAAGTCAAAAAGGGTTCTTACCTTGATATAATGAGAGGTTCCCCTCCCCTCATTTCGAGCTGGCGGACTGGTGGGGGGGGACACGTAACTGACTGTCTCGCGTCTTCTTTCACTTCCACTCTCTCGCCAACACATTCTTCCCAGATTCGAAACCCAATCCTGTTCCTGTACCGCTGCTGTCTTGTCACTGTAGCCGCCTTTCGACATGAGCCCCGTGGAAGTCAAGCCGTCCAAGGCTAACATTGGTGTCTACACCAACCCTGCCCATGATCTATGGATTAATGAAGCCGAGCCCTCGCTGCAGAGCTTGGAGAAAGGAGACACTTTGCAGCATGGCGAAGTGACCGTTGCTATCAAGAGCACCGGTATCTGCGGGTATGTATTCCAGCACCAGAGCAGCCCAGGCCGATTCTTACAGTGACAGGTCTGACGTGCATTTCTGGCACCACGGATGTATCGGCCCTATGATCGTGGAGGGCGACCACATCCTCGGCCACGAGTCTGCCGGGCAAGTCATTGCCGTGCATCCTTCCGTCACCCACCTGCAGCCTGGAGACCGAGTAGCCATTGAGCCTAACGTTATCTGCAACGAATGTGAGCCGTGCCTGACGGGCCGATACAACGGTTGCGAGAAGGTGCAGTTCCTGTCGACACCGCCGGTCCCTGGGCTTCTGCGACGATACGTAAACCACCCGGCCATCTGGTGCCACAAGATTGGAGAAATGTCATATGAGAATGGCTCAATGCTGGAACCTCTCAGCGTTGCCTTGGCGGGTCTGCAAAGAGCTAGGGTTGGTCTGGGTGACCCGGTGGTTATCTGCGGTGCCGGACCCATTGGTCTGATTACACTACTCTGTTGCAAGGCGGCTGGCGCTTGTCCCCTTGTCATTACCGATATTGACGAGGGCCGGTTGAAGTTTGCCAAGGAGCTATGCCCATCAGTAATAGCACACAAAGTCGAGCGCGGAACCCCAGAGGAGGCCGGTAAAGCTATAGTCACATCAATGGGAGGCATCGAGCCGTCCATAGCTATCGAGTGTACTGGAGTGGAGAGCAGTGTCGCTGCTGCCATCTGGGCCGTCAAGTTCGGAGGCAAGGTGTTCGTGGTGGGCGTTGGCAAGAACGAGATCAACTTCCCATTCATGAGATGCAGCACAAGGGAGGTTGACCTCCAGTTCCAATACCGATACAGCAACACTTGGCCTCGAGCCATTCGGCTGGTGGAGAACGGTGTGATCGATCTCTCCAAGCTCGTAACCCACCGATTCAAGCTGGAGGACGCCCTTGATGCTTTCAAGACGGCAGCGGATCCCAAGACTGGAGCAATCAAAGTGCAGATTCAGAGTTTAGATTGAGGAAGGACATAGTCATAGGCTCAGGAGCCGATGGTTTGAGAGCTTGGCATAGAGTGGGTGTTGTTCAAGTGGATTACGAACTGGGTTCCATCCCCGTTCCTTGACGCTGGAGTTGGGAAAAGGGATCGATGGCGCTGAGACATGGATGCGTTTAGCTGAGTCTTGATGATAGACGGCCTGCAGACTTGCAGACTTACTTACATACAAGCGTCTACTACCACTACATATATAGAGCTAGCTAGTTTCGGGACGCAATGATAAACAAGCAATCAACGACGCATTTGACAGGGTATCCTTTCTCATGAGAAACTGTGAATGCCCAAGATATAGATTATACCCAAATAAATACCTTAGGTAATTCTGGGCAGTATTGCTGTACAAGATGCGTATTACCACAGCGAGCAAGGGCCCACTGTAAGCAGATGACGATAACGAATTAGCGAGTTGTGGGCTTTGATTGGCCAATCCACAGCCATTAGTGGGCTCTCGCACCGAACGCCTTGGCCGCTGCTCAGTCAAGGTTAGTCGGTCTTAGGTCTTTAGCTCCCAGCCGGGTAATGGTTCTTTTTTTGCCCATAGCCCCAAGCGTGAAATTCCGAACAGAACGAACGACCTGTGCTGCAGAGCTGTTTTTTTACCAGAGCTTCCTCGTCCTTGTCGTCGTTGTTGTCGCCGTGTCTTGTTTCTTCCGCCCTCCTACTTTTATCCCGCCCGCCCCTAATCAATCGCTTTCCAGACTTCCTGTCCGGAAACCGACTGCGAGCCACCCCCTCTTTCATCTTTTAATCCCGCACAATCAATTGACACCATGTCGTCAATGGCCCTCGCGCGACCCGCCATCCGGCAATCCGGAAACCTGAGCCGCATGGCCGCCCGACGATTCCAGTCCAACGCCACGACGAAGGCCACCGAGGCCGCCAAGGACTCCGCCTCGAAGGCGACCGAAGCTGCGAAGGAGACCGTCACCAAGGCATCAGAGGCCACCAAGCAATCCGCCTCCAAGGCCACCGAGGCCACCAAGGCATCCGAAGCCACCAAGCAGTCTGCCACCAAGGCCACCGAGGCCACCAAGGAGACTGCCTCCAAAGCCTCCGAGGCTGCGAAGGAGTCTGCGTCGAAGGCCACCGAGGCTACCAAGGAGACTGCCTCCAAAGCCTCCGATGCTGCGAAGCAGTCTGCCGCCAAGGCTTCCGAAGCTGCGAAGGAGGCTGCTGCAAAGGCTACTGCCAGCGCTTCTGAGTACGCTGCCAAGGCACAACAGGGTCTCTCCAGAGTCTCATCCGCTGCTGGTCCGGCTATCTCGGGCGCTGCAAAGGGACTTGCCAACTCCCTGGGCAAGGTTGGCGGACGAACGGGCAGGGTGGTCGGTTTCGCTGAGCGTACGTTACAAAATCCCCAAATTGTCCAACGAGCGGGACCATCAAATGCATTCAATGCTTGAAGACGAACCCCGGTCACTATACAACGGAACTAACTAGACAAATAGGACAAATCCCTCAGGTTCTTTACTGGGGGAAGGTTGGCTCTGAGCTCGCCAAGCTCGTATTCCGCAACCAGAAGATGTCTCCTCCGTAAGTTGAAATTCGCAGGTATCGGCTCGTGGCAGCGTGGCTAATACTTGTTATAGCTCCGTGCAAACTTTCCAGAGCTACTACCAGACCATGTTGAACACCATCCGAAACCCCAGTGCTCTCGCGCAGACTGCCTCCAAGGCCTCTCAACAACCCGCATCCATGCTGCAACAGGTGCGGAATGTCAAGACTGCCCAGCTCGTTGCCGGTGGTGTCGTGGCTGCCGAGTGCCTTGGTTTCTTCACCGTTGGTGAGATGATCGGCCGATTCAAGATCATTGGTTACCACGGCGAGCACAGTGCCGAGCACCACTAAATATTGCGACCACGAGAGAATGGATGATGTGTATACAGTATTTCCCAAGCAATTTCGAGACTCTTCCGACCGCATGTTTGGGGGAAAACTAGACATAGCAAGTAGTAATGCTTGTTAAGGGGTTGTGATACTACAATCGGCGAAATCATGGGCAAGTGCACTTTCCCGAGCGCATAGACTGGCATATGTGGTCATCCTCGGACCCTATGCCTTGGGGGGTTCCTTTCTCACCAGGAGACCAGGAGGAGCGATTGATTATGTCGATTGCCAAGGTCGCGCAGGTTCGACCTTGTATAGTTATTCGTTCTAGACCTTGACCCCCCTCGTACTAGTTTCCTTTGTCATCCTGTACAATAACGAGGGCAGCAGATGATGCATTTGGCGGGGAATAAAATAATCAGCATAGATGGGCCAGAACCACTCCTTGCCTCGACATACCTATTGTGATGGATGTCGCGCTATGATCCAGCTTGACTTTCTGGGCCAAATGGGTTACAGTACCTGGTAACACCTCCGGTATAGTCAGCATACGGGTAGTGAAGGTAACCCTAAGTGCAGTCAATGTGGACTTGAGAGCATTGTTCAGGTTCTATTAGGGGGGTTAGTAAATGTATACCTATTTTTTGGAGGGTATATAAAGCCTTTAACAGTAGAAAAAAAAGAAATCTATTAAAATCCAGATTGCTTCCGATTTTGCTACTAATGAATGGCCGCCTGCTGACTACATTTAATCGTAATCCGCTCTGTCTTGGTTCCCGTGGTTTGGCATCAACTCGGGTTCATACACGTGAAGAGAATAAAGGTGATCTCCCCGTCACGGCGGAGTTCTCTGGTGGTGAGGGAGCATACAGATGAAGCCGGCCAAAGTCCACCAATGTTGCAGTCAAAATGGTCTGTTGAGAAGTTCGTGTGTAATCAGTAGGTAACCTCTTCCAACACATATATATGTACAGAACTTGTCCATTCGCTCCCAAGCTGGGGATGCATGCCTACCGTGACGGATATATTCCAGGGTTATCGGTGTATTGCAAGTTGTTTTGCAAACAGTACACTTACTCAAGGGATAGGTTCAATGCCTAAAGTTCAAACTACATATGTATTCACGTCTCGATCGAGAACTAGTTGTTCTCATATGTTCAAAGCCGCGGCCACCTTTGGAATAACTTTGAGCGGCTGAGTGATGTGGCAGAGGCCAAGGATAAGAAAGCCATTGCATTTGTGGCGAAGTGCATGCACGACCTGGGCGCCTGTTCTCTGTAATGGCATTCTTGGATGCTTGGCCAGACGAATTCAATTTGATTGCAACTTCATTCTTGATCAAGTGAACGACAACATTGATTACGATTTCACCCAAGGGATGATTGCACATGTCATTCAATTTGGTTGGGTTGGCCTGTGCTTGAATCTTTAAGGACTTACCTAGCCTAAGGTTACTTGGAGGAAGGAACCAGCCGAGAAGGTCACGTGTGCCGCCAGCCAATGCTTAGTTAGTTCAGTGGGAAGCTGATGTGACTTAACCTTCAACATCACACCGCAGAGAGTGAACTGGATACCAACGAAAGCGAAGTCCAGCACTCCAGCATACCCAGCAACGTCGATTTTGATATAAATTACGTGCAGAGACAAAGAGAAGCAGGAACAAGAGGAGTTTGGACACGCGCAACAATCGCGAACGCAGTGTATCGAGAAGGAAGGGTCAACTTGGTCCTCGAACTTCCGCATATCCATTACCCAATCGACCTATCTGCCATCCACGCGCATTTGGCCTTCGCAATTCTCGACGACGATACTTCACCTGTCACCTGTCGCATCCTCGACGTAAACCATCTATCTAGACCAGCACTGTAAACCCCATGCGCACGGAACAGGAAAGAGCGCACTCGTGGTGAAGGAAAACAGGCCCTCCAAGTCGATAGCGCCACTTGCAGCACTACCAACCTCTAGACACGCTCGGTTTCGACCTCAGGTCCGTCCTACTTCAAGATGTCGAATTCGGCTGTGGGCAACGTCTACCAGCAGATCATTGCAGATGTCATCGAGGCGTCGCGGGTCGATTTGGAAGAGAACGGGGTAGATGAGAGCATTCTGGACGAGTTGAAGCAGGTGAGCCATCCATCCAACTTTCCGAGCCATTACCTCTCTTTTTCCCTGTCTCGCAACAGAGTATTATTCCGGACGTACAAGAAATTCACAATGGGGAAGAAATCCATTGATGCAAAATTTCCCCTTTACCCTTTTCCACTACCTCAAAGTGAATGGCGGATGTTTGATGTCGCCGATGCGGTTTTTCTTCTTGTTTCGACGAGATGCCTCTGCCAGCCGGTTTTCGGTGTTCTGGAGGGAGCGACCGGTTCTAGTGAGATGAGGGGGGCCAGGGCTCTATTTGGGGCCTTTTTATGCGCCTGGGCTGTCCGCTAAATAAAAGTTCCCGACCCCATTGGAGCCTGGAGCGAATGACCCTGACCCTGGTCATGATTGGCCTGAGCATCAGTCACAGTCACCCATCCTCCTCATCCATGCAGCAACTCATCACGTGTTACCCTTTTTGTGTACCTCACAAACATCTGAGCCCACCCACTTCTACCCTTGCACTCAAGCTTCATCTTCTTGACCCTCTACTATCATGTTAACAACTAACCTTTCATGCGTAGGGATGGCAGCGCAAGCTCACTGCACAGCAGCTTGCCATCTTCCCCTGGGACCCTAAGCCAGACCCGCCTGCTCCTACTCAACCAGCCCCGGCCCCTGTCACCAACAATGGAAATGCTGGTAACCAAGCCTATATGCAGCAGCAGCAGCAGCAACAACAACAGCAGCAGCAGCAGCAGCAGCAACAGCATATTCAGCAACAGCCGTCTGCTAGTGGCATGTCGTACGCTCCTGTGCCCGGCAATCCCTTGCCCGGAGATGCTCATATCAAGGCCGAGCCTGGCGTGAAAATCGAGCCAGGTCTCGATCCAGCTGGAGCTAGCCAGCATCAGACGGCGCCTGCTAACGATATCGTCCAGCAGCGTGTTGCCAATAACCTTAGAAATCAATTCGGCGATAGAGCCTCCAATACAATCAAGAATCTGCAGGTTGGGGAAATGAGACAGGGTGCCCCTCAGCATCCAGGTCAGCAGCGACCTGTAGGTCAGCAGCCTACCCCAGCCCAGATGCAGACCAATGCCCAGGCTCAATACAACCAGAGCATGGCTGCTAGTACCGCTCAACATGTGCAGGGCCAGGCGGGTCAGAATGGCCAGGGGGGTTATCCACCGCAGGTTGACGGTACTGCAGAGGAAACACCCTTCTCTGGTGTCCTCATGCAGAGGAGTGCTGACGGCGAGACGACTGAGTTAGGGCGTGTTGAGATCGACCGCATGCTCCATGCCGCCATCGAGGCCAAAGCCAAGAGCATGGAAGGCGGCGGATTGATGTTGCCATTGAAGCGGGCTAGTCGAAAGCACGCGTCCAGCCAGCAAATCGCATCGGCTGGCTCTGGGCCTAGCAGGTTCGACGGTGGAGATGACGAAGAGGATGATGATGAAGCCATCAACTCGGATCTCGATGATTCCGATGACAACGGCGATGAAGAGGACGATGACGATGACGCTGGGCAAATCATGCTTTGCATGTATGACAAGGTCCAGCGCGTGAAGAACAAGTGGTACGTTTCGGCGCGATTCTGGACAATGATGAATGTTCTAACTGTTTCACAGGAAGTGTGTTCTGAAAGACGGCGTGCTCAGCGTCAACGGCAAAGACTACGTCTTCCACAAGGCTACCGGCGAATACGAGTGGTAATTGCTGAGTGGCTACGTTTCACTGCAGACTGTGCAGGAGAGCGATGTTTCATTATTTGTATCATTGGATTACAGCGTCATTTGCCCTGGGCAGGGCTCCGCATAGTGCAGTTTCAACGCAAGAGGCAATTACACAAAGGCCTTCTCGTTTGCGTTTCCAGGCCTAGATGGAAACATGGGAATTTGGGCGACGATGTCACAAATTGCCTTTGATGTCCCCATTCATCGAGTCGGAAGGGTGTCATGCGAGACCCGTCAGCAAACATTCTCTTTACACCATAGACCTAAGATGGTATGTCTCTTCGTTTACTTGCACTTGTTATCAGCTGAGGCCAGCGATGGGTGAATGCTGCAAAACAGACCAAGGGGGTCCTTCTCAGAAGAGAGAATAAATAGATCAATAATTTGTCTCTGCCATGCCATCCTGGTGATGTCCTGATTTGTCCACCCGTGTTTGTGTATCTTCGTATTCGAGGCTTCTCGTGCCCACTATTATCCCATGATTTACCCCTATCCCGCGCTCATCCATATCCGAGGAGAGTTTATCATTTAGACACGTTAGAAAATCTTCTACGTGAGATACTTGCTTGCTTGAGTGTTGCGATATTAACCCAAATGCATTCCGTCGTGACAAAACCCATCGTCTATAAAGAGGTTCTAGTACGCCATCGCAAAAGAACCGTTCTGGCCAAGAACTACCGAGTCTGTCGTGACGAGAACTTGCCCAGAAAACCACGCACCCAAACTTGTGTCTGTGTCCAATGGCCGAGCAAGCATATATGAGCAATTCAATATATGCGTCTGTCCTCCCTCAGCCTTTCACGAGCAGGGTTGTTTACTTCCAAAAGCGGTGGGAAGGTGCGACTACCATTCACCCCAATTTTGATATCCAACCACGCCCAAGACGAAGCCATCTTGCGATGCACACCGCAAGATACCTTCTTCCAATGAGCATGGACCTCGATATCTTGGTCAAGAAGGAGGTCTCTTCTCCATGGGCGATCACCCCCAGCTTGGTCTCTTCCTCAAGCCATGATGAACATGGAAGGCCTGTTGGAGCGAATTCCATGTTTGGCAGGTTGGCAAGCTAGATCGCCATGTGATAAATCCACATATATTTATATGTGTTAAGTTGGATGGTCTCAGTCTGCCATTTCTCTGCACTTCTTCATCACGAACAGCTCCCATCAACCCATATTTGGCCATCAGTGTCCTCTGCAACTTGTCGTTGTTATTATAAGTGTACTAGGTCGCACGATGGCTGTAACAAGCTCTCGCAACCCGTTCTTCACTATCACGCCGGGAGGAATACGAGAAGGCAATTCCTGGTCTCACGTCGCGCCTCATTACGCAGACAGGCTAGCCACAGGCACCGTCGAAGCGGCCAGGAAAATGGCAGCCATGGCCCTGGAGCTGAGACCGCTGGTGTCGACGACGTCGCGGGTTCTCGACGCCGGCGCCGGCTCAGGGGCCATCACGGAGACGGTGCGGGCCTTGGACCCGGACGTGCCCATCGTGGCCGTGGACAAGGCGCCCGGCATGGTCGAGTTCCTGGCCCGCAAGAACATCCATAACGTCACAGCGGGCCTGGCGGACGTGACGGCGATGGTGGACCGGGGCCTGGTGCCCGAGACCGGATTCACCCACGCCTTTGCCGCTCTCGTCGTCCAGTTCTGCGGCGAGCACCAGACGGACATGCTCGCCGAGCTCTTCCGCGCCGTGGTACCAGGCGGCGTGGCCGGCACCTCCATCACGCGCGACATCACGGTCGGGGAACCGTGGCACCTGGCCTGCGAGCGGCTGGACCCCGAAGGGTACCGACGCTTCGAGACGCACGACGCGCCGCCGGCGTGGATGTCGGCCGACGAGGTCGAGGCCGGCATGCGGGCTGTGGGGTTCCGAGATACCCGCTCGGCTACGCTGGCGATCGAGTTCACGTGGGACAGCGCCGAGGACTACGTCAAGTTCTGGTTCGAAGGGGGCCACCCGGGCCTCCGGAAGGAGATGAGGGGCTGGGAGGAAGAACTGGGTCGGGACCCGGACGAGGTGCGTCCTGAGGTCGAGAAGGTCGTTCGGGAGCAGTTCAACGGGGCACCGGGGCTGGGTTGCAATGTGGACATCGTCGTCGGACGGAGACCAGTGTAGATAGACATAGGTAAATGAAGGCATACAGCATGCTGGTTCAAGCTACTCACTTACAGACTAGTCAGTTCTGATATGCTGTGCCTTCATCGTCTTTGCCTCCTAGAAAGACCTTTGACTGTACAGCAAGAATTACTAGTCATCTTGCCCCTGAAGAGGTTTATTACGACCCCAGATTACTGTCAATATGCAAAACCGCTCTATGAACTCGACCTGTTGGGCTCCGAGCTCGAGAGGTGATATCTCCCGCTCAAGTTACGAAAACCAGGTTCGTAGGGGGGAGGTTGTCTGTGGCAATTGACTTCTGTTATCTCTCAAATCCCTGACTCAGTCCCCGAGATAGTCGTTCACGTTACTGACCAAGTATGCAAAGGTTTTAATTTGGCACACACAGCGATGGAAATCCGATCTCGTTACAGTCGCAACGAGGCTTCAGTGACTAAACCTGCAACAATCAGTGCCTTAAGATTATCGATATAGCCCACCCATCCACTCACTTAATTCATGGCAAGCCCGCAATATTAAGTTCTGAATTTACCACATCCCAGTCTGAGGTGGGAGGTATGTTCAGGGGCTGGCTGACTTACATTATTAAATCCATCTACCGGCATACCATGAATCGTGTCCGTAGTCATATTTGATTGTGCATGGAAGGGAGAGGGGATGCGTGCCTTCCCTCTTCACTCCTCAAACAAGTTGAGAGACTCATCCAAGTGGCTCGACTCACAGCCCTTGTGACGATGCGTGCATGCGGCCCAGCAGCAACCCAAGTGCAGCCAGCACACACTTGAGGCCCAACCTCATACATGAGGGTGCGATTTGGTCAAAAAAAACCAAAATGCCTTATCATAACTCAGCCATGCCCAAGCGAGCAAACATGCCCAGCACTAGTCATGATGTCTTTCCCCTCTTCTTGCATTGCTCCGAAGCAAATGAAGACGGCATTCCCGTGAGACGGCGCTGAACTGAGCCAAGCTGTGTGGGTCGACCGGCATATGAGCCCGCCGGTGATTCGCTGGATATTTCGGCGAATTTACCAAACTGTCGGGACGGAACACTGATACTGACTGGGCTGGCTGGGGACGGGGGTGGGCAATGTGCGGAGATTATAGGTTAATTACCTCCAATATTTGTTAGCTTGACCGCCTCCTTCGCTGGGAGGGGAGACGAGGAAAGGAGAGAACTTTGGAAGATACCAGTCATGAGTGACAGGTCATATCCTCGTCGTCGTCCCACTCTCTCTTCCCATGTGCGCAACGTACCATGCATGTTCGTGATCCCGGATCCTGGCTAGTCTCCGGTACTCATGTATGCGGTGGCATGAGAGCCGTAGGATGACCAACAAACGTATGTGTTTCGTCATGTATAGAAGGAATAAGAAGTGCTAAGGGCAATTGTGGACTGTTTTCTTTTTCCCCTTTCAGGCGATTCCCGGTGATATGGTCCAGCCCAGAGAGATGCTACCTTGCTAGCGAGGACCTTGCTCATCTATCCCTTGCCTGAGGAAACAAAGCTTGGCATCGAGGTCGTATTCGTGCCCAATCGCAAGCCAACTTATAGCACGCCTTGCGACACGAATACATACTTGTGGCTTCTGGCTTCTCCTTTCTTCTGTGGACCGGTCTGTCAGGTTCATAGGCCAGTTCGCCTCTGGGTCTCCTCGGAGCAACAACCCTGAGGTGTTTGCTGGATTGCGGTGCAACATGTTTTGAAATGAATTGAAACGCCACCAGCGGATTCCAGTTTCACGGCAACTCTCGATACAAGCTTGCAGGGCGTTTCTTTGGGGTAAAACTAGCGTGATCCGCGTCCTCGGTATCGAATCAGAGAGGTTCACACACGGGGCCTTCCAAGCCCCTTCCACCCACCCCCCTCCCCTGCTCAGCCTGCCAAAGACACACCCTTTTTCTATTGTCCAGGAGCCAGAAAGCTTGACGCAGGCCCGTGACCGGATCACAGCATTGAGGCTGCTTGTTTGCTGTCGTCGGCTGTCGTCAAATCCCTTCCGCGCAGAGATCCCCAATGCGCTGTAGCTAACGCAAAGGCTGGCGTGTACTACATACCAAACGAAACGTCCCTCATGATAGACTTGTGTAGTGGGAGATGGTTGATGGGGTCGCATCAGTCATACAGGATTTTTAATCAGATGCTGTCAACACATTCCAAGGAGGTGATTGGAGGGCATGACTTCACCTAATGTAAGCTTCGCTGTCCAGTTGTGGTGCCCCCCTTTAAGCGGTCGGACTGCCAGTACACCCTGACTGCCGTGTTACGTCTCTGCAAGTACCGACCCACCACGATTCAGCTTGATTTTTGGTGATCATGACGGAGATCTTGGGTTAGACAACAACAACTAGACTGGGCTCTGTCATGGCGAGATAGTAAGCACCTGTATCTGCCTAATAGATAGCGAGCGGCTTCTGTTGCAGGCCACGGATCCTACATATCAGTTTCGCGCCTTTCACGTGGGACTGTTTGTTTATATAGTAGACGAATCAACCATGACAGGAGATGTCGCAGGGCTGCCTCCGTCGTAGACGAGGAAAGGGGCGTCGGGACTAGCGCCTTGATCCCAACCCCTCGGGCCTTGGATCAAAGAGATCTTGAATCTATCTCCCATTGGTTTGTCTTCGGAAGGACTCTGCATGCTACGGGATCCAGGCCCTAGGTTCGAAAATAAGGGCTCGTGATTGTGCCGTGGGTGAGCTGTTTCTTGGAGATGGATGAAGAGACTCGAATTCGTCTTGTACGGGCTGTATATGTGCTAGAGTCGGCGGACCCTCTTGAGTGAGGCATCACAAACACCAGATTGCCAGCAATCTCAAAAGACTGACCACTTTCCTATCATACTTCACTTCGATATCTGATGGATAGGATTAGTCTTGGTCCCAATTACCGACTGCGGTCGGCGCAAAATACACTGGCGTGGACAGCGAAGGATTCTCGGCAGGAGCAACATTAGACGGCTTTCTAGAGCTGCCGAAGTCGACCCATTAGACCTCTCCGATTGCACCAATCCACCGCGGTGGTTTCATATGCAGGCAGAAGGGAGGAAATGGGAAATAGAGAGCGAGAGGTCGTACTGCCGTGTACCCATACGGAGTACACAAATCATGCCCATGCTCCTTGCAATTCGCCTGGCGTCCCTTCCCGCCGAATACTGTATGCGCTTTCTCGGAACCAGACGGTCGGGTCCTAGTAGGCAATGCTGGTTGGCTTCGCCGAGTACAAGGAGGGACTTAGGTGTAGCGCTGACCTGGTGCCTGTCGCGATTGTGACTTGCCAAATCGAGTAATATCCTCAACCCCCTAGCTAAGTACACCCGCGGGGGTACTTCTTGATGGTACACAGCACCCTGGTGATGTGAGAACCAAAGAAACATGAGCCCCGGAAGGACCTTTTTTAATATATGGTGGCTCTTACCACATCGATATCAACATGCTGTTGTCGGTAGGCCATAGCCTCCCTCGCTGGTCAACTGTGGTGATGGACTTGTGGGACTTGTAGCTGCCTTATGTGACCAGCGTCCGAAATGAGATTACCATGGTACGCGCATGTGTGTATGTGTGGTTGTGGTGTGTTGGTTCAGCCTTGGACCGCCAAATGCCACAGAACCCTGTCCATGCCATCCCCCCCATGAGCCGGGAAGCCTGTTTGACATTCAAACATCGCAGAACGGGATGCAAGATACGCGTAGGGTCGCTTTCGAGATCTTCTGGCATATGCAGTCTTCCTAGAATCTTCATGTAGAAACTCGAGGCTGTATACAGTGTGAGCGGACGGTGTTCGACTCGGTTGGGTTGTCTATTCCTGAAGGTTTCAAGTTGTCAAAACGTGGTCGCAGTTTCATGATCGTCGTCCACAGATTCCCGCTGTCCTGACAGGGTCCTAACTCCACCTATGCAACGAGTAGCAGGGTTATATGCAGAGAGCAAAAAGCTGGCAGAGAGTCCAAGCCCATAATGGAGCAGAACACAGTGACACTAACGACATGTTCTTGTGGTCGAGGTTTCCAGCCTCACTTGCGCTTTGTCTTGGCTTTTTTCTCTGGGTCGCACTGTGAATGTCCACTCGCGGTGCGACAACTACTTGTAGCTGAACTGCCCAGTCAGCTGTGCTGGACTTTCGTAAGGAGTAGTAGACAGGACAACGAGCTAGCAAAGCGAAGTGACGTGACCGTACGGTTGCTGCGGCTGCGGTGTACAGTTGTCCCTCTTATCAGGTTCAGCCTTAGGTGCCGGCACGGTAACATTGTATAGATAAGACAGTCCTTCCGCCTTCGGGCTTTCCAAGACGAATAGGAATCAATGCCTATAGCAGTCGCAATTCCTCTCAGTTGTGCGCGGCTATCCGCCAATCAACGGCGACGCTTCTTATGTAGAACGTGGGCCACGAATGCAGTAAGTAGCTCGGCTCCGCCTGTTGTTCTCCCACTACGAATTATGTAGAGAAGTGAGATTCAGCATCTTGCGGTGGGCGGACGATTAAGCTATAGCAAGTAACGTTCAGCTGAGACCAGGTGAATGGTGCTATGATGTGGCCCCTTGACGTCGAGGGTACGAGGCTTTTTCTTTGGTCGGCAGCAGACGTCGCATGTATTATAGTGGCCCGGTCTGCCCTGGTTGCATGAGATGTAACAATGATATTTGATATGCCGATGTTTCGTTGCTTGCCCGGAATTGGCAAGTGAGCCGAAATCCCCCGAGACACCCCGAAATAACTGAACCACCGTGTCGGGTCTCGAATGTTGGGCGCGGTGAATCGAACCCTGCGGTGTGGTGATTAGGTATGGGCACCTCTGTGTTGTACCTTGGGGACGATTTGGAGATGACAGTCCTTCTTCTCTTGCTGCTCAGGGCGGACGTCCAAACATGACGATATTGTAAAGGTAGGTAGGGATCAGCAACCCCTTGTTAAGCGGGCCGCCCTTCTGGTTGCACAGAAGCCCATTTTCGTCCACTCGATCAGGAATTGGTGGAACAACACCGGTCAACAGTTCGGACACCCAGGCATCCCTTTGGTATGGCAATAGTAAGTCCATAGGAAACAACGTCAGCCAGTTGTAAATGGATCGTGTTTGATTATGGCGTACTTGGTCTAAATTACTGTTCGAGATCTGCAATGGGCCGAATCAATCGTCTGCTAGGTATGCATTATCAACAGCCGATCAACAAGGCCCGCAGGTAGGCATTGTGATGGGGTTCCTATCTGCACTTCGCTACCATGCTGCGGCAATCCTTGGTAGGCTCTGGTCAAGCGCGGGCGGGTGAAGTGAAGTGCAAAGTGCGAAGTACGGCGGCGGTGGCGGCGGCTTTGGTTGCAGTTACCGTTGCAGTCGCCATTGCAGTCGCAATTGCAGTTGCAGTTTGTACTTACATAAGTAGCCTCAAGGGGTTGCCAAGTTGGGGATAACCACTAAAGCAATGCTCGTCATAAGCGTTGGCGGAGTCTAGCTAAAAAGCGGTCTACCAATAGATTAGGTACCTAGTCGCAGAGGTCTGCTGTATCAGTCCAGAAAGAGAAGGCGTCTCGGGCTGTTCTTTACCCTGCGTCATTGCAGCGCTAGGCCAATTGGCCCCGACTCGTGACACAAGCAATGTGCCATGTTGTCCCGCAAATTGAGGAGCACCGGAGAAGAAATGCAGATGAAAGAGATGTTCTCCATCGGCAATTTTCCGATTATGGAGCCGGCACGGGCTGTACCTGGGTAGCGTTGCAGCCAACTGGATTCGTCTACAAGAACAATTGAAGGCTTGATCCAACAAGGCGCAACAGCTCGAAGCAGGTGGCATGGCTAGGCGTGGGAATCTGGCAGTCTGGGGCCGCCCTAACGGTACGAGGCTTGGAGGGTGGCCTCAGCCCAAACAAATCGTACGAGTTTGAGCACATGGGCCCCAACGAAGCGGTATGAGGAGGAAGAGTAGTAGTAGAAGAGAGTAAAAGAATACCTAGGGTCTAAGGTAAGGTAGGCAACAAAAGAGGCGTCACTCACTGTTCATTGCATACCTAGTCCCGCGCCGACGAGAAACCTTGTTTCCATATATGTGATGTATCGTAGTTTCTGATTTGAGGCCAATGTCTTACATCTTATTGCCAGCCTAGAGACACTTAAAAGTACATACATAATCGCTAACCTAGGCAATGGCAATCATGGATGGTAATGAGCGATGGACTGGTGGACGGGACTACATATGATATGTTTTCAAAGACTCCTCAAGGTTCCACAATTCGATGACATCTTATAGGTTACCAAGCTGTCGGGCCCAATCATAGTCGAGCCATTTTGAGAACACCCACTTGTATCCGCAAATCATACTCCGTCCACTAGTCCATTCATAATCAAGATTGGATATTTGTCTCAAGTACTCCGTAACCAGGTACTTGATTGGACTGTCGGTGTCTGTGAACTCGGAGTTGGGAGATGAAGAAGAAGCCCCAGGAACATGGAAGTTTTGCTAGTCCTAGCTTAAGTTGGTTTACCACTGGCTGGCTGACTGGCTGACTGGCTGACTGGCTGGCTGGTAGGTAACGTGTTGGATGATGAACGAATAACAACAAGGCCTGGGTCAGTTACTTCAGCCATGCTAGGTTACGATATATGGCCATCCTTTGGCCGTGAGGACAACTGACGCATCGACTACGTGTCCGCCCGCCTTGACGTGGGATTGCCAGCCCCGGTCGACCTTTTAATCAACCGGCGACTGTTGGGGTTCCAAGGTGGTACGTTCTGGTGCTGACCGTCTGTCTCTGCATGAAACATCGTGGACAAGCCAGTCGCAAGCGCGAGGTTGCTCCGTTACGCAATTCTGCTAGACGCATTGCCGCGATCCAATGTCCCCTGCCCTGTCAGACAGTCAGCCAGTCGAAGGGGTTGATAAAGCTCGGCTCACCCAACGGGGGGTTCCGAAAGTACACCCTGGAAGAGCAATGTTGAAAGTTGGCCCTGGAACGGAAGGCCGAGTCGGAAGCTCTTTACCCGCCCCCTGCAGCGCAGACCGTGTCCCCCGTCCGGCCTGCTCCAACTGATTGATTACAAAATTGTGAATTGGAAATCCGCTCTCCTCCGGTCTGCCCGCTTTTCCATTCCAACTGGGCAGAACCAGAAACCAGCCTGAACCGTGCGTTTCCTCGACTTGTACGCAATCTATTTCCGAGATAGAACCAAAACCACATACTTATAAGCACACCGAGTTGTAGATTGATTCATCATTCTGACCCCAAGCGGCACCAGCTCGAAGTGGTGTGGCACATATGCACACAGTAGACATTGGAACATGTTGGACTCAACCTTGTGCACCTTGGCCAGGCCAATTGATGGCAAGGACTCAACCATATTATGTAGCAGGTGGTATGACGGAAGAATTCAGACGACACCTACGCAAAGTAGGGATTGATGTGATTATCATTCTCAATTTCCAGCATACGGAATACCACGGCACGCAGCCAGTACCTTGCTCGATATGAAAATGAAACGGCAAAAGTCATTTATGGAAATTGTGAGAGGGATTTCTTCGCTCAGCCACCTTGTAGAGCTCACAACGTGTCTATCAGAGAGAGCATTCGAGGAGCTTCTTCTTCATGACCAAGTAGTTGGCCGTCCGGTTATTGGGCCTATCCCGATTGATACGTGCTTAACCTAGCTCTGATAAATAAGGACGTGTTCAGGAGCAAGCACATGCTTAGCCTTGCTTGCACATTGCGCATCGGACAACGCATTTCGCACTTCTAACAACCCAACCCAACCCAGGCCATGGGATGAGTCGCAAGCTGTCTGTTGCCTACAGTACACACCTGAAGGCTGCTGGGACGGCCGCCTTCATCCCATGCAACTCATATCACCGAGCTGTACGCGGGTGGTCGCAGCTTGTAGGTCCACGATAGATGCCTTGTGGGGACGGAAAACACTGGGCTGATTCAATCTTGTAGGTTTGGGAGCAGTGGTGGATGGATGACCGAAGCAAACTTTCCGGGAGTAGCTTGGGATTTGCTATGCATCAATTCATTTCGTATGCATACTCCAAGTCAAATCAATTATTGATGGGTTCAATGTTGCGTTTGGCCGTGCCCTGTACATACATATAAGGAGATAGGCTGGTAGGTGCCATCGCCATCAACCATCAACAACATGAAGTGAGGTACATACATACCTACATACTTTACCTCCCTCACCTACATACTGTACGCTCTCCCACTTACTCCAGGGGGAAGGGGGGGGGGGGATGGTGCTAGTGGCTAGGATGCCTGGGCAAGTACCTAAGGCAGATACTGTAGGTAGGGCCCTAGGTAGGTACCCTGCGCGACACTAAGTCCAACACTCGAGGTGGGAAGAAAAAAAGTAGGTCCCTTCCCCCCAATGTACTTCAAGTACCGGAGCTTATAAATTAGCGAAAAGACTCTTACCTTACTAGGTAGGTACCTATAGAAAAGAAGTACACATTTCCTTTTAGAATCTGCGTCTTAAAGTCAAGTACATTTGATGGCTCGTCCTGAACTACCACTTGGTCCAGCATATATAGCTGGGTAGGTCAGTTTTCATTTACCTTGATCGCAAGTTCTATTGACCCGCCACCAGAAACATCACCGATCGTTCTCAAATTCCCACCATCACGCCGCGTCGCCAGACCCTCGTCGACTATTTATACCCTCTACACATGACACTGCTTTCTTCGTTATCCGGCTCGTCATCGTGGCCTTCTTTTGCAGATTCAACTCCCCCTGTCACGGAACCTACTCCGAAGCCCATTGGTGTGCTCCAGGCAATAACCTAGGGGCTCCTCAGCCCACCCGACTTGGAAACATTCGCAGATCCCGCGTCGACGACCTTAGCTTTCTGCCACCATGGCCAATAGCGGGAACAGTCCGCCTGAGTAAGTTGCCTCTACAAACCCCGCAGGGCCACCCTGGCATAGGACAACCAGTTCTAATCTATAGCAGCAAAAGAGCCTTGTCTCTGCTCCATTTCGATGAGAACGGTCGCTGTTATTGTCAATACCGCGACTGCCCTCTCCCGATCGATGATGTGAGTAGTGATCCGCCCGGCAGAATTGGGGCGCCCTTGTAGGCTAACTGGCTATAGATGGAACAAGATAGACTGGATATTATGCACAAATTCTTTACCGTTGCCCGTGAAGATCATGGCGAAAATCCGGGCCAGAAACGCTCGGAAAAAGGCCTTCACGCACGGCCCCTGCTGTGCAATGGACCACCGAGGATCCTCGATCTCGGTTGTGGCACGGGTATCTGGTGTAATGACATGGCTGAGTATGGGCATCGCCTCCCCTAATCATCGACCGCAATGCACAAAATACTAATACTACTGGCGTGTCCAGTAACTACCCTGGTGCAAATATCCTCGGGTGGGATCTCAGCATGAGAATGCAGCCTCAAATGTACGACTCCTGTCCATGACCTCCAGCGCCTTTCTAACACAAGTTTAGGCTGCCATTTGGTGTGCAATTCCTACCACAGGATATTTCAGACCCTACGTGGGATCTTGAGCCGAACTCAATGGATCTTATTCACATGCGGTTGCTCGGAGGTTGTGTGCCTAACTGGCGCATCATATACCAGAACGTTTTCAAGTTAGTTGCAGTTCTTCCGGCCAACTAGAAATGAGCACTAATGATCCTTTTAAGCCATTTGAAGCCAGGCACCGGGCTTTTCGAGCATATTGAAATCGACTACCGCCCTTTCAGCCATAATAACACCTTGCCTGAAAACTCGAGCATTCATACTTGGATGAAAGCAGTGTATGACGCTTACGAACGGTCTGGACGGCCTTTATTTCCCAAAGAGGACCTTCTTAACACGCTCAATCAGCTTGGATTCACCGACATTATGCATCAGGATCAAGAGATACCGTTCCATCCGTGGCCTGAAAATGAGCGCCTGAAGGAAATTTCACGGTGGTTCAACCTGGGCATGCAGTCAGCCATACCGGCGATGTCGTTAGCGCCATTGACTCGCTATGCTGGATGGAGTATCAAAGATGTCATGCAACTCAATGCTGAAGTCAAGCGGGAAATCTGCATGCGGCCAATGGAGTTTTCATGTCGAATGTGGGTATCACCACCTGTCTCTATAAACAGGGTATGTCGACTAACAAATTTGCAGGCACATCTGGCATGCAAGAAGGCCATAATCGTAAAGCTATGGAGCAGCACGTTTCATGCTTTCGTTGTGGTGATTGGTAGTGTGTATATGTTGATCCAACATGCCTCCTCCAAACTGAGTCCTGGTACTTCCGAAGGAAGTCAAGCTGAGAAGCTAAAGCAAGGGCCATTGCATGAAGTTGGATTTGGCAGTAGACATGGCTACTCTGAGAATTTCGGAGGTAGCAGAGGTCAAGTCATTTCCGGGATCGGTACAGAAAGCCGAATGATCGGTGTGCCCAACACAATTTCGCGTGGCCATAGGGTCACCTAGGAACTCTCGCAAGCCCAGTCGTGGTTCGCCGGGGCTATACACTACTCAACCCTATCACATATCCTGGTGCCTTATCGGTCCACCGAGTCGAAGTTCACTCCCCAATCTCAACAGCTACCGCAGGGTCTATTGTGTATTGACAAACAGGCCCCGGACGTTCTTACGTCGACGACAACGAGAACCATCTCTACACTGGGCCGAGACTACATGGAGTGAGATGAACGCATTCGCTGCGTCTTCAGGATAGCTATACAACAGCGCCAAGAGTGAATCTTCCAACAATTGAGGCTACTAATACAGCCCCATCTTTGAAAGGATTAACCAAGGTGTCGCCTCTCTATGGTAGGCCTGGGTCGATCTGAATGCGCACGTTGGACTTGCGAGACACCTTGCGTATACTGGCCTTCGCGTACAAACGAGGACAGGGGGATACCACGGGGTAGTGATGTTTCGAGACGTGGATACGAATGGCGGAGAGTTGAGTATGGATAGATCCAGCTGGTGTCACATCTGTTGTTGTATGGGTTGAAACCGGTCATTGACTAGCCAACTAAATTGGACTGTTTGTTTTCCCGTGTTGTCACTTGGGAGTCGGCCTGAGGTCGCGGTCATGTTGGGGCCATGGTCTACCAGTCGGCCATGGTCACCTACCATGGCCTGATAGCGAGTCCATGGCCAACAACGACTTGAAAAGCTGGAAACGCCAAGCCACATGACTTTTTTTTTTTGAACCTCAGTCTAATCAACATACCCTTGCTACCAGCAAGGTGCTAACAACACGTCACTACGCGTCACTATGCACTACCGTGACACATCATCAACAAAAACGTGGCTGGGGCAGTGGCCGGTTCCCAAAGGCCTTCAAAGGGTTGCTTTCACCTTCGGTGTCATCACTTACACCCTTGGCTAGCTTCAGGGGATGACGGCCCATCTATCTATAATGTTATAGCCGCGGTCTTATCATGCCCTGCCGACTTTGACTTCCTCAGCATCCACTTGACAGCCTTATAACTGCTCTCTACACAATGCCCGCCCTGACGCCGAGGAGCTAATTAAGCGCGGCATTGCTCGGAACTGCTGTGGACGAAACAGGCATATGGGCTCGCAACGTCTCACGAGCATGAGCACGAGCAGGATGCCTATCCCCGCTACCATCTCCAAGACGAATCGTGGACGGACGTTTCCCCACACACACGCACCCAGCCGGCTGGGACCACTCAAGAAGACGGAATGCAGAACAGTTGGCAGCTACGGTACCGCCCGTCGAACCAGACCTCCCTTTCCTCCATTTATTCCCCTCCTGGAAATTCCACATTGGTCTTGGACGCCCAGTGGTGACTATGCATCCTTGCTACCCTCTTCTCCATGGTCCGTGTGGCCCTATTCTAACCTAGTGACGGGATGGGAATAAGGGCTGCACGCCATCACGGGCGAACGACGCACGCATGCGCCCCCCCCCATATCCCGTTGTGTCACTCGGCCCGGTACAAGATCTGTCTCTCCGCTCACACTATACCCGTGGACGTCACTGATACCCAATCTCGTTGGGGCCCACCGGAGCAGATGGCATGTATGTTGGAGGGGTAAGGATACCTGCGATGTCGTACTCGGAAGAATGCTCCATCATCCTGCTGGCTCGTCGTTCAGTCAGGCTACCACTCCACCCTTACAATTCATGCAATGTCCGAGTGTAAGCAAACAAGATCCGTCCACGTAGCACCATCAGCATGAGACTCGCGGACCTGATTTATCATTTTCGTCCTTCCCTCTCGGGTTGCTTTCGCCTTGATTCCTTCTGGCCTCAGCCAGCCCCTGGCAGCAGATCGGTTGATGAGCATGCATGTGTTATGGCCAGGGAAGAAATCGCGGGCGCTGTTGCTGCTTTGAGCGAGGATGTACTCTGCTGTACTGCCCTTCCAACCAACTTCATCGCCTGCTACCCCTTTGCGAAACTGGGATCCGCGGATGTGGTGGCAATCTGGCTGTCAAGATGAGTCGACCGGTAAAGGATTACATGCTAGTGATTGGCTTAGTAGGTATGGACGTTATCTGCGCCTCAGAAGTACAGACCGAGGCAATCTATATGTATGTATATAATCATCTATCCCTATCCGGTAATACGCAGGAGATCGCAACAAAAATAAAGACAGAAAGCTGCACCAGGAATGTGACTTCACAAGAAGAAATAGAGGGCAATGGATTAGGAGGTTGTTTGCCACCACCCATGGTTTACAGCAACAGAATGCGATGCATGATAGTGGTCGGGGAGCGGCTTCGGCCTGATATCCCTTCCCCTTATTTGGATAGCCACATGTATATTGGTAATGGTTACTTGCGCGATGCTGATTCTGATTTCGTTGATACTATTGCTTCGGCAGTGATGATCCATCCATCGGCTTTTCCCTTGGAGTCCTCGCTTTCTTTCCTTGCAATGCCCTAAAGAGAAGAAGAATGGAACCAAAGCCCGGATTCCTAATGCACTCCGTTCCGAGAAACCAGTCGCATATCGGCTGCAGCTCGGCAAGCCCGGGGATTGGGCCGGTTCCAATATCGCGCCTATTGCGCCTGCAGCGCCTGCGTATTGCTGTGGTGACACAACCACACGCACGCACGCACGCAAACACATCTTCTGCTTCGCTTCCCCTTCTCGTCCGTAAGCACGTTTCATGCATGGAGGACGGATACTCACCGCACAACCGCCATGGTCGCTGGGGTAAGGAATAATGGGTGAGTAGAGCATACAGAGCACGCATCGTTCAAAACACACACACACGCGCGCGCGCATAGATATAGGTATACGTGCAGCGGGTAGAGGGTAGAGGGTAGAGGGGGGCCAGCTGATAGGCCAGTGCAGGTCCTTACGCAGCGCGCAGAAAAGGGAAACTTGACCTCATCAATAAATGAATCCAGATGCATGCATTTGCAAGCAACAGCACCAACACTCGACGACCACGAAGACCTGACGTCTGGATCCGTTTGTTGCTGCAGTCAGCATGCATAACAAAGTAGGCAGTGTATAAATTCTGTAAGTAGGCAACCACGCATCCCCGGTATGGAAATCTTATCTCATCCTGCAACCGGTCGTAATACCAGCCCATGAAAGGTGACCGCCAAGGATTCAAGAAACGGTGTGGTTCCCCCCAACAGAAGCAAAAGAAGAAGAGAAGGAGGAGGACGAAGAAGAAGAAGCTAAACTTGGTTACATCCGTCGTCCTTCGCCCCTTGTAGGTTAGCCAACCCCCTTAATCGTGGTCTCTCCTAGGTATGATGTGCGGCCGCAATACTTGCATTGTTATTCGCTTACAAATGTTGCAAGTATTCATTGGCCAATGCATCGGGATGAGAAGGGAAATCGTAAAAGGCTCGAAAGGAAACGGAAAAGAAAACCGAGAGGAAAAGAAGAGCCGTGTTATTGGTCACATGAGACAACCCCGAATGCAACATTTTCCGGGTGGATGCGCTGGTTGCTGTGTTTCTCGGCAAGAGCGTTTAGGAACTCAAGAAGGGAACACAGGCTGCGGAATCACTTTGCAATCAGGGCGGGTGACTCTGAACTTTACGTGCTAACCCTATTCGACTCCAAAAAGAGTAGCTCCTAAGTTTCAGGGGCCATGGGATGTATTGTGCTCTTTCATCTTTACAACAACCAAACACCGAACTTGAAGTGATTGTGTGCGTCCGTTCGTTCCGACCAATCATGTCGCACCTAGTCTCTGATGTGAGAATCAAGCCAGCCGGTTTTCACTATCTAATCAGACTTCATTACTATCTACGGGACGGGAGGAACGGAACGGGTTCAGTAGAAAGGGCATCGAGCCCTGTATGTCATGTTTCCTAGAACGCCCCTACAATAATACAGTACAAGTAATCAAACAATCTAAAACTCCTTTTGATGTGGTGGTATCTCTGTGCCCCTCAGGGCGTTGCGTGTTGTGCTGCGCAATAAACGTTTCTCATGACCAAAGCCAAAATCGGGGCTGATGCTGTTTCCCAACTCCTCGCTGAAATGACTTGAAGACCTCAAAACCCGCAGTACCGGAAATGCCAGAATGAAATCGTAAATACCTACTGTTGATCTCTGTTGACGTGGGGTCTGACATTCACACTTGTTTTACCGACCATGGATGGGGTTTATCGGATAGTCATTTGCTTGGTCATCTCGGCCTTGCTGGAAGAACCGCTGGCACCAACACCAGAGGAGGAGGCACCGGCCTTCTTCTCAAATACCTTCCAGAACTTCAAGCTCTCGTCGGCAGCTAGTAGAGCATGTTAGCAGGGAGAACATCGAGACATATAGACCTGGGGATGAGTAAACTTACCGGCAGTGGCAAGCATCTGGCCGTCGGGGCTGAGGCAGCTGTGAAGGACTCGGCTCTCGTGAGCGGGGATCTCGACGTTGCGGACCAGAGTAGGGTAGCTCCAGATACTCAGCGAGTTGTCGGGGAAACCACTAGAGCTGACAATCTCCTTGTAGCTGGTGCTCCAACGCAAGCTGGTTACCTGGGAACCGGTGTCAATGCTGTTGACGCGGGCACCAGAGGTGGTGTTCCAGAAGTGGATGTGGCGATCGTACGAGCCGCCTCCGGTGGCAAGAAGATTGGCGTTCCAAGGGCACCAGGCAAGGGCCTTGACGGCAGCCTTGTGGTTGGTCTTGGTGAACTTGGGAACGACCAGGGATCGGGCATCCCAAATCGACACCAGGTTGTCGTTGCCGCCAGTGGCCAGCTGGGCGCCATCGGCGCGCCACTCGAGGCCGCAGACCTCGGAAGTGTGAGACACGAGCTCGGCAACCTTGTGCTCGGCGATACGAACATCATGGTTGTAGACGAGGCCGCTGCGGGCGCCAGTGGAGAGAAGGTGCTTGTTCCAGCCCATGACACCAACACGGGTATCATGGCCGAACATGCTTCGGATCTTTTGACCCTCAGCCACGTCCCAGATCTGGACTTCACCGGTTCCGAGACCAACGCTGACGTAGGCACCATCACCAGACCACTTAACGCTGCTGACGTAGGTATCGGGGTTTGTCTCGAGCAGGCAGCTGACGCTGCCCTCGTCGGCGGACCAGACATAGACATTGCGCTCCAGACCAATCGCGACCTGGTTGCCGCTGCTCCAATCAAGCAGATTCAGGTAGTAGTCATCGATAAGACCCGGGGCGTCCAGGACGCGCTCAGGAGCGGTTGCTACGCGGCGGCGGAACTGAGCCGGGGCGTTGGCGGCCTTGAGAGGTCGGTTGTACTGCTGTCTGAGGTCGATGGGCTTGGACGACTCCGGGGGAGCAGGCTTGAATTGGAGAATGCGAGTGTTCAGGTTGACGCCACAGGCATTGGCAAGAGAGTCTTGGTAAGCGACGCTGTTGGGTGAAGGGCGCGAGTATGTGGCAGTGTCGTCATCATCGTTGATGTTGAGGCCCTCGAGAGCGGCAATGGCTTCATCTGCGGCGGAAGAGAGAACGGCCGAAGACTCGTTGCTGGACTTGGGTCGCTGCTTGTCTTGGATGTCTAGCTTGCCCGAGCCAGCATTGGCGATAGCAGAGCTGTTGCTCCGGTTGGGAATGAAGCGGTCGGCAGCGTATGTAACAGTAGTCTTGCTCGACTGTTGTTTCCTGACTGACACCTTCTTGGGCTTGGCACCTGAGGGCGGGGTGGTCTTGGTCTTGTTGTTGCCAGTACCCACGAGGGTAAAGTTCGAGACGCCGAGCTCAAGAGCTTTGCGGGGAGTTGAAGCCTCGCGGGCAATGTTGGACTTGTTGGACTTGGCCTTGGGAGAGTCACGGTGTGACCTCGAGGCCTTGGCGAAGTGTGAAGAAAGGTTGCCGCCGTACACGGACTTGTTCGAGGGACGAGTGACGTCACTGGACTTTCTCTCGGGGGTGAAGGGAGATGAGTCGACGTTGGAGGTAGTGACTTGACGTTGGCGCGGCGAGGGAGTCAAGGGCATGCGACCGCCAGCGGTACGGGAGCAGAAAAGTCCCGTGTGGGACTTGAGAGGGGTGGTCACTACGACGGAAGCCATGTTGGCTGACTTTTATCCGAGTTGTGCGTGTGTAGAGTGAGTATGGGCAAGTGGAAGCTCCGAAGAAATCGAGCGAGCTCCAAGAGACTCAAGCTAATGGTTCCTGGAATTTGTGTTGTATTGTTAGTAGTCTGTCGTTGTTGTGCTCGATGAATCGAAGGCTGCCTTCACGAAGAATGGCTCTAGTCGGCAGGGCGATCAAATGGCTAGCGAGGCAGCGATGAGATCTAGCAGACCGATGGATGTTGGCTTGGCTTGGCTTGGTTGTCTTGTGAAAGGCTTGGGTGATTGGCTCTCTCTAAGGAAATAGAGAGTTGTAGGTTATAGAGAGCTTTAGGTGAAGCTGGAGGAAAGCAGGTGTGCGGGAGATGATGTTGGATGTAGCATAAGGGAAGGAGAGTAATAATTGCTACTCCCGAAGTGATGGCCAACTTATAAAAACAAGTTTCCCCTTTGGAGCCTCTGGCCGGACAACCAGTGCGGGCCCCCGCGACAGCAACGGGACAGCAACAGCAAAGTGGAGAAAAGGACCCTTATTGCCTTATTGCCTTATTGCATTATCCCTTGATATCCTAGTTGTGGCTTATGCCACCCAAGTGCCAAGACCTGTGGCTTGACTCTCCGGTTTGCGCCCTTACGGTACGAGCGACTGCCAACATCCGGTATGCCTAGTCAGTCATGCGCGCTAACGACAAAACCGGTGACAATCAATTTGAACATAAGGCCTGATCAAATCACAAGGCAAGCAGCAAGGCTACTGACACTCTTGTGATAACGTAACTCAACTCAAAAAGTACCACTGGATAACCCCAGCCTTGACCGAAACCCGTCCCGACATCGAGATATCGAGACGCCGAGACATCGACATCGACACCGACGTCGACTGGACTGCCAGCAAGCGGTGCACGTACCGAGTCGCTGATCCTCTTAGGTACATTCCAGTGTCCCAGGTGTCGCTCCCTGCGTCCTCTGTCGCTGCCATACGACGCAGCAATGATCGCATAACCGTCGACTACGCCCGCGCCTGTCATTGCCTGCCTACCATTAAACCTTCCGACATCCATACAGACCCGATATGGACCAGCAACCAGGAAGTTGCCAAACATCTCTCTTTGGCGGCCCACCGGCCTCAGCTCCGCCATCAGTCTCCTCCTCCTTCTCGAATGCCATCGCACTTCCGCCACCTCAAGTCCCAGTCCCACCGCCAGCAGCTGCGCCAACTTTCTCCCCGATGGCCTCCAACGCAGGAACCCCGGCCTCGGTCGCATCATCCAACAACACCTTCGTTATGCCCAACTCTCCCATCAAGAACCGGACCATGATTGACGGAAGCTATCGGCCAAAAGTCACGCGGACTCTGGGTTCGCGCCCAGCATGCCTTGTCAACGCCTCCGTCACCTACTGTGGCAACAACCATATATACGCCTTTGGCGGCTTCGACCAGTATACCGATGAAGTCTACAACCACGTCCTGAAGTTGGATCTTGTCAGTCATCAGTGGAGTCTCGTGGATAACTTTGGCGACATCCCGGGGGTCAGAATGGGTAGGTCTTATTCGACGACTTGGTTTAATGCTCACCCACTAAGAAGTGAATTCCAGGCCACACCGCGACGCTGTACCAGGGCGACAAACTTCTTGTGTTCGGCGGCGAAAACGAACACCGCACCTATCTCTCGGATTTGATAGTATTCGATCTCAAAACGGCGCACTGGATGCAGCCACATGTCAATGGTCCTGTTCCTAAGGGCAGAGCCCGTCACGCTGCCGTCTTGCACGAAGACAAACTATTCATCATCGGTGGCATTACAGGCCACGACAACTACGTCCTCGACGACATCTGCTATCTTGATCTCAAGACTTACACATGGTCCAAGTCTTGGCGTTTTGTAAGCCGCTTCGATCATTCCGCATACATCTGGGGTGACAGGCTGTGGGTTTTCGGCGGCCTCAGCGAAGATATGGACAAGACTGGGGATCTGTGGTGGCTGGATCTTAAGGGTAATCCTGCCTTTGAAACAAGTCCTCACATGGGCGCATCAGATAGGCACTCGTCTATCAGCCGGACAGCTGGGTCACCACGCCAGCCATATTCTATCAGCAGCCCCACGGTGATAGGGGCCTCGGGCTATGCTGCCAATTCCCGGACGGCACAAGTCAACACTCCCTCCTTTCAGCTCAAGACATATGCCCCCATGGCTCCTGGGTCTATATCGGCAATGAAGTTCGTTTCTGGCGCCAATGTTCCGTCACAAGGTGCGGGAAGGCATTTCCACATCTACTCAGCAGGAACACTTCTCGACTTCGTGACACCTGCAGCTACCATAGCCCCAAAAGAATGCTCGTTATCCTCGCTTGACTTGGGGGCTTTGCGGTGGCAGAAGCTGGCCGAAGGACGTGAGATTTTCAAGGCCGGTTACGATTGGCACTATTGTACCATGAATGAGGACGGCACGAAGGCATGGCTGCTTGGCTGTCCTAAAGACAACTCGGGCCATGATATGGTCCCGGCAGTCTCGGAAGAATACCTGAGCGATATTGTGGAAATCGATCTTCGGCGGTATGGTTTCCTGGGGAACAATGCCCCAGAGCCACGAGCTGAATCATCCAGACCGTCTTTTCAGAGGTCGCATGAACAGCCCTCGAAAGGTCTCGGATCAGACCTTGCGAGGCTGTTCAACCAGCCGCCTGATACGGGCAGCGGCACAGATTTCATCATCACGGCTCTTGCCGGAGACTACGAGGACGATGATATGATGAGTGCCGGGCAGTTCCGGGCTAGTGAAATGCCGTCTGATCAGAACTGGCTCTCCCCGGATGCGCCTACATCACCGCCCATCTATGTCCACAAACTCATCCTCCAAGCCAGATGGCCGCACTTTGCGCGCATGTATAATGCGCAAATGGCCGAATTCCACACCAAGAAGATGCACATCCCCGAACCGTACAGCGTGGTGAAGGCTTTCCTCAACTACCTATATACAGATAGCATCCACGCCGAGGATGGCGTGACCGATCTTGCTGATGTCGCCGGTTTGCTCGTCATGTCGAATATCTACAATATTCCCCATCTCCGTCTCCTGTGTGTCAACCGATTGGCCAAAGAACTAGATGTAATCCACGCCTGCATCATCTGGTATTGTGCAGGCCTGGCCAACGAAGAATGGTTGAGAAAGAGGGCTGCGTCGTTCTGTCTCACGAATTGGGGAAGGATCGTGCGTACGCAGGGATTCCTGCGACTTCCACGCTCCGCCCTCGTTGAGTTGTCTCAGGAGATTGACACGGAAGGCCGTGTCATCGGCGGAGAAGAGCTGGAGTATGTGGATGGGAACTACGGCACTCGGTTCGACAACTCCAGCATGTCTCGCAAGGATAGCATCAGCAGCGAGCGTACGCAGGCTTTACCGTCGGACATTGACGATTCGGAAGGCATGGATCTTGCTTAGTGAGTCCATCGTCCTTAGTTACGGTAGGAAGAAGAGGAGATCTGACTGATGCAGGTGGTACATTGGCAAGGGAGGGGTCGTTAACTTTGACTCACCACTCGTTGGGAGTGAGTGGCGGCGGCGGCAAGGTGAGGGGTATAGAGAGCGGCATGATTTACATGGGCGGTAGGAAGTTACACATGAGGGTTATTGTGCATGACCAGACATGCCACTGTCTGGAGACACACCCTTATCTTTTGCTTACGAGGATGACATTCAGCTAGGAGTTGGGAAAGGGATTTGGCATATGCGGGGAGGGGTTCACACATGTTGATCGGCGAAAGACGTCGCAACGTTGGAGAATAGGGGTCCTTATCCACATGAGCATGTATTGCGACTAGCAACTTAGTAGCACTGCCAAGATGGGTACACCAAAGTGTCACTTTTTGCTGCGTTCTGGGACGCACTGTACAGTAGAAGAATCATCACGATAGTCGTTAGACGCTCGAACCGTAGCTCGGCCGAATAGAAGAGAGAAGACTCCATCCATCGCGCGAGGCTAGGGCTTTGGTTTCCAGATTTGATCAGCATGGGAGGGATCTTGATTTCGGACAGCTTGCTACTTGCAAGTAGATGGACCGGCGGGCCTGGGCCTTGGCACTCCTCTCTCAGGGCCCAGAGTTTCAAGCTCGTTTGCTATTTAGTCGAGTATCCACGCCTAGCCCACGGAGACCCTGAGACAGTACTACTATGGTGGAGGGAGGAGGAGGAGGAGGAAGCACGAGGGATGGGGAGAGGGGTTGGGTTAATGAGATGATGTTTAGAAAAGGGAGTCAAAGGAAGCAAGCAACCAAGCAAGCAGGCGAGGGTGAAAATATCAAACTGCCGCGAAACCCGAACCCGGCGCCGGCACTTGGGGGAGGAAACCCTGCCCTGGGCCCGAGCCAAGCAAGGGGCATTAACCGATCTCAGCCCCACGAAGCATTGGTAATAAATGTATAAGTACGGTAAGGAAAAGCAAACGTGCGTTGGTGGGAAATCGGGAAGACGAAGAAAAAGTAAGTATACGATGACAAAGCATGAAGCATCTGCCATTGATGGAAATTTGGTGGGGGTGGTGGCTCCTAGGCGTAGGTTAGCAGCCTTCCTTCATTAGTTTGCTCCTTGTGCGGAACTGCAGCGCGGGGAGGGGCCATTTTTCAGCGGTTTATTTCTTTATTTCTTAGGCAGGCTACTTACTGTGCTGTAGTTACAGTACGGAGCCTCTTCTCCTCCATGGACCACGCCTTGTCTTCTCTCCAAATTTGGGCCTCCATATGTGTAATCCAGATGCCTACTGGAATCCATAGTATACTACCAGCACTATACTACTTGAGGGCAGGCAAGGTATCGTTTGGGTGGACTGTGGCGTCAACAACCATGCGCACCAATACTGCAAGCCAGATGGAAACGGATCCCCCAGCCTGTCAGCCCATGCAATACGGATGGATAAAGGAGGACCATGAAAGCACAAGGACGCATACATTTTTTGAAGCTCGCCAGTCGCGCCTTGTGGTTCAATAGAGAGAGGGGAGCTACAGAAAGCAACTCCACTGTTGCACTTCCATGCCTACATGCCATGTTCTCTCTCTGCATATTTTACATCTTTCTTTTTACCTGCATACCATTCATTCCCCTCTGCCCCTCCATCCCCGCCCCCTGCGGCGGCGTTTGCCATGGTGATATCTCGGGGCCACTTGGCTATTGAAGACGTAATAGCTTTGCTTCGGCACTATTCCAAAGCTTAGCTGACTGACTGCCTTAGTCGTAGAGGCAGACGGCGGGGTTGACTGGGCCCCGACGAGGACCAGCTCGAGGTTTAGATTTGATTAACCCGGAGAAGAGCGATTGAGAAAGAGGACAAAGACGTGTGTGTACATGGCAACCTAGTAGTCGAAAAAGGGGGAGGAGGAGGGGACAGAGGGAGGGGGGGGGAACGCCACTGGTAAAGGACGCGATCTAGAGGTCCTGCGTCTAGACGAAGGGATCGTGTTCGCCCGTTTGTTCCTGGAAGAAGAAAAAAAGACGGTACAATTGGTAGAAGAAAGAAAAATCTCAAGGACCAATCAAAACCCAAGGCCATGTTGCCGCCTCGGCGCCGGTTGAGTGGTAGTTGTTGCTAGTCGCAGGTAACGCGCGCCGCCCTGCCACAACCCCTGTTACCATGTTTTGGAAACTTCTCTTTGCCCATCTTGCATTCATCACGATGATGACGGATGAATGAACGGGGGCAAGCCTGGACCTCTAGCTTGGCATCATCCATCTGCGTTCGCATTCGAAGGTGGAAAGAGAAAAAAAATAATAACCCCGAAATCCCCGTTACACCTGCAGCAACCAGCATCATCACATATACTTGATCCATATTCATCCCACCCACATTGGGTATGTATGTGCGTTGCTTAGGTCACGATACAACTAGATGGAGACGTGGAATGTGATGTGAAATGCACGTCACGTCAGTCATTCAATGCACAGACGTACGTCCCTCCTGTCCTGTTACTTGGTAACGTCGTGCATGGATACACTGGACACACTGGACACACTGGATAGATATACAACTAACTGGATACACTGGACACGGCGCTGCGAGGCCCCGCGTTAGCGTCGGACAGGGTAGCCTGCCATCGCTGTAACCTGTGCGCGGCAGGCTTGTGTTGCGAGTCATTGCTTGTATGGTGGGCTGGCTACCAAGTCTACTATCGATCCACCTTCATGAACACCCCTTGCCGAACTTTCACCCAGGCCCCTCGAGCCTTCTTTCACGTGATGGCTGGCGGCGCTGACGTAGAAGAAGCATGTTTTCCAGACTGTCAACTGCCACATGCCACATGCCACTGGCCATATGCCACTGGCCACTTGCCGCATGCCGCGAGCATGCAATGGATTGGTCCGGCCCGTCCGGCCAGCCACGAGGCTTGTGATCGATAGGAGCTACAGGAGCTAATATGTGCAGTAGCTACAACGCCTTGCCAACTAAGCTCGTATCCGACATGTCACGGTTCTCGCCTCGTCTGTCGGGAACAGTAAACGCCGTGAATTCATGAATGAGAACGCCTATCTGCTTTTAGGAACGTACAGCAACAGTAAAGGGTGAAACGAGTTGAGAGGAATCCGTACAGTGCCATCACACTGCCGCTGCAATGTCGAGCAAAACACAAACAAATAACTTTTAGTAACCTCCCTCCTTCCCTCACCTCGCTCATATAAGGTGTTTTCGTATACCGAGTGATGCAAGCGTCAAGTCTATCGGGGTATATAACGGCAATCCACCGTTCAAAACCAATCTCAAAACGCCAGCCCAAATGCATAATGGAAACCCTGACTTTTCTGAGCCATGCGTGAAGACCTCCGAGGCCGTGGCGAAAGGGCCCACTGTATCCAGTCTATGTGTGAAATGTCTAAAATGTAGAAGAAGCCCAGTGATGCGCCTGTCGTGTCCTTTCACGGTCGAGTACTGCTGCTCAAGGCGACAAAACGATGCCATACGAGAAGTCTTGTCAACAAGGCCCACCCCACTACATCTGCATCTCTTCGCCAATACCAGGTAGGCCTTGGGACATGGTCATGTTGTTGAGAGCGCTGAGATTTAGCGTGTCCGGTAAGTTGAGGTTCATCGGGTTGCCAGTAGCACCACCACCGGCTAGCTGAGCCTTCAACTCGGCCATCTGGGCCATGGCTTCGCAAGGTGGTGAATGGAGCTTGTGCTACGCCGTATGTTAGCTACTAGATGACCAACGGTCACGGGGGGGGGGGGAAGCCAAAAACTTACGTATTTCAGACCGTTCAGGTTCTTATATCGCTTGTTACACCATTCGCACTTATGTGGCTTCTCTTTCTCCATGCCCATTTCCCCAGGATAGGGCGCCGATGTCTCTGGGTTGACAATGGAAAATGTTCCATCTCCATTTTCGTGCAACTGTTGTGTTTGATGACCATGTTGTTTGTGGTACCTTGCATAATCGATTAGCAACCGCATTCCAAAGAGCCCACGGAACAATAAAGCCATTCCCGGCCAAAAAAAAAAAATAAATAAAAAAAAACTTACTTGAGACCGTTCTGGTTCTTATACGCCTTCTCGCATCCGATTACAGGACACTTGAACGGTTTGTCCTCTTCGCGGGGAATCATAAGGCCGTTCGGGTTGCCACCGATGGCTCGTTGCAGCATAGCCAGTTGCTGAGGATCAGTAATGTCGCCGAACTGGGATTGATCCAGGCCGAATTGCGCCATTTGCTGCTGCAGAGCTCGCTGCTGTGCGGAAGCTCCGTTAGGGCTGTACAGGCGCTTGGCTGGGTCATCGATGAAGAAGCCAAGATCTTGAGAGAAGTCGCCAAAATCGTTCAGATTGCCCATCCCACCGAGACCATCGTCGACTCCATTTGGTTGCTGTGTGGTGAGGGTTGGCGTGTTTACCGACGACACAGTGGGGTTGTTCTGGAAGCCGAAGCCGGTCGTGCCAGGGGTCGACGGTTGCGAGGTGCGAAGCGCCTGCTGCTGCATATTGGCGCCGTTCAGGTTGAGCTGAAGCTGTGGCCGTTGCTGTTGACCAAACATTTGTCGGGTTTGTTGAATGGTACGATGGGTACTGTCATCAAGTTCCATATGTCCGACAGCGTCTTCCATCTCCATGTCACCCATCGTATCGAGGTCATCGTGGGCTTGGACGTTAAGCAGCTGTGACTGCTTGTGAGCTGAACCGTCCAGCCCCGAATGTTGCCGACCCATCGAGATGCCCCCGAAGCCCAGGCCATTTCCGTTGCTTGCAATATTGCGACCTTGTTGGCCGAGACCAAAACCACTAGTGGGTTGGAAGCCCTGTCCGTTATGTGGTGCACTGGTCATTCCGGAGCCAGACCCCGATGGTCTGCTCATCGACAGCCGCTGCCCCATGACATTTGTCCTGTTGGGTTGCACATTGTTGTTGGTATGCACAGTCTCATAGTGGCGCAGCAGGTCGTGCATCGTATCCAGCTTCTGGTCGCAGCACACAAAGTTGCGCAGATATTCGGCCTCCATTTTAGGAATGTACGACGAAGAATGGAACGAGGACGACGGCTGTGCGCCCGTGAAGGGCGAGCCGGTCACCATGAGGCTGTCGCAGAAGTGTCAGTGGACGATGCGACTTACACGTCAAGAACTCTATGCTAATGTCTCAAACACCAGCAATCGACGCGGGGATGTGGTACACGAAATGGCAATTACTTACTCGTCGCGGATGAAACTACCAACGGACAAACCGCCCCAGCTCATGCCATTCATAAGACTGCCTGCGAGACTTTCGCGGCGGCCGCGGGCTTGGTCGCGGTTGGCGTTCATGGAGATGGGCTTGGGCCCAGCGCTCACAAAAGAATCATGACGACCACGGCCAAAGGCCGTGTCCAGACCTGGTGCAGTCATGTCGAGGTCGCCGTCAGTGTCAGCTTGGATGTAGTCGGTAGTGATGCCGTCAATAAAGCCTGGATTGCTGTGCACCTGTTTTTGGAGGGGGTTGCTGTGGGAATTTGGGTTGTGAGTGCTGGAGTTGTGGTGGTGGTCCAAGTCGTTTAAAGTGGTGGGCGATTGTGACCGCGAAGAAGGGATGTTGAGGGTGGCGATATTGATGGGTTGCGACTTGTTAGTGGAAGAATGGGCGAAAAAGGCACTACTTGTTGTGTCGACGGGAGTCGCAGGCTGTGGTGAAGGCGAAGGTGAGTCGAGAGAATGTGAAGAAGATGGTGTAGGAGCAGCAGCGACGGCGACAGCGGAATCGCCTGCAAACGTATCGTTGCTGGTGCGGCTGGCAGACGGGTGTTCGGGGGTGGTATTGCTGCTATTTGTCGTGGATGTACCCGTCTTGCCTGTCAACCAAGAACCTAGGCCTCTCATGGCAGCGATGTGGGGTTCCTCTGAATAAGATCCGGGAGAGGCAACGCGAGGAAGTGGGAGGGCAGAGACAAGAGAGGAGCGAGTACAGGCGGTAGTAAGTCAAGCGCTAGGGCACTTCTGGAAAGTAACCTAGTACGTGCTGCTGATGGAGATGGCCAACAATAGTAGTGGTAGGTGGGAATGCCAACCACGGAAGCCGACAAGAGAACAGAGACAGAGAGATATCCAAAGTCCACAGACCACTCTGATCACGACAGAGTATATTGCGTAGGGGTATGTATGTGTGAGAGTGTGAATGTGTGTGTGTGTGTATGTGTTTATGTGTGTGTAAAATGCACCAACAGCGAATAGTAAGAGATGTCGCCAGGCGGGAAAGAAAAGGATGGATTGCGAGGGATGCCGACTTATGAGTTATCATAAGATGTTATGTATGTACTGTAGGATGGATGCGCAGCCCAGGTAGGTAGGCTGGTAGGCTGGTAGGCTGGTAGGCGTATGGAAGGAGGGAAGTACCATCTGCACCTGCACCTGCATGCACCCTGCACCCCCCTGCAATCGAATGTATGAATTGCCGCTTATGGGGGGTTAGGTGGTTAGGCTTCGGTGCAAGGCCGGTCACAAGTACGGGATCTTCTACTTGCTCAAAGTTGTCTCTAAATTGGCTTGTACCGCGCCAGGCCAGACTGAAAGGGAAAGTACTTCCCAGAGCTGGCAGGTTCAGGAAGGGTTCCCAGATTTGTGGCCGCCGTAGGCTTTACGAAGGAGGTGGTCGGGGTTATGGATGAATGGATATGAGCAGCTATGGGGTATGTGTAATGGATAATTGGGCTGGATGAGAACGGAGTCGTTTAAGGCCAGCGGCGGCTTGATGCGACTAAATTTCCCAAGGGTCCAGGTCCAGGGAAGTCACTAGTTGCTCACACCAGCAACATGCCAGGATCAAGGCTGTTCGTCGTTGTTGAGTCGTGGCAGAGAGATCGGAGGGCAGAGGGCAAAGAAGAGAGCTGAGAGCAGAGCGTGGTGGGTAAGTGGCAGAGATACTCACCCACTGGTTGTGGTGCGACGTCAACGACCAGGGAAACAAGAGAAAAGCAGCGTCTCCCGAGTCGTTTCTGTCCTGGACTCTTGACTGGTCTAGTCTCGATAGGATATGTGCCGGGGAGAGTTTACTACGTATGTGGTGAGTGCAAACAAGGCCGCAACATTGAAGTCACTTCTCCGTCTTATAAGTACGGTGGCACGTAACAGCAGTACTGGTTCCCAGTCCAAGGCAAACCAAGAACCGGAGTGAGGACTAATGTAATCTGAGGGTCCGTGGCTGCAGATGCCACATGGGAGTTACAACCTTATTCCCAAGGTGAGTCAAGTTGGTTTTGCCTCTAGCAGTAACTCGAGCCTTGGTTTATCTTGGGGATATTCAGACAGTATACTATGGTCTAAGATAGATACATACTCTAGTCGCACATGTACCATGGTCCAAGGTTACCGAGGAAATAATGAATCAAGGCGGAGTGTCTGAATGCTTCCCATTAGATCTGCATAATTAGCAAACAGATCTGGCTGTTGACTGGCTGGCTGGCTGGCTCATGCACCGAAACCCAATAATAATGATTGAAATAATAGTAGTAGCAGTAACAATAATAACCGATGTCGAACCCGACCGTCGGAGTCGACGAAAGAGCGCTACTGCGACGCAAGAGCCTCGACAGCCGGTCCTGGGACTTGGGACGAGATGAGGAGATAAGATGAAATGGGGAATTGGAACCGGGACTGGAGTACAGTATACCAAACATGTACCAGCTGGATGATAGATGTGGCGCTCAAGTTGACGCTTTGCGCTTCAACTTGTGGGGATATCTGTGTTGCGCGTCTCGTGGGTTCAGGTGCCTCATGTCTAAGTGCAGATCTAGAAGTATCATGGAGGGGCAGAGGTCTGATAGGCCACCTCGACTCCGACTTGGATGGACAAGTAACATGAAGATCTAGCGGGTTTCGAGGTAACGGGCCTCGTCCACCTTGGAATCGACAGCTTCTCGCCTATCAGTCTGAAGGGTAACTGACGTTCGATGTCGTAGCTTCCTCAGGCATATGCACGAGGGATTCCATTCAGCCAGGCTGCCAGGGGGGGAAGACTGAGGCCAGCCGGCCGGATTCGGTCACGGGTAGCCAATGATGGGCTGCCGAGGAGCCACTTTTTGTTGAGAATAGAAGTAGAGAAGCAATTTCTGGGTACGCTATGAACGCTACTCCAAATGTATCGATCAAATGCTCGTAATGATTCCCTTTTGTCTTCCCCACGAGAGAAGCGAGCAAAGAGCAGATTGGCGCCTTGGACCAGGAAAGCAGGCAGGAATCATCTACGTCGTAAACCCCTCCTCCTCTTTGGTCCATCGCATCGCTGACGTTTGAGCTGATGAGAATTACCGCTTCCCGATTATCGTCGACCTGTTTGCCGTCAGTCCTGACTCATGTATGCATGTCAGATGCAGACGAGGGTGTGGTAGTGCCAGTGTGTCAGGGTTACACTTGGATTATGGGCGAGTCACTTGTGATCAATTTGGTGGTGAGACCCATTCCATGCAAGTAAGCCGGGATCCCGGGAGTCGAGAATCCTCAACCGCCTTGGACTGGACTTGGCAGCTTCAAGAAAGGGAATATGTCTCCGGATTCGATCCGCGAGCGACGACATCATCCCGCCTACTAACCTGCGGCCGGCCCTGCTGATAGAGTTTGGAGCTATTGATCTACAGATGAACTGATAAGCAGTTGATTACATCAATTTGGCACCTTCGATACGAGGATCAAACGACACACCATAGTCGGCGAGACTTCAAGGGGACTCTGGCTCGTCTCGCGGGGACAATGAGGATGGAATCGCCATGGTTTGGATAGCAAGTGACGACGGCATTAGATATCAGATATTCCTTGGAATTTGCTAGCATTGGCAACTAACCCCACGAGGTTAGGATCCCGCTGCTACCTACTGCCACGGCAACTATAATGTTTCTCGAACCAAGAAAGCTAGTAGTATGAAGTATGTATGTGCATACTTTGGACGAAATCCCCCCTCACTGGAAGTCTGGAAGAAGGCGGCGGCGACTCGACTGAGTTTACAATTACTGTATGATTATGACAACATTGTCAAACACGGCCTCTGACTGGCGCGCGCATACTCCGTAATCCGTATTCGGTTAATTGCTCTAAAAGCCGTCGTCTTTGGCAACACTTGTGTCTCCATGTCTCCGTACCTACTACTAGTAGCATGGGACCTATCATTCCCCCAATATCAGCCTCAAGCCGGGTGCTTTCTCGATGTCTTCTATAGCTCGTCCTGCATGTGACATACAATACAATGCTGGGCTTGTTTCTCGGATCAACGCAGAGATCCCCTCGCGCGGCGTGCACTTACGTCAAGAGCCATGTAGAACTGGACCGACCGTCCGGCTTCATCTCGATCTTTTCATACACAATCCACTCAAATGCTCTTCTCTAAGGCCTTCTCTGCCATGGTACTAACGGCCGCTTGACTCATGGGGCTGCATCGACTACCAAGTTGGGTTCTTGCCTAGTGGTCTTGACAGCATGGGTCCTTTACACCCCATTGGACGAGACGACCCAGCCATTGAATCCAGCTAGGCTGAACTAACTAGTCGCGTGCGGCCCCCAGCACTCATCGGCTACGGTACCTAGTAACTGTGACGAGGTACTTAGTCTTGCAAACATCACGGATGTTGTACGACTAGGCTGGAGGGCTGGCACGCACGCACTCAGCACCGGCACTGGGCGACCAGAAACCCCCTATTACGAAAGACATGTTGCACATTGCCGAGGCGCCGCAAGTACTTGCCTTGCTTTACTTCATGTTTCCGCCACGACTTCCTATCGCATACATGTACATATGTACACATACACATACACATACACATACAGAGTACACTTACATACACTCACATACACTCAAAACTATATATACCGTACTGATAAATCGTTTGATGATGCAAGCATATGTAAGATTCCTTTTCTGGAATGCGGGTGTTCTGCGTGGGCGAAGCTTAGACATGGAAACTGGAATCAGCTCGCACGCTTGCTTGGGTTTCCTCCTAACCTAGGCCGGCTGTGGCGTCGATTATGTCTTTCCTGGCCTTTCCCGCGGGAAATAGGATCTGGGACCGCAGCCGAAGCAAACAATCTCCCGTGGCAATCAGAACGGCGCCAATCAAACGGAAGAGGCACTGGTGTACGCCCCAGGTCAGTCCGGCTCGATCTAGGAACATAGCAGAACCAGCAGCTTCATTAGCACCGCCTCTCGCGTCTCTGTGTAGCAGCGAGGCTGCAACGCACTCATCATACATTGGAACTGGTAAAGACTCGGTCGGGCGTACGCCGATGAGTGCAAGTAAGTGCAAGTGTGGCCGCCGGATCGGTCTACAACCGCCACGGGGTTTGGGCACCATGATCGCCAGGAGATGACCGATGCTCTCTGAGTGTTGCAGGTGGGCCATGCAGATGCGGTTTCCTGACCATCTTTAGGCGTTGTTACCTACTTACGTAGGGAGGAACGTCGCGACACGATGTGAAGTGCCCATTCTCGGTCTTTGGTGGGGTCGCCCGTCATTCTGTGCCTTCCTTGACTTGATCCGTTGGGGGGGGGCCCAACTTTCCACAAGGATCACCCCTCAACACTGACCGTCAATGGAAATGTCATTCATACAAGTGCAATGGCTTCTCTACGCCGCAAGATACATTTCATGTCGCTAATGCATCACAATGATTCAATATGGAACGCCCCCCCCCCCCTCTTACCATATCGATAGTGGTTGAGTAGTGGGAGACTGGGAGTTCAGCAAATGCCGTAGCGCTTAAGCAATAAATAACAATAAGCTGCATCTGCAATGCGACTACGACCAACCACTGCAATGCGAACCAGTCAGCGGTCGAGTTATTACTTGCTTTAGGCGCTAGCCAAGGAGACGGGAACATCCATCCATCCATCATCTCAGCTTCCTGTTCCTCTGAACGCCATCCTTTCTCCTGCCACTATGCACTATGTATGTCGATATCGGCCACAGCCGGGCGGCATTGACGCCTCTCGGCCCTTGCCCGACTGACAGTAACCTTGCTGTCGCGGGAGCCGTCTCAAGAACTTAGATCCGACCGAACCTCTTTCAATTCCGACGAGTTTGGCGCTACGCTCAATACTGATCTACATATCTAAAAGATGTCCACATTGAACACATATATACCGAGGGATACCAGTGGTAATCAACGGTAAGGGTTTCTGATGCGGACCGACGACATCTTAGCATGGACGGGTTCATTCGGCGCAATGAACTGCCCTGCTAGGAGCCCTTTCAGAAGATAAATTAAAAAACAAAATCAAAAATATAAAATAAAATATAAAATATAGTTTTCTTTTTTTGGTGCGGAAACTTCACCGACAGGTTGACATCATTGTCGACTACTTCCTCCCCCCCCCTCTACCGCGATTGACCACAAGGAGATTTCGCTTGAGTAGTTGCATGTTCACCGCCTTTGGCCTTTTCCCGCTCGGCAGGACGGCAACCACTGATGGTGGGTAAGTCATTTCCCGGCATGTTTGTGTATGGCCATTGTCGAGGAGAGGCTGTTCGTCCATTTGTTGTTGTTGTCAGGGTCCTCGCTCAATTAGTGGGGTGTTTCTGCTTTGTTTGTCGCTTCTCCGGCCAAGCCAAGCCAAGAAGCCTGTGTCGGTTTTCCTTCCTGCCTGCTAGCAGCAGCTAGTACGAGTGGTAACGTCGTGCCTCCGCTCGAACGAGCATCGTGACCTTTGCGGTTGACTGCACAGACAGAGATCGATCACCGAGAGGACGAGCAAGGAGGGCCAGAGGAGGTGGTGTTGGTGGATTGCCTCAATGCTGGCCTGGCTCCTCTCTCCCACTCCATCTCCATGTGAACATGGAGTCTTTGAAACGTAATGGCCGATTTGCTTTGGCCGATTGATGGGACTATTCGTCTTGCTGTACCTAGCAATCCCGGTCGTCCCCTCTCCGAGCGCAACCTCGTGGAAACCATCGTGCCGGGACACACCAGGTCATCACAGTCACTTTGGCTCCATATATGTTTCCCAGCGGATATGGGCAATGCACGACAGCCGCGGCTCGTACAATGTACTGATCTCGTTTACAAAATACTACTTGTACATTTCTTGTACGTAGGTGCAAATGTTTACTAATGATACGTCCCTGCATAATCTTCTACCGTAAATGCGAGCGGCTCGATCATATCTCCGGTTAGCACCTATATACGGAGCGCTGTTCGCAGGGGGAAAGCTTCTCCTCTTTCTTCGAAACAAGCAACCCTCTCAACGGCTTTGCGGGTCGGCCGCCAGTTCAGTCACACGGCGTCACTGTTGATGCGGGGGGCTCGACGTGACATGGAAGCCCAGGAGACAAGAAGTTCTATATCATATTTGTTTCAACTCATCATCGTCGACCCTCGAAGTGCCATTGACCCGCTGGTCGCCATTGGTGGTAAGCATGACAATACTACAATCGTATGGGCTATCGCGGGTTTCAAGTCTTCCTCACCGATATGAGTGAGCATTGCCCAACAGTAGTAATAGCCACTACTTCATATCTATATTACTAGTATTACTACCTATGACACTTGAGCATGCCAAATCCCACCTTAATAACTCGCGGTATATTGCAGCTGCCTCTCATGTTGAGTGCCAGCAAAATTGCGGCCCCAGCCAAATCTCGAATACATCCACCTACTTGAAGACACATTGTGGCGGTCAAAGGGCTTTTGGGGGGGAGGGGGAGGCTCATACACACCGCATGCATCTACTGTCAAACATTACACTTGGGATCCTTTTCTGGAAAGTCTCAAGTCCCAGACCGACCAGCCACAGCGACTGCCGAGGTATGTGGGATGGACTTGGCCTGGGATCCCCTCGCTCGGTCTTGAGGCAACATGGTCCAGAAAGTGCTGGGAATCAGCCTTGCCGATGGGCTTGCGCCCGCAGTCTCGCCGAATTCCCGGGATACAACAAACCCTAGAATTTTTCTAGAAGCACGTCCCGCCGCAAGCGGCCAGGCTACTGCACTGGAAATTTGCAACACCGCGTGCCCCATGTCAGTCATGCTACCTCGAATCAAGGCGCCCAACACAAATGCACCACCACTGCTCCCTTCCGTTGCGGTACATCTAGGTTCACATGATCCCGTGCATGGTTTGCAGTGAGCTGTTCTATTACCTTAAATATTTATTCCCCCAAACGTTCGCGTGTCCTCAATTGCCATGATCGTTTCTCCATGCCTTCCCGTCTAGAAAATGAGGCGTCGCCTCTTCCTCTTGCTCAAGCAAGGGTATGCACTGGGCATTTCAACATGGTGAGAATTGCTGAATGGGTATCGCCAGAAACCGGCGAACCAGAGACCGCGGCGTTCAGTCCGGGCTTGGGCGCCGTAAGTCGGGATGGTCTGCATCTGCTTCAAACAACGAACTATGAGATTGCAGGTTGCATCGTAGCGGTTAAGTGAATCGCCCCTCATTCAGCTTGCCAGGCGAGCTGGCTGGTTGTGGGAGAAGCGCCCGGAAGAACGGCCTGGCCGTGTTCTGTGTCCCGGAACTTCGCGAACGATGAGCGCTTGTTCCCGCCTGTTTTCGCAATGCGCCGCCGGTAACAGGTTGGTTTGCCTTGTTTTTTTTTCATTTGCGGCATTCATGGGGTAAGCAAAGCAAACACCGGGAATAGCGACCAAACGGCGACAGCCCCACAGCCAACGCTCTGGCAGATGGCAAGCTCAGGCGGCTCCGGGCAATGGCGCAGCTGCAGCTGGCGAACCAGAGACCGGACGAAACTCGGGGTTTGAAAAGAATAGCGTCCTACAGAATCTGGCATGATATCATCCATAATCGCATGATACAACTCATTCATTGAAGCTACGACAAAGCTCCTAAGGAAAAACGTCGCCAAAACGTCGTCGCGCGAACTTACTCAGCTTCCGCCAGCCTACGAAAACCTGTCCTAAAACTTCCGTAAACCTAAAAGTATTTTCTCTACCGGAGTTGTTGATCTCTACAACTTCTGGAATATATAGATCTGGTTGCGACATCGAGGCCCATCCTTTTGTTCTCAACTCCCGCATTCCCCAAATCGTATCAAAATATCTCTCATATCATACCACTCCTCCGTCAAACACAGACACCTCGACACAAACGTGTGGACCTGCAGCTCCATCTACACTCCTACGCGCATCTGACCATCTCGTTCGTGCACGTAAACCACCCATTTCCTAAAGGGGCCGAACGAAGATAACAAGTTTGCCCGCTGCCTTACCTGGTTCTTCCCTCTCGTCGAACGTTTTCAACTCGGTTCGATTCGATACCACCGCATACTCCCATATTCACCTAACCGAAAGAAACCTGTTAAGAAATAACGGAACTACCCCGCCAAAATGAAGGTCGTCTCGCAGGAAGAGGAAACAGCCCACTACAACTCCGTGCTCAAGGGCGGAGCCATCGGAGGCGGGCTGGGCCTAGGTCTCGGTCTGCTGGGCGTAATAGGCGCTTCGAAGCGCTACCCGGCCTTCCGCGGCCTGACGCTGCCATTCCGCTCCTTCCTGGTGACGTCGACATCAACGTTCGGCGCCATCGTCAACGCCGAGCGCCACAGTATCGAGTTTCACAAACTTAATAACCCGATGAACTTCTACGTTGATGAGGCCACCAAGGCCAGCCAGATCGCCGACCAACAAAAGACGACGGCGGAGCGCCTCAACGACTGGGGTCGTGAGAACCGCTACTCGATCGTCTTCTTCTCGTGGCTCGCCTCCATGGGCATCGCCGGCGCCATGGTCGGCCGTAACAAGTACCTGTCCACGTCGCAGAAGCTGGTCCAGGCCCGTGTGTATGCCCAAGGCCTTACCCTCGCCGTCCTGATCGCCACCGCCGCCTTTGAGACCGCCGACGCCCGCTCCGGCCAAGGACGCTGGGAGACGGTCAAGGTCCTCGACCCCGAGGACCCCGAGCACAAGAAGATCATCGAGAAGCGCGTACACAAGGAGGAGTACGAGGGCCAGGACCTGTGGATGGATATGGTCGCCGCCGAGGAGCGTCGACTAGCCGACCGCGAGAAAGCCAAGACGCCGGAAGGCAAGGAGGGTGTCAGCAAATGAACAACCTCGTCGGATTGGTCTTTGCTTTAGGTCCCTAGCCTGGCGAGTTCTGGGTTCGCCACTACTCGGCAAACCTAGACATTCGCCGTTCCCGGGGAAGGCTTGAATAGAAAAACGCGGCATTGCTTTACATCGCTGGAGTTAGGAGGGTCTTTTGCTTCTCGCATGGCGGAGGTGGCTTCGCTTCATACCATTCCCTTTTATTTGTATGTTAGTTACGTCAAAGCCCGCTCCCTAAGGCAACAGAATTGCCAATGAGGGCGGGCCCAGGGCGAAGCGACCGACGCCCCCTTTGTTGGATAGACATAGAAATATCAGAAAATTCATCTCATAGGCATCGCGCCTACTATAAAACGATTGTTGACATATTGACTTGTAGTTTGATGTTTGGCGAAGAGTGTTGCTAGAGTGAATGGAAGGAAGGTGCAAAATCGTTCCAACGGACAGTCAACTCTGACTGCAATGGAATTTCACAGAATACTTTGAGGGAACAAAACAAATGGACCATTGCGGACACCCACGCATATATATGTATAAGTAATATACATCCCACCAATATTGTCCCACAAACGCGACAGATAGTGGCTATATCGCAAGATTGGCGGATGGACATCACTCACTTTAAGCCATCATCAGCTGTTGTCATGCTACATGTATATACCTAGTGGGGATCCAAACCCATTTGAGATCCCCGCGAGCGAAGAAATGTTAGCTACACGTACACATGTTCACACGAGGGAGAGGTCATGTCCCTTTGTCCGAGCAAAACGAGAGCCACGTTGTTAAGGAGGACCCAATAGCAACTTGCCATAGGAGAGGCCAAAAGGGGGCTGCCAACCATCTGTACAGTTACTAGCTTCAATATTAGCAAACTGGTCAATGGCTTTCTTACAGTCTGTACATGATATGAATGCCCATTTGAGGCCTTGCTTGGGTGTGGTAGACGCGAGACTGAGGTTTGGCCTGTGTCAAGTTCCGGCCCCTCTGGGGGGAGGGGGGGGGGGCGGTTAATACGTCGTACATCCGTAGCCTTTCTCTCAAGTCGGTCGTCTAGATACCTACTCATACTGTAGACGCCATGCATACATCGTGGACCCAGTCCGGAATATTGGCCATAATGTACGTGGTTTTGAAGGCCAATCACCTCCTGGCGCGACTCCTTCCGGTGCAATTCGCGCTGCACCCACCCCTATGTCCTCTTGACATCTTCTGCCAGCCCTTCGTTACAATGGAAATCGGTGGCCGCAGCCGAAGGGCTTTTCGCGGTTTACACAAGGAACCGCTGTCATAGCTCGACAGTGCTTTACGCGACTTCGTTGTGGCGTGTCCAAGGGGCGTCGCGCTACTCTGGCGGAATGAAGGGCGGGAAGGGGTGATATACCGGCGTCCCTATCGGCGCGATAGAGCTGGCGCCGGTTGTCCTGATCAATGCAACGTCAGTAAGCAAATGATGGGTTGACTACAAGCACATGAAGAAAAACCAAGTCCAAGCGAGCATATATATATAGCCTGTTCAGATCGACACCTCTGGGCCTTTCATCTACAAATCTCTTTTTCTTTGCTCTCCAACTTCTCTTCTTCACGATACAGATGGGACATCGATCGTTATACTTGCTGTCATAATTGTACAGTTCTTTCGCATCAGATATCGAAGAAAGGGGTATTTCATAAAGATGTCCCGCTATTCCATCAATCATAAAACGCTTCCCCCCCAAAATACACACCAAAGTACCACCGAACAGACATTGTGTATCCAAAAATAAATAAGAACCCGCCGTTTCCCTGGTGGGCAGTTGCTTCTCTTTCGTCAAACTTGCGTAAGTAGTTGTAGCAGCCGTTATGGTATTCTCTCATGCTAATACCACAAAATAGCAGCATATGGCTAGGCTTTCTGCCGAGTCTAGTTGCTCCCAACCCATACCCCTTTCCCCTCTTCAGTCCAACATTCTAGACATGAATAGGTATCTTAAACAACATAATCCAGTAAGTAGCTTGTAAAATCCGATATAGGAACAGAGCAGCAGCTGAAGAAGCTTATCGTATTTGCGATGTAAGCATCATACTCCAAAGGCTAGATGTCGACGAGCTGACGCCCCCATAAGATGTGTAAAAGGCATATCCAAAAAGGGGCCGTCAGCCCCGACTCGTGACGGGGCCGGCTATCATACGTCAGAGGTCATAACTTGGATGAAAACCGCTGACGATATCCGTCACGTCCCCTTCACCGTCCAACACGACCAACTCATCACACTTCAATGGTGAAGTGGCTTATCTGAGAGTAATAAGCATGTACCGCCAGCTCCAGCATCCACACATCGCTGAACACTTCGCTACCGTCGAAGCCGCCAATCACCACCAGACGACTGTCGTATAATATGGTGCCATGGTAGCCTCTGCCGCTAGGCGGTAGGCCGTATATCCTCCGCTTGTCCCACGTCATGGTCACCAGATTCAGCAGTAGGACGTCGTTGGAGTACTCGTTGCCGTCGTGGCCTCCTATTACAAAAAGGTACGACCCCACGATGGTGGCCGTGTGCGAAAGCCGCCGGAAGGTGATTGGTATGCTCACGACTTTCCACGTGTGGGTGTCGACGTCGTACACCCACACGTCATTGAAACACTCCCCGCCGTCCGACCCGCCGTATATGATCAACTTGCTGCCCACCATGTTTGCAGTGTGGTAGCCTCGGGCCTTCGGTCGATTGTCCCGCGCTGTCGTGCCGTTGGGGCTGCTGGTGGTAGGGCTCGACACGAGTTTCCAGCTCATTTTGGTCACATCGGAGACGTCAAGCCTCCAGATGTCATTGAGCGCCCGGACGCCATCACCGCCTCCAAAAACGTATATGCCGTTTTTGTACAAACACGCCGTATGCGCTCTCCTCGGACTAGGCGCCTTCTCCCCGACTATCTTTGGCCGGTGCCACCGGAAGTTCACTGTATCTAGCACATAGACGTCGTTATAGTATGCTGGTCCGTCGCCGCCCCCAAATATGACCAATTTTTTCCCCACCGCCGTACACGTCATCGCTCGTAGCGGGACGGGGATATCGCCCACTACATGAGGACTGCTCCAGTGGAAGGAATCGGCATCCAGTACGTACAGCTCGTTGAAGCAGGCCCGGGAATCACAGCCCCCAAAAATGTAAACGTTACTTCCAACCAGTGTTGTGGTATGAGCACGGAGAGGCGTGTGGGCAGCCCCTGAGACGGGGGCTCGCGACCAGTACATACCGGACGAGGGAGCAGCTGGGACGTCGGGCGCCGTCGCGGGATCCTGAAGAGGAGGAAATGCTGTATATGGCCCACGTGCGCGGACAGTTTGATTCGGTTTCCGTGGAGGGTTTTCCTTGGCCGGGGCGGGCTTGCTGGCAATGGCAGACGTGGAGCGCAAGGCTAAAGGACGTCTGGGATCGCTGTCTCGCCCTCCACCCTCTGTTGACGAGCCAGCATATATATCACCAGAGGAGCGCGCACTGGCACTAGTGTCGCCGCCATTGGTAGAAGCCGTCTTGAGGGCGGGCGGGGGTTGCGCCGGCTGGGTCGGCTGGGTCGGTTGTGGCGGCGGGGGTGCAGCAAACGAAGCTTTGGCTACTGTAGACTGGGAGCGCTGCCGTATCGAACTTTCCGAAGCCTTGCGCCGACCTCCGTGACTCTGGCTCTTGGAGGACAAATGGCCTGGTGTATGGCTTCGGTTGGGGAGGGCGCGGTTGAGCGATTCGTCCTGGTCTGAGGCTTGGCCTTGAGCTGTGGTAGGAGAGGGCAGTTGGATCTTTTGAGAGCGCACAGTCCGAGTCTTCGAAGATGACGAAGGACGGGAGGTGTCGGCCATGGTTGTTGATCAGCAAGCTGGAACGGACGATAATGACATGTCGCTACCCCTGAGAGCGAAAAATGAAATTCGAAAAGAACGTGTTATGGTCGCAATGACGAAGGAGTTGCTGGCGGTATTGGTGGCAACAGGCTGGGGCAGTCCTGGGGCGTTGCGAAACACTGTAAACGGCACGCGACGTCAATGTCAACAGGGGGGCTCTCGGCTGCGACAATGCAGGATCAGGCGCAGATCTCACCAAGGACCCAATTGCAAAAAAGGAAAAGCAAGCAAATCAAAAAACAATTATTTGACGCCTAATCTGGTCGTATGGAAGATAGCTAAGTCTGGACATGGGACAGAAGCTGGAATGAGCGAAAGAAGAAAAAGGAGCATGAGCTTTGTCAATGCGTGGCTGCGTTGTTGCGTTGCGTTGCGTGGCAGGTTACAGGCAGACAACAACGACGGTGCTTCACGTTGGTCTGGTCTGGCCTGGCCTATGGACGTTGGACGTGGACGTGTGGACGTGGACTGGAGACTTTGGAATGCAGGCAATCACAGCTACTGTAAGCTGGGTGGTTTTGTTTTTTGCTTGCTCTCCTGGTTGTTGGCTCCTGTTGTTGGGCCCCTCCACCACCAGAAAGACGAAGAGAGATTGCGGAGACACTTAGGTGCAGCGGAGCAGTTGCAGAGTGCCGAACAAAAAAGAATAAACGGATACAAGGAAGGGTTGATGGGTTCACTGTGGATTTGGGGGGACGGGTTGGTTTGAGACATTTGAGAGGTGAGAGGTGAGAGGTGAGAGGACGGACGACGGACGACGGCCAGGGGCTTGCTGTCAATCAGTGTCATGTCATGTGCTCTCTCAGGACTACTTATTAACATACATACCTACATCATCAATCAATGATACCTAACCTACCGGTACCTAATAACTTAGAGGACTAGCAAGCAAGCAAAGCAGCTTGACAGCTCAGCCCAATGTACAGAGTAGTAACATAGGTTAGTAGGTCAATCCATAGTTGAGCACCTACATGCATCCTACCTACTACTACCTACTACTACCTCTACCTACCTACCCGCGCTGCAACATCTAGAACTAGCTAGCCCAGCCCCCTGCATGAAGCTGATGATTCTGGCTTTCGTCCCGTCTCGATGGCTTAGGCAGGTAGGTACCTATATTACCTGACATGCACTTCTGGAATTACAGGAGCTGAACAGCAACGCTCCCAGCGGAAGCTCGCATCGAGTGCAACGTAGAAAAGCCAAGCATTGAAGTATTGGTGGTCGTGTTCACCTTTTAACCTTTAAGTACAACTACAACTCCATGTTTAACTAAACGTGTACACTCATACAATTGCGCGCATCAACAACATCAGCATATCATACCTACCTAGGTTACCTACATGTACTTACAGAACTTCGAAGGAACAGATAGGGAATGGTTTCTTTCATCTGATCTTGATGCAATTTTCCAGCTGGAAGTTACGTTATCAAGTGAAGCTTGGACTAGGACTGGTGTGTTTTGTGAAGTGACGGCCTCCGAGCTTAAACGGGATGTTCCGAGCACACCGTCCTCGAAATCTGGCCATGGTACTTATAATTTGATGGTTCTTGTCTTGCACCCACCCACCTGGCTGAGCACCTACATATTTTACCTAAGGAGTACAGTTTGGGGAATTGGTACACGTATTCGATCAAATGGGTCCAGGGTCAGGGGACCTTGGAATAACTTTCACTTTCACCCGCATCAGGCTGGTTATATGTTGCATTCCGCATAGCAGCAATGGTAAGCACCAAAATGCAAAACCCAGGTTCAAGTTGGATGTAAGCCATCCAATTCCTTAAGTTGGCAAGCATTCATTCGGAAGGTGGGGTAAGGTTACAGGGCACTGACTGATCTCGGTGGTCTCCAAGTCTATTAGCGTGACGAATCTGGGAGTGAGCGGCAGTCTGGCAGTGCCTCTCTGTGTACGGAGTACATACAGTAGGTTATCTGTCTATCCAATTCCAACATTGAATGGGGCAAATCCATATCGTACCTATCGATTAACGAGAGGAGGTACTTGACCGACCAATACAACATACCTAACCTAAAAATCTACCTAAAGTACCAGGTAGGTTACTTGGTTACCTGGTAAGCAGCTAAGGTTCACAATTGCCAGCTTAGTCCAAGCTAGCAAGTACGCCACGCTACCACGCAAATTGGCCTAGTCACTAAGGTTACCGGGTGGCAGACCTGAAAATTTATGACAAAGTTGCAGTGGCATAACCAACCAGCAGCGTTAGGACATCTTGGTGCATCGAGCCTCTCACAGATACACCCCTGATCGATTACCATGGCTAACGAGGGGCCCTCCGACGTCAAGATGGAGGATTTGCTTCATCCCGCAACCAAGCGTGAGAATGACAACCATGTCGCTCAACCTGAAGATGGAACCGAGGGCCCAGCCTCTAAGAAAATCAAAACCCAAGACGGTCCCATCGACAACAGGAGAAAGGGCTTTGCAGCCATCAAAGCCGAGTAAGTACCACGCCCTGTCCTTCATCTCAACATCTACCACCGATTCCGTATGCCAACAAGCGCAGGTACCTCATCAACAATGGTGTTGCCCAGACTAAGGTAGTCGATGATGATGCAGCCGAGGCATCCATCAGCACCAGTGACCCTGTCAATGGCAAACCAGACCCTCGCGGCGACTCTCGCGATGACAGGGACAATGGCAAGAAGGAGAAGCCCCGTAAGAAGCAGAAGGGCCAGAACAAGGAACGTCAGTACGGAAACTTCTCTGATGCCATTAAGCTTTGCAACAGCGTTGCCTACTCCAACGAGTTTTCCCCCAGGGAATGCAGGTTCGGCGAGAGGTGCAATATGGGCCACAGCCTGCGAGACTACATAGCCCAGGGAAGACGTGAGGATCTTGACACCCTCGGCGGAAAGTGCCCCGTCTTCGAGTCCTTCGGAAAGTGTCCGTCAGGCTGGAAATGCCGCTTTGTCAAAAGCCACTCCGAGGAGATCGAGCGCGAAGACGGCCGAAAGGAACTCGTCCTCCGTGGCGCTGGTGAATCTTCTAAGCCTTTTTCTGGCGAAGATGACTCTGCAGAATCGCGCCCAGGAACAGTCAATATTTCTACCAGTGAACAAAAATGGAGCCTCGCAAAGAAGAAGGCAAACCTGGAAAAGTCCGATAAATACATCCAATGGCTTAATGCCGACGCCTCGCGCTCAAGAGACTTCTACAACAAGAAAGGAGGCTCGAGCACCGAAAACCAAGAAGATCTGAAAACAGCCCGCGATGAGTTCAGAGCCCAATTCGTGGAGCCTCCGCTCAAGCCAAGCGAAAAGCGCAAGATCTACTTCGGCCGCGAGACGCCAGTGCTAGCTCCGCTGACGACGCAGGGGAATCTCCCCTTCCGGAGACTTTGTGTGGAACTGGGTGCGCAGGTCACATATTCCGAGATGGCAATGGCGATGCCTCTAATTCAGGGACAGAAGGGAGATTGGGCTCTTATGAAGGCGTCCACGTCCGAAATCTCCCCTCCCCGCTATACCCCTTCAGATGGCCAGATCGTCAAGGGATACGATAACTCGAGGGATCTCAAGTTCGGTGCGCAGATCTCGGCCAACCAGCCCTGGATTGCTACCAAGGCAACCGAGGCGCTCACCAGCTTTATGCCCCATTTGCGAGTGGTTGATCTCAACTGTGGGTGCCCTATTGATATGGTGTACACTACAGGCGCTGGATCCGGACTTCTTGACGCACCCAACAAAATGGAACGGATGATTCGGGGAATGAACACTGTTTCTGGCGAGGTGCCCATAACAGCCAAGCTGCGTATGGGCATTCGCGATGCTAAGCCGAATGCAGCCAAAACCATCGAGAGGTTGGCCTTCGGTGGCGAGGAGCAACGTGAGTTCCTGGGGGCCCCTGGATGTGCTGCGGTGACGCTGCATGGCCGAAGTCGTCAACAGCGTTACACGCGGAGCGCCAACTGGACTTATATCGCGGAATGCGCCGCCATGATCAAGGGATACAATCAGAAGAAGGACGACCTTACGGACACAGCAAAGGAGCCCGACGCCAGCACTCAAGCAAACTCGGCTGACGGGAAGATGTACTTCCTGGGCAACGGCGACTGCTACTCGCATGTTGACTACTATGATCACGTCGACAACGCCAAGGTCGACAGCGTCATGATTGCCCGCGGTGCTATGATCAAACCCTGGATCTTCGAGGAAATCGAGAAGGGCCAGTACCTCGACAAGTCTGCCACTGAGCGGCTGCAGTACGTTGAGAAGTTCTGCAAGTACGGTATGGAAGCTTGGGGCTCTGACGAGCTGGGCCTTGGATTCACCCGACGGTTTTTGCTTGAGTGGTTGAGCTTCACGCACCGCTACGTTCCCATTGGAATTCTGGAACATCTGCCCCCTAACCTGAATGATCGACCACCGGCGTATCGGGGCCGCAACGAACTCGAGACGCTCTTGGCCAGTGACAACTACAAGGACTGGATCAAGATAAGGCAAGTAACTCCCTCACTCGTGTAAAAAATACCTACTCCAAGCAAATGTACGCTAACTCTGGTTTTAGTGAGATGTATCTCGGACCTGCTCACCCTGGCTTCAATTTCCAGCCTAAGCACAGGTCTAACAGCTACGAGATGGAGGCAGAGGGTTAAAAGTTGGGCGAGGGTGTATTGTAGAATGAATGGTCACGGCCGTTGTATTATGTCATTTGCTCATGGAATAGATAAAAGATCCAGGCTATCTAGCTAGCCATTTTGGGGGAAATCAATGTATTTCTTCTATACCCCACCAAACCCGTAGCTCTTCACGCGACTGAAATAATAGGCCTTATCGTTCTTCAGTTCAAAGGTGCCCCAGTCGTCCGTCAGCCGGTTGTAGCTCCAGAAGCCCTTCCACACCAGTTTGTTGTTGCGCGCGCCCTTGCCGGCACTCTTGAGGGCCAGGTCCATGCGGTACTCGTACTTGGGCCCGACGGCGCTCTCCGTCTCGATGAACAGGTCGCCCTCGACATCGGCGAGGTCAGCGTCAGACCCTTCCTCCCTGTCGAGGGCAGGGCACGACAGGCGCCAGCGGCCCTTGCGGGCCTCGCTCATGACCGCAGTGGGCAGGTGCGCCATAGCCTTGTTCTCGTGCTGGCGGACGAGCTCCTTGGTCAGGTTGTGGACCACGTCGGCCGGGTCGACGGTCGTGAGCAGGCTGATGACGGTGCCGTCGCGGAAGAAGCGCAGGTAGCGGTAGTAGGTTACAATGTGCACGGGCGAATTCCAGGTGATTTGGTTGCCCGTCGAGTGGCCCTGGCGGAAGTAGTTAACAGTGCTGATGTAGCAGCCGTTGAACCGGATGCGCGGGCGGCGCCGCCACATGTTCTGCCACGACGACGCGTACAAGCTGCTCCGCACCAGCTCGAGCGTTGTGGCCTCGGCCTCGGCCTGCTGGTGCCGCCGCAGCTCCTCGAGGCTCAGCAGATTCTCGGCATCGTCGAGCGTCGTCGGGGCGTCGCGGCTCAGGTCCTCCCAGGAGATGCCCCTCTGGAAGTGGTAGACCATGGCGCCGAAGCCGAACTCCTCTCCCAGGCTGACGCGGCGCCAGATTCGGTCCTCGGTGGCCACCAAGAAGGCGAAGCGCTTGCAGACCTGGGACAGGCGCACAAAGTCGGCGATGTCGAGCACGGCCACGTCCCGCAGGATGTGGATTAGAATCTCCTCGGGGAGCTGTGACATGGGGCTGGGAGGGGGGGGCATCCCCTCCACCGGCGCCGGCGCTGCTTGGATGCTCAGCCCTGCGAAGCTGGCGATGAGGTCGGGCAACGACAGAGGCGGTCCATCTAGGGAATGGTGGGCAGTGTTTGGAACCGTGGCGGACGCATTGGACGGATTGGCCATTGCCGTCGCCGCCTCCTCGGCAGGCGGCGCTTGCGGCTGCTTGCCCCACCGGCCCGGGAAATGCTTGTCTCGGTAGGCCTTTTCCACGTGGTTATCCAGCCGGAAGGCGCGGCGGTAGAGGTGGAGACTGTCCCCAAGCTTGCCGGCGGTCTCCTTGTCTACGGCCTTCTCGTAAAACTCAAGAGCCGTTTCTGGCTCTTTCTCGGCTTCTGCAGGGCCTTGTGCGAATGCCGCCAGGGTATTCGGAGCTACGACCGGGCCAGCCGGTTCGTCGAATGCCTCGCCCCTAGTGAGGTCATCATCTTCTTCTTGATGCTGGTGGGATGCAATTTTGGAGGCAATCTTGGGGTTTGTGGTCGGGTCATGTTTTCTAGGAGGATGCACTCTAGATGAGGATGATGAAGGAGGTGCCTGGGCTTTTGGGGGACGTTGCTGTTGTTGCTGGGTTGAGGTGCTGGCGCTGGCGGCCGGGTTCCTAGACCGGGCCACCTCGGCTCGCCACTGTTCTCTGAAGTTCTCTAGTTCGGACTCCATGTTGTGTAGATTTGTAATGGAAAGATCCGTCGTGACATCTACAGATTCTATAGCCAGGTTTTTAATACACCTCAATCAACTGAACGGCCCTGGGTCAGATGGGAGTCATCCGGCGAGGTGATGAATAGGAGGCTATGCTTTATCTTATCGCCATAGTGCCTGGGTGGGTTGTAGTGCATTGATCAATGATGTAGGTACATGTCGGTATGACATGGTACAAAGTGCAGGATTATGTAATCTGCCCAGAGCTCAGAGGCTCAGACTGGTGCTGGATTGACACATGTTAATCCGTCAACTGTCTTCTGGACTGGACTGGACTGCAAATTGACGAGATTCGGCTGATGGTATCAAATGAGTGACGATCGTACATAAAGCATATCATGTCACTCTCGCCCGACCACTATTTTGCAATGTTAGCACTGGATCTTATTTGAAATGGCCTATTTCTCGACTACGTGTATCCGTCGCCGCAGTAGTATATACACTACTCCATCGGGCATTGTTGGAGGCTCACTCTGATTGATAAACGGATGACATCATGACAGTGTCTGGTATGCTCCTTCTGGTGATGACTTGATGAGACTAAGGAGAAGGAGATGGGATCTACTCCGAACTAAGGGGATTATCAGGTGGCAATTTATTCCACGCCCACATGTGTGTATGTAGGCCAGTGATAATGCCCGTTATGTTCCTTTCTACCAACCTGCAGGTCATCGCTCGTAGAAACTATTCGCCAAAGGTGGAAGAACGAACATCAACCAGTTCCTGACTGAAGTCAGTTAGTCAGCGTGGCATTTCATGTTGGCCTTAGTGCGTACGCCCTTCTGATCCCCCGCTGATACCCGCGAATTCCATCCCAGCGGGTCCTCTCATATCGGGGTTCCTGCAACTTGCGCAGCGCAGCGCAGAAAAAAAAGTCTTGGCCCAGTTCACTGTTCACTAGCACTGGGCCGGCCTGGGGAATTCAGTCCGCAATCGCACCCGACTATCGACTATCGCCGTTCTTGTCTCTTTTCGCCATTGACTTCGCTGCCCGCCCCCTCATCTGAGCCAATTACCCAATCGCCCAATTCCTCTTTCTTCTCTGAACATAGAGCCACCCTGTAAAGCAGCAATTCCTCCTTCCCATTGTCCTGCGATTCGACGAAGCGACCTTTCCCGGACAACCCGGGGGTCGCCAACACGATGAGTAACGTGACTCAGACCTTCAGTGATCTGAATCACAACCGATTGGGAGCCCATCCGACACGGCACCCCGAAGATGCTTTTGTCGGACAAACCATGGTCGCATCTCAAGACGATGCTGAGCCTGGTGCGCTTGTCGAAATCACGGCCGGTCAAAAGATGCTATCTGCCATATCCGGCAGCCTATTTACCTCTATGCTAAGTGCGTTCCTGCTGTACCACCCGTTGCGCAACAGCTTGCATGCTAACCTGGAAACAGTGACGCCCCTCGACGTTGTGCGCGTTCGACTGCAATCCCAAGCCTCGCCCCAACCACAAGCCTATACAGCCGATTTGCAAAAGCTTGCCGTCTCGACCCCGAATGTCTTCCGTCCTTCCAACCTAGGCGTCACGGCTTGCTGTCGGGAGGTCTTTTTCATGAACAACAATGCGGAAGCATGCATCGCAACAAATATAGGCGGGGCCCAAGTGTCAGGTGATTGTGCAGTGGAGCATGCGCAGCGAAAGACCTTCAACTCGACCTTTGACGGCATTAGGAAGATCGCTCGCAACGAGGGTGTCACAACACTCTGGCGGGGTCTTTCGCCAACCCTGGTCATGGCCGTACCGGCCAACATCATCTACTTCACGGGGTACGAGTGGCTCCGATACAACAAGTCAAGCCCCATAAATAGCATCAGCTCAGACACCACTGCGCCCTTATACGCCGGGGCTACAGCCCGAGTGGTTGCGGCTTCGGCAATCAACCCAATCGAACTCTTCCGCACCCGTCTCCAGGCATCTCGCGGAGCCAGTGCGACAAGTGCTATGTCCGAGACGGTAACTGGCGTGAAGGACATGGTGGCCCAGCACGGGTATCGCTCGCTCTGGCGTGGCATCACCCTGACTCTGTGGCGCGATGTACCATTCTCTGGAATGTACTGGTTTGGCTACGAGACAATTCGAGGGAAACTTACAGACATGCGCGAAGAGCGCCGTGGTCGTTCGGTCTTGCCCGAGGATGGTTCAAAAACACGAGCTCGTAGTCGGTCGCAGAGCAGGGAGAATCACACGGCAACTTTCCTGGATAGTTTTACTGCGGGTGCGACGTCGGGCGCGTTTGCGACTATTGTCACTATGCCCTTTGACGTTGGCAAGACGAGAACACAAGTCTTCCAAGACGGCTCCAAGAAGGCGGCAGCCGGAGCAGAGAACTTGGCGCCAGAGGAGCAATCTATGTTACGGTTACTCCGGCATATCATTGCCACCGAGGGCATCTCAGGGCTCTGGAAAGGCTGGTTCCCACGAGTTCTCAAGGTTGCGCCTTCGTGTGCGATCATGATCAGCAGCTACGAAGTGGGCAAGCGAGTATTCCGTGGCATTAACGAAAAGAAGGCCAAAGAGAAGATCGGGCTCGAAACCCCCTGAAGCACCAAAAACATCCCCACTCATATCTTGATTTTGCATAGCAGGCGTTTCTTCACACTTTTCACACGATACCTACATTAGGAGCGCCGGGCCGGCAGGCTTACGAATTGGAACAGACGAGTCCAAATAGATGTTGGGAACGCGAGTATCCCGAATAGATGATGACCTCATAGACGGGGCAGACGGCGTCCGTGTAATGGAATGATAATATAGATACTCTGTATATGTATACATATTTGTACACTAGTCAAAAAGCCCTAAGCAATATAGCTTCCTTGCCTAATCTCTCCTAGTGAACTCGGCCGTCCAGCTCGCAATGCCGCAGAATTGATAAAGATTTGTCTGCTTGCTTGCCTGCCTACTTGTTTGCTTCTTTGACTGGATTAGTGTTACTGGTAAGGGTAGTAATCCCCCAAGCTTCCGCGCGATCTGCAAGCACTTTAGCTCAGCGCGCACGTGTCGCGTTTCGCACACGAATTTCACGACGCGTCCAAAAACGCGCTCTGACGTCGTTAATCCCGGCACCATTGTACAGCTACGTGTACAGCCTCCCATTTTCTCCTCGACTAGGCTACAAACCACCCCTGCTATTTCACACCGACTGTCGGAACCAAAACCGATGATTTTCTTGTTTCCCCAAATACAACTTCCAATTCCAGTCCCCACGAGTTTCGGTGCTTGCCTAAAGCATTAGAAGAAGCCCGATTCAAAATTGCGGTTTCACGTGTACATCGATATCTTCCCTTCTCATCCTCCTCCTCACCACCCTGCCCTTACCTATACCCACATTGGCGTATCGGTTCTCCACGGGTGCTTCCACTACGGCCTCTGCTCCGGCCCCTGCCTGCTCCAGATATCCTGGATAATCTCCGTTGTTCAATCTCTATTTCCTCACACATTGCCACCATGTCGACTTTGAAACGAAAGGCCGCAGCCGCCAACGAGGCCAACAAGAAGTCGAAGCCCAATGCCAGCATCACATCCTTCTTTAGTGCTCCCAAGCCCGCCGCCTCTTCCTCGGCCAATGGGTCCTCTTCCTCAGCGGCGGCTGCCCCTGAGCCCACTGTCAAGTTCGACAAGGCCAAGTGGGTGGCAAGCCTAACGCCTGAGCAGAAGAAGCTGCTGCAGCTCGAGATCGACACATTGGACGTCAGCTGGCTGGCCCACCTCAAGGACGATATCACGAGCAAGGAGTTCTTGGAGCTCAAGCAGTTCCTCGATCGTGAGAAGACTCAGGGCAAGAAGGTGTTCCCGCCAGCAGAGGACATCTACTCATGGTGCGTCGTTATATCTCTTCTTCCTACTTGTATTCTCGTCATAATGCCATTGCAACGCAACAGATAACTAACAGTGCATTTCTTCCTGTTCTCTAGGTCCCGCCATACCCCATTCCACACCATCAAGGTCGTCATCCTAGGCCAGGACCCGTACCACAATGTCAACCAAGCCCATGGTCTCGCCTTCTCGGTGCGACCCCCGACACCGACGCCGCCCTCGCTGCGCAATATATTCATCGGTCTGAAGAAGGACTACCCGGATTTTGTGGTGCCGGCCAAGAACGCAGGTCTCCTGACCCCCTGGGCCGACCGGGGCGTCCTCCTGCTCAACACGTGCCTGACGGTGCGTGCCCACGAGGCCAACTCGCACGCCAATCGCGGCTGGGAGCGCTTCACGCAGCGCGTCGTCGACCTGGTGGCGACCCGCCGCACGCGCGGGGTCGTCTTCATGGCCTGGGGCACCCCCGCGGGCAAGCGCGTCATTAAGGTCGACACCAAGCGCCACCTCGTGCTCAAGTCGGTCCATCCGAGCCCTCTGAGTGCCTCGAGGGGCTTCTTCGACTGTGGCCACTTCCGCAAGGCCAACGATTGGCTCGTCACCAGGTACGGGGCCGGCGCGGAAATCGACTGGGATCTAAACCCTAAGAAGGCGGCGGCGGCGGCGAAAGCTGCCCCGGCACCGGCATCATCAGACACCAAAACTGAGGAGAAGAAACCCGAGGGTAAGGCGGAGATCAAGGATGAGAAGGAGAAGGAGAATGTCGTTCCCCCTCCTGCTGTTGTGGTGGTGGGCACGGATAAGGAAGAAGAGGATGGCACTGTCCAAGAGACGAGCAAGGCGTTGGATAAGGCGGGCGAGGCTCCAGCCGTCGAAGAAGAGAAATGAGGGTAGGCACCTGTTCAGGGTGTGGACATCTGATATATGTGCCGGGCATTGGAGAGACCGGCTGGTCATGACGAAATTACAATAAATGCTTGCAAACGAAAGGCTTACGATGTTCCCTATCCTGGGATAACAAGGGGGCGTTTCTGCACAGTTGCTGGAATGAGCGGGAACCAGTTGGGGTTGTGTTTTTATACACCAAATTTGTACTATATGGATGGATGGTTGATTGGTTGTTTCTGGGGGATATTGATGCTCGACCGAGGGGTTTGTGCAAAGGAATAGCGAGCTCGACAATGTTTGTTGCCCGGTCCTGGCGGGCAATACTGCACATACAAGTGGCACTTCAAGAGACCCGGATACTGTTTTTACTAGGCTGTGATGGAAATATGTAATCAAGAGACACGAAACATATTACAATGGCTTGATGTGCCGCCTGTTTCTTTGACGTTTTGGGCAAACAATCCTGATCATACCGGCGATGCAGTCTGGTCTACCTATGGCTACATCTTGCGGCGATAGAGCACATTGGGGTCAGGCTGCGAAGTGCGTTGAGTGCTGGTTTTCGATCATGGTAACTGCCTGCCATATGGCTTTAATGTCGTCGCCGCCTACCTCGTTTCCAGTCCCCCCGGACAGGCACGTGGAATGATCCCGTTTCTAGTTTTGCGTATGGAAGGCCCAGCTGCCCTTGTGATATCAACAAACAACAGGAGTCTGGGTAAACCCGCCAACATGTCAATTTTCATACATTCCAGCTTCTGTATACAACCCATGATAGCACGAGAAGCCAGGATTCGACTCTGGGGGGTAACTCCCGCGGTCTGCGAATTGGCTAGTGGTCAATATGGTAAGAAGACATCATGTTGTTTTCGTCCTAACATCATGGCTATCAAGTCAACCTGCTATACAAAAGGGGATGCGCTAAGAGATGGCGCGGATCATCTGTGGGATGAAAGGCCATCGTAAGATAAACTGCGTCTATTTCTCCTGGCATGCTGCATATACTACTTTACACTAATGCGCTTTTTCTCTACATATCCACGACAAGCAGCCAAGCGATATTTTCGAGTGTTGGCCAAAGTGAGTGATATATCGCTTCGGGATCCTCGCGGGTAATGGTACAGAACTTGTCAGCATAGACGACTGACCTTGCCAGCTCTCAGCACCAGTTTTGTGTAACACCTTGCAAAAAAGCCTACCTTGGGAGATATCCTTTTATCCAGGTCTGAAGTCCCACAAGGACATTGTGGCCAACCCCTATTTCTTCTAGGCACAGCAGACATTCGGGGGCCCACGTGTCATTCAAGGCCACTCACTGGGCTCTCAAACTCCCCGATATTACACGAACGGGCAAGAGAATGGGATTCTTCTAGCTGTTCGGTTTCGTGGTTGCGCTGTAGACACTCACCCACAGTAGGTGCGGGCCTGTGAGACCGATTACACCTCCGTAGCCAGCTCCCGCCAGGTTCGTCGTCTCCCGTCTTAGATCAAATCCTTGAAACAGTGCTCTAGGTAGGTCGACGTGGTTGGTGGTCTGCCGGCCAATCTTACCTACCCTTTGGTGTTCATAGCAGGAATCAGAGTTTTAATTGCCGATATTCAAAGTCACATAGTGCGACATTTGTGAGCATGTAAATGACGGCTACTCAAACTGCGGTCTAGGAAGCCAATCTAATCACCAATGGACAGTCCAACCGTGTATGGGGCTAGATATCCTTCATGGGGCAGTTTGGGGACACAAGGCCTCTTTCCCCCTGAACTAGCCACCCCCCGCGACTGGCAACCCCCGAGGCAGAGGCAGTACCAGGATGCGGAGGTGATGGAGCAACGCTCGTACACCATAATGCTCGCTTTGGATCACAACCACTGAAGCCTTCAATATGTAAAGTAATTCTTTGTTGTGATAGTACGAGTCTCGGGGGACCCCTTTCCTCCAGACAACGGCACACCAGGTGAGACTGGAATGTATAACTGCATCTAAAACCTGGTAGTAACTTGGCCTCCGGTGGTGTACAGAGGAGGGGATTATCTATCACCTGTCTTGGGATGAGGCCATCTACTGACTTCACTTGATCAAGTTTGCTACCGGGCTACCAGCCATGAGAGGTATGTAATTATGCGTAGAGACTGGCACGATGACGAAAAAGGTAAAAAGGGGGATCAAGTTTGTCCTGGTCAGCTGGAGATTATCCAAGACATGGTACACATAGAATAAGGTGCTTATAGAGCGTACGTAGATTTTGAGCAACCACCAACTTCTACATGGAGCTGATTGGCTAGTCAGCATAGATGGAACAAGATGGTGCATGTAAGTTTAAGACATGGAATAAATTGAAGGCGGGCTGAGAAGCGCCATCTGAAACCAAAAATCCCGGGAAGCTGGAATGACTAAAAAACATCTGAGATGCTCGGGTGGGTAGATGAGTGAGAAGTGACTCCAAAGCAGATTACGCTACAATACGGACGGGTACACGCATACATGCATTTCCTCCGCAATCTGAACGATCAGTGAGCGAGTGACATTCCCGATACGAGTTGGAAAGAAGGAACGACGCACACATACACACACACCAAAAAAAGAAGGTTGAAAACAAGAAACCGAAAGAAGCCAACGTGCTTCTACAATGCTGGTCCAATGAGGTCGGGATGATGAAACGTAGGGCGACATGTCAGATAGGATGAATACCAGTATCATCTGATAATTGATTTACATTTGCCGACGCCCCACCAGCCGGGGGCGGAGGGAATGTGTCTCGAAGGTTCTGCTTCATCGTGGGATTCCTGTCTGCATTAACCTTGGAAGACAAAATACCCCTCCCCACAAAACTCGGGCGAGGATGCTGGATGCTATGCTACTGTGATGTGATTTTCAGCTTCTTGGGATGTTGCATTGATACCCGCCCGTTGGCGGTGGAGTCAGCGACGACGACGGCGCTAGATCCGGACTGCGGTCGGACTGCAAGATGATCACTGGCATCAACCTGCACACAAGACAGATATGGGGAGACAGGCGAAGCAGAATCTTGGTCGGCCATATCCTGGAGGTCCTGCAGGTCCTGCCTGAGATGCACCACTGTGTAGGTGTGACGTGTGGCCATTTACAGTATATATATGCATTATGCAGGCACCCTCCGTACCTAAGTCCTAAGCATGGTCAAAAATTAACGAACGGAGTAATTGCCGGATATCTTGTCCCCTGCAGTCCGTAAACATCGGGGACCTCGAGAGCCCAAAACGGCCTGTGGATATCGATACTTTTTCCGGACCCTACACCGAAGCCCTCAGCTGCTCCCTTTATTCGCCCCTGGCGACGACGTAGGTCAGAATGATGGTGATGGTAGTTGCCGGCGCAGAGCTGGCGCCGATCGATTTGAACCTTGAAACCTAAAATGGTGCGGTAGATCGGTTGGTCGGACGTGCTTGTTAGTGTCGAGAAGGAATCAACTACCGACGATTGCACCCAAGATGGCTTCGCCTCACTGGAGCAATCTGCTTAATCATACTTAACAAAGCCACAGGCAATAACCATAGGGCTCGCTAGACTATTCGTCTGACACGTTGCCCCATACAATGACGGCGTTTCTACCGGCGCCCGCATGTATTTGGGGTGCACCAGGTGCGGGATAGACGGGTGCACGGGTTGACGGGATAGTCGTGAGGTGCGTGCCCCTCGTCCGCGGCCATGGCCATATGTAGTCATGGTCATAGCCATTAGTTGAGCCATCTAGCCATGCCCATGCCCATACCCAGGCGATGATTTGCCATACTGCCATGTGTGTGCGCGTGTGTGTGCGCCGCGCGCGTGCGTGTGTTGTGCAGTCAGGGTGATTGATTGCCAACTCATACATCTATCTATCTGGTTTGTCTTAACCACGAAGATGGTCAGTTTTGGGAGAGAGCCAATGGCTATCGTCAGACGGCCGATCATCAGTTTGATGAGCTGTGTGCTTTATGCATGGCTGCGCTCTCGATTGGCCTGGGAAAAGGGGCTGGGGTGGAGACGTGGTGGGGGAGCTGGCTTTGCATAGTGTTGGCACCTACAGTGACACCAGCGAAGAAATTCATGTCTACACGCTTTCCTTGCCAGCTTGCTGCTTTTCTCGTTTTTTTGTTGCCATCGTCGATGGAAAGGTCAGCTGGCTGCCTGACGACGAAACACTTCATGTGCATGGAGTAGAATAGCTGAAAGTTAAGCAGTATATATGCCTTGTCTTGTTTTGTCAAAGTCCAGCCGCAGCAGAGCTTCATTCGTCATGGGCTGTCGTGCTGTATGCAGTTGTTGACTGACTACTTCTGGCGTGCAGGAGTCGTACGCAGCATTCTGCAGCGCCTGCAGACTTCGCAACGATAGTGCTGTTCATGGCGTCATCGGAAATTGGGCGTGATACGGAAGAAATTGGGGCTTCTGATCGGTGATACTGGGGCTACATCTGCATTCAGATCGCGTTGGATAGCTGCAGTAGCATTCTCATTACCAGCCTGAAGTCGAGCCGACATCCAGTGCCGAGTATATCCAACTGTGCGGAGTACTGGACAAACAACCTTTTGTCTTATTGTGTGAGTGTTTGCATCGACGAAAAATATATGTAGACGAAGAGTTGTCGATAGAATCCAAGACAATTTGTCAGAGAGATAGTGGCATGGCTTGGTTATAGCGATATGTAGTTGTAGGTTAGATACTTGTACATCAATGTAGGTAGTAGCGTGGGTATAAGATGTGGTAATTTTAGATCCTTGTGACAAGTTTTGGGGCGCCACTGGGAGTAAGAAGGAAACATTACTACAGAGTAGGTACTACATAGAGAATTGGAAGAGAAAAAAAAAAAAAGACGACAGACGCCGGACGCTCTCGGCGATAGAGACGAACGATGTCCCAAGGGAGTTAGATTGCAGGTTAGACAGTCCATCCTTAAACCACCCTTTCATCTCCTGAAAAGTCGCGTATTGCTTATTCGCGCCTCGGCCAAAGAAGCTAGAAGCAAACAAGTCCCAAAGCAAAACAAGGAGGTTCGGGCACGCTTGAAGAAATAATAAAACCTAGCCTTGCATTAGGCCTTTTGCTTGCTGTGTCCAGCTTGCTGTACTAAACGTAGGTTAATATGAATAAAGGACGGAATGGATGTCCTTTGCCCGCCGTCACACATGCACATCACTCGTCAGTATCCTCCACGCTTGACGTTGAACACCGGATGCTGCACACACTATGCATGGATGTCTGCTACTAGACCAATGGACATAGTACGTACTGCTAGGCAGGTACCTACAGTAGCCGACAGTAGCTGGACTATCTACTACTAGCCAGTGGATTGGGCACATGGATGGGAGCAGTCACGACCGACTCACGACGGCGGCCTGTCCAGTACTTGTACAAGTATGCCTGTCTGCCTGCCACCTGCCTCTCCACTGCAATTGATGGCTCGGGACATGGGACAAGATGCATGTGTTTGTCGAGGCAGCTAGGCCCAATCAGGCATCACTTTTCAATATCAGATTCAGGGGACCACGGCTTACTGGGGTCTCGTCCAATCAGTGCGGCCCAAACCCAGCATCCATTTCCATACACAGACAGCATCAACGACAACCCGGCAAGAAACACTTCGCTGGTCCATCATTCGTTCTGCATCCACCCTCCGGGCCTGAGCACCACAGGACTGGTTGCTGGTGGGTGGACAAGCGCAGTCAATGAGTGGACAGGGGACAGGACAGGGCCAAATCGAAACAATCTCTAATCTCTCCTGGTTGCTTTGCGCTGTGCGCGTGATAGGAGGACAGCGAAGAAACAGAGGGGGAAAAGGAAGACAAGGAAAGAATGGAAGAAAAAAAAACCACCAAAACCAGATACTGTAATAAATCCGGTCCAACCAGGGAGGGGGGTTACTGCTCCCATCCATGTTCGGATGCCTCTGCCCCCGTCACACTACATACATACATACATTGCATACATTGCATACTGCTTCTGCCACTGCCACTGCTACATACCGCTACCGCTACCGCTACTACCACCACCACTACTACTCTCTCTACCTACTTGCCTACTTTCCACCCCCTCGCTAATTCTATCTCGTCGGTTTCTGCTTTTGACTTCGACCCAATCCTTTCTTTATTGAAACCTACGCGTGTTGGCACCGATTTTCTCTTATTCGGGGTTTTGCAAGATTGGTTGATACTTTTTTTTTGTTATCTAACCTGTCATTTTCGTCCCGGGCCGCCGTTTATTCGTTCCTTCCAAGTCGGTTTACTCGTCCCGTTCGCTCGCTCGTTCGTGCAGTCCACCCGTTTTCCCCCATCCTACCTATCAGACTATCTCGACTTTGATCTACCGACGCCAGACACATTTATCCTGGTCCAATACTAGACCAACTATTCTTCTACCACCCGACCTGTACCCAAGGACTTCCTCTTTTCCCACCCGACCTCTTTTCGACTTCCTCATTGATGTCATTTCCTTTTTGTCAACCGACACCAAGTACTTTTCCCTCCAAGACGACGACGACGACGACAGGCTCGCCCAAAGGTCCAAAGTACAGGCTTTACGGGAAATATCCGTAGCAATTCGTCATATTAGCATAAAAGCCCCAGCCGTCTCATATCATTCCAATCAAAACAAAATGCCGGGCCTCTTCTCCCGAATTAGGGGCAAAGACGGCCAGGGAAAAACAAAATCCAAAAAAGGCGCCAACGCCGACGACCTATCCCACCAATTGCCCCAAAAACCGCAATGGGATGATGCCTACACGAGAGCCTCGGTTGACCCAGAGGAAGTCGGAGAGCTGATTCATGCCTGTACGGAGGAGCTCAAGGCTAGGGGTATGTCCAAATCCTCCTACCCAGCTTGCACGAAATAACCACATAAAAGTGTACTTGGACTGACTTGTATGTTGCAAACTCTAGCCCTCGACCTCCCGTTCCTCCTGTTGCCTTTCCGACCTACTTCGGACCCGAGCGCGGTACGCAACTTTATCCGACACTTCTTCGATGGCGCCCAGCCCGCGCGGGGCGACTTCCTCGTCCAGGAGCTGCGCATGACGGAGCCCATGGTCATCTCTGGTGTACTTAAATGGTGCTGGAGTCGTCTGCAGGGTGGCGTGGTAGGATGGGACGCCTATGAGCTCTTCAAAGTTGGGGAGCAGGACTCAAATATGGCCCGCGACTCGTTCAGGACATTCATACCCTTAAGTGTGGACAACGAAGTACGCACCAGCATCATTTTCGACTACTTTGACCTCCTGTCGGCGGTAGCGGCGCATGGCAAGATGAACGGATTTGGGGGCCGCAAGCTCTCCCGCATGGCATCTTGGTGGGCGTTCGAACACAAAGACACTGGGAACGGCTTTGAGGGCGGCTATAGATCATGGCTAACTGCCGCCGATGCCACGAGTCACATGTTCTTTGCCTATCTGCGGTCACTGGCGCCCCAGCCGAGTCTTGGTGCCATTTCGATGCTCCCTATGTCATTGCAGAAACTCCTGCAGGAAACCGAGTACCCCCCACAAAAACCGTCTCTCATGCAATCCACCACGAATAGGGTCGTTATGATTGTTGACTCTGTATCGCCTACTCCGTTTGCCCTGCTGCGTCGCGCTAACCATTTCCAATACCGCGAGAATGACCGAGCATTGCATCAGTTCTCCGAATATGACGATCCTGTAAAGGCGCTTACTGAGGAGTGCCGCCGGGTACTGAAAGCCATCTCCCTTGCAAACCAGAAATCGCAGGTCTCTAGCGCGAAACATTCGACTGGATTGCGAGACGCTTCATGGTCGCGGTTCGAGGACATTGGATTTGGCGGAGCTGTCGAGGAGGAGGAAGAGGAAGAGTCCTCGCGAGCGCAAAGTGTACGGAATGCTCGAGGATTAAGATCAACGCCAGCTTCAGGCGCAACCAATCTAGGGCGGCCGACTACTCCTTCTTGGGCTGATTTCTTGTCATCCGGCTTCGTGGACGACTCCCCAAACAGTCCTTCGATGCTGCTACCTCCAGATAAAGTACTCCCGCCGATCGACACCACGGTTCGTCAGCGGAGCTCCCAGTCTCATAACCCACGGCTTGAGAGCTCGCAATTCCTGGAACCTGGTGAGTTGGCCAATATAACCAAATTCGACCTGGATGAGGCATTCTGGTGGGTTTGGATGAGTAGTCTGGCGCCTGAAGAAACACCTGACCGAAAATCTGCCTTTGGTCGGTGCGCTGTGATAGAAACGATAATTCGCTCCGGCCGTTGGCTTGTCATGGAGGAGATGGTTAAGGGGGCTGCCCCAGAGCCTGAAGCGGGTGCCTATGTCGCGGAAAAGAAGGGACTGTTCAGCTGGACCAAGCGCAACAAGGACAAGGGCATCTCTCGCAGCAAGTCGGTGGCAGGAAAGCGCGGGCTCGAGCCACAAGGTCAATTGAACCCAAATGGAGGGTTGAGCAAGACGAGTATTGGGCCCGATCAGCAGGCCAGGATACAAGCTGCTGCGCAACAGCTGCAGGCCAAGGAGTATCACGACATGCAGAATGCTTCTCTTCCGATGCGACGCGGCCGAACGGACACGGAGTTGATGAGGGAAAAGACAACCAGCATTCTCACCTTGCAGCCTGCCGTCATGAAGGAGGCTTCGCCTGCGATGAAATGGGCCAACAAGTATGACAAGGATGCTATCCGAGATGCATATCTTTCCAGCACCAATCTCGGCCGTGGTCTGGAACATGCCACCATGCAGACGAACGGGCACTCGGAGAACAACTCGATGACCAATGGCTCGTATCGTCCTAATGTCCAAACCCAATCGCCTGCCATGTCGCCTCAGCCTTCCCCTGGGTTGATGCCGCCTTCGGCACAAGGTCCAAATGAGCAGGCCATCGGATCTCGCAGTAGAACGCCTGAGCCTCCTCGAGATCATGACAAGGAAATGGAGGCCTCTCAAAATGTACATCCTCTTCAAAGGTCGGAGGCTACGGGACGTGACTCCCCACTCCCAGCCCCTCCGCAGGACTTCGCGTCAATGGAGGCAGCTCGATCGAACATGATGTCTCCCGAGCCGACAAAAACGAGCCCAGAGAGCAAGAAGCATCAAAAGAAGCTTCACAAGGACAAGGATGAGAAGAAATCTGGCGGTGGATTCCGGAAGCTTTTCGGTCGCAAGAACCGGGCGTCTAAAGTTCCAGATAACGCTGCCAACGATGTCAATAAGATGATTGCGGAGGCGCCAGCAGCCGCTCCTGAGAAGCACTCGGAGCCGGTTCAACCTGAGCCTGCTGAGGTGCCAGTTCCTGAACACACAATGGAACCTATCGAGGAAGCCTCTCCGACTCCCACCCAGGAGGAACACCACGCTCATGAGCCTGCTCATGAACAAGTCTACGAGCCTTCGATAGACGACAACATATCCCGGGTTGACACTGCGGATGCGGCGGAAGCCAATCAAGCTTTCTCTCGTTTCGACCAAGGACCCCTTTCCGACCAGCCAGCGTTCGTCCCAGAAGAGGATGGCAGTGACGATGAGGCGGCACCGCCACCTATCGCACGTAACCCAAGCAGCCAGGGCCAGAGGCGTAAGGGAGAGGCTGAGGAAGTGCCTTCGACTGGCGTGCCGGCTCTGGATCGATGGGCACAGATTAGGAAGAATGCGGCTGAGCGTGCCCGACAAAGTGAGGACCAAAGCAGCAGGGGCGGCTATAGCAAGGCTACGACAGAGGGCGACGATGAAACGAGCGGCGAAGAGAGTTAGTGTCCTTTTCCCCGCAGACCATCATGCATGAGTGACTTTGCTAACACGATTACACAGCCATTGAGTCTCGAGTAGCTCGCATCAAGGCTCGTGTTGCTGAGCTGACAGGCAACATGGAAAACACCGCTGCTCCAGAAACGCGAACTCCTCCCTCTCGACGTTAGGGACGGATATGGGATGACGATTTTGTGATGCACCTCGACGGATAATACTCATTTTGGAATTCGTGCCCTCTTGGGGGAGGGACTATCGTTCCTCTCTATGGCAGGCCCCTTCTTCTTCTCCTCTTTCGGTCTTCTTTCTGGGTTGATGACGCTCGGACACAGTCTTGACGTTCTGTTCTACGTATCAAGCTGGGCAGGGACTTCGCCGGATGCCACCTCCCCTACTTACCTTCTTTGTTCTTGCTTCTAATTTCTCCCCCGACATCAAGATTTGTCACAACCCAGCCCACACGATGATACCACTAGAAAGTTTTTGTCTGTTTGTCTTTTTTCTCGATATACCAGCGCGCGCACACCTTGCCTTGCCTTCTTCCTCTTCTTTTATCCCCAAATTCCCATCTACAACAACAAAAAGGGCCCGAGAGTGAGACATTATGTAATCGTCCATGGGGGAGCGGATTTGTAGCAATAATAATCTTTCTCATCGTCTTTTCTTCTTTATTTCTCGTTAGGTGGGATGGGTCAATCATCCCCGACCTCACCAAAATACCAATGTGACATGAAAGTAATGAAACAAAACAGCTATAGGGGCAGATCTAGGAGTCGGCTGCCGACTCTCTTCATTGTAAGCTTCGACAGCGCTACGTATACGAGTTCGCGATCCTGGTTATGCCCGTCGTAGGAAAAAGCCGGGCTTGCCGCCATAAACGGAATGAAATCTTGGAGATCACGGAGTAGATATGGTCCAATACGCAGTAGTAGCGTCACGGGCTTCAAAAAGGGGAAAGTCTCAGTATGGTATCAATGTGTGCGAAGAGTGAATTTGCTCAAACTGTTCCAACATATACGCATAGCAATCACAGCAGACAGCAACCCGCCATTCTAACGTACAATCTCTTGATGATAAAACATATGTTAAACGCCATGATAACGCCCACTCGATGCGCCCACTCATAAAATCATGTTTTTGTCGCCCGTGCCTCTTACAAATGCAAGCATCCAAACATCGTGAAGAAGGTTGAAAAGAGCCCCCATTACTTTGACGCAACCAAAGCCCCCTCCACCACTCTATATCAGAATACTCGAAACCCTGATTACAACCCTAAAGATAAAGTCGCTGTCGGACCAGAATCAAATATAATAATAATACCAGGACGCCATACAATGCTTTCGGTATCCAAACGAAAGTTCAGAAGAGACAAGCGAACATCGCTCGTGCGGTATAAAGTGATAAACCTGGAAAAGCCCGATATAGATAAACACATTCGCCAAGTGTATCGAGGCCAAAGGGCCACGCTCGCGTGTCGTTTTCTGAAGGTATAGAAGTATGATGTGATTTTGTTGTACAGTCCGCAGAAATGTTGCGGAGAAAGGCGCTCGTATAGTAAGGACCTGGGCTAACAGACGAACAGCCCCCCAAAAAGAAGTGCGACGAAAACAATCTAGGAATCAACCCTCACTCTCTTGGCTTCGACCCCTTCTGGCCCATCAGATGAGGGCCCAGCGGTGTTGATCTCGGGACTTTTGCGTTTGTGAGGGTTCTCATCCCTCAGGAAAGACGGACCAGTACCATGCACGGGAGTGGCGAAATTCAGGGGGCTTGGTAGAGTGTTACTATCACTGCCCCGGAAATTCCACTCAGGATAGAAGCTACTGGGACTTGGTAGAAACTCATTGTTCAGGAAACGGGAAGGTAGCGCCGAGACTGGAGTATCAATATTCATGCTGTTGTTGGTGGTGTTGGTCTGAGACTGAGGCAACGGTCGCGCAAAAGGATTGGGGGGGCCTGTGGCTCCAGCGGAAAGCAGCGCAGAAGCCGAGGGAGACGGTGGCGGAAGAACAGGGCCGGTCCCGTGGGTTTCACCATTATTGCGGCGGCTGGCTTGTGTCGCCGTTTCTGAGGGGTTTGCCGGCGACGTGCTTGACTCTTGAGTATTACTGCCAGCTTCCGAGGCTTCATCGGGAATCTGCACTTTGAGTTTAGGCCGTGGGGCGCCACCTCCGGCGCCGCCGCCGCCGCCGCCCACTCTCAGACTATTAGATCGCGAGGGAGGAGTGAAAGTGGTCTCGGGAATAGACCCAGATATAGATTTCCGGTTTAGCCCAGGACCCAAATTGCTCGGCACATTGGACGTATTGGATCTCTGAGGCGGCGGCGGTGGGGAGCTATGGTCGTTGTTGCGTGAAACAGCGCCTACATCCACAGACTGGGACCGGTTCCCCCCGGCAGATTCATCTTTGCCGTTGCGAGGTTCCGCGCCAAAGGACTCCAGATGTTGGGACAGTATAGAGCGGTTCTCATCGATAGGAGTAAAGATGCTGTGCTGTTTGCGTTGCGGCAGCTTCTTGATTGCAGAAGTGGTATCGAGGAATGTGCGGTTTGGTCTCTCAGGCGCGGCGTCAGATCTGGGTTCCATAGGTGGGAGAGGCTGTTGGGGCTCTTGTGGCGGCGGCGGATGGTGTTGAATCTGCGGCGGCTCAAGGTGTTGATGCTGCGGTTGCGGGGGAGACATGTGCGGAACGGACTGAGACTGCTGAGGAAGCTGCTGTGGTTGAGGCTGCGGTGGCGAGGCTTGTGGGCGCTGCATGGATTGGTTTTGCACAGGACCTTGTGGGTAACTGGGGGGAGGGACCGAGGAGCGTCTGTCTTCCATATACTGGGGCATCGGAGGTTGCGGTTGCGGTTGCTGGTGGTGCTGAGGAGGCGGATACGGGAACTGGGTTGGCTGATGAGTCGTCATATGCGACATGTTGGACATGTTAGGTTGACCTTGCGGGTTGTAGATTGCGGGGTGAGGCATGTAAGCGTAGCCGTTAGAATGTTGTCCGGTCGTCCGTCTGAAGTCGGTTCTCGAGGAGGGTCTAGATCCCATCTGCGGCTGAGGAGTATGACCTCGGGGCACGAAAGGGACACCGTTGATGGGCGGCGAGGCTGACGGAGTGTGGCCTCGTAATTGCGGGAAAGGCGGTTGACCTTGGGTCTGGTAGTGAGGGGGGATCATCTGAGGTTCAACGGAGCCCTCATGGCCGTGAGGTGGCGTGGCGTCACCGTCTTCGTCGTCGTCGTCCTCGCCGCCGTTGAAGTCCGTCGGACCTTTGTGCTCGTTTGGCCCACCATGCTGCGTTATCATTTCTCGTTAGTCTGCCTTGTTGCGCCTTGCGGTACAGGTGATAAGATACGCACATATGTGTAACGCGTGATCAGCTCGCGCATATCGCCCGAGGAGTATTCATAGAGCTTCTTGTTGCTGCCGAATATGAAGACAGCCACGTCGACGGAGCAGAGGACGGAAAGCTCATGCGCCTTCTTGAACAGACCACCTTTGCGCTTCAAAAAGGTACTGTAGGCAGAAGAAAATCAGTCTCTGCTTGCAACGCGCGCGGGTTGGAGGCAAACCTACACTGAACGGTTCCTGTCATCCTTGATCGCTTTGATCTCAATCTTTCTCCGCCCCATCTTGAATTAGATGGCTGATTTGCGGCCGGGAGACGGAAGATAGAGGGCGGCGTTCCGTGGGGCTATATAGACAATTGCGACGGGAGATGCGCCAGGATTGGATTCCTTCGGGTTGCGGTAGCCCAATGCTATGGTGTCGAAAAGGCTTGGTCTGGAGTGGACAGAGGCCGGTTGCGACGGCGAAAAGGCGAAGATGCGGTACAACCAAGTGCCGGGGAGATGGCGCGCCGAAAGGTGGCAGAGGCAGAAGCAGAGGCAGAGGCGGACTATGCTATGTCGTGTGGGCGCTGTCAAACCAAGCTCTAACAAATGCAAGAAGAAACAACAGAGTTTGGAACTAGTGGAAGCCGGCCTTTTTGACTTTGGGGGAGGATGGTGAGCATGCAGATGCGGTAGGTTGATAGACAGATAGATAGATTATACAGGGAACAACAAGCAAAAAGGAAGTGTATGGAGAGAGATCTATGTATAGTGTCTGTGTGTATGTATAAAAGATAAAAAAAGGTGACGACCTTGCTAGCCTTGGGGCCAAGGATGAATAGAAAAGCAGCCCGTTGCGTACGTAGTCTTGTGGAGAGCAGGGAGTGAGTGTGTGAGAGTGAGAGAATAGAGGGAACGGGTGCGGGTCAAAATATGAAACGGGGCTTGATGGGATGGGAGAGAGAGAGAGAGGCACAGGGCAGGACAGGACAGGACGGGACAGACAAAGGGAGAAGTCGAGCGCGCACACGCCAGCTTATCAACAATTTGCTCCGGATCACCACAGTCGGCGTGGTGGGCGCGATGTTGCTTCTTTTTCTATCTGGACGGACGGCCGAGTTGGTGTCGTCGTTGCTTGATAGAGGTCGCGATGCAGATACAATGATACATGCAAACAAACATACATAAGAGAGAGAAAACGCTATGTACTTACAGACGTCGGTGCTTGTGCAGGGCGATGGGGCTGAATTGGCTGGTTGATTCTAATAATAGATGGATCGTGTTCACCACGTCTTGTCACTTGCTCGGGATGGGAACAGAGAACAAAAAAAATAGAAGACTGGAGGGAATGGGAAGGGTGGGAAACGGGGGGGGGGAAGCAGAGGGCGGGGGGGTTTCGATGGACACACAAGCACATACACACACACACTTCTTGTTCTTCTGTTCTTACTCTCGTCTCTTGCTCATCTCATCGACCAAGAAAGTGGGCGGGCAGGTTGGCAGTAAGGAACAATCAATCAATCAATTAATTGAATCAATTGAGTCGAGTCCGAGTCCTACCTACTACTCTTTAGGTACCAGCACCCAGGGCCCAGCACTCAGGGCCCAGCCAGGTATGTGGGTGGGTAAAGATGATGTAGGTACCATACGGCGTGCATGTACTTGTTGGTGCTAGCAGGCTTGGGTGATCGAGTGCTGTAGCTATCGGGGTTTGCATACCTCCAGCCTGTCCAGCCTGTCCAGTCCTGTCTGCTCCTGCTCTAGCAGCTCTGCCTCTATTCCTCTATGCCTCTACCTAGTCTCTAGTCTCACACCGTTTCTGTGCTGCCAAGCAAATGCAAGCTTGAAAGGGGAGATGGAAAGTGCCGTGCACGGAATTGCATTGGGCCAATAAGGAGCGAAAGCTGCTGCGAAGGGGAATAGCCTGTCCAAGAACTGTCCACTCCTTGCCTATCCCGAGAAACCGTTGCTCCGAATTGAAGCTGCTTGCTTCCATGTCCCAATTCCCCACTAAGGTTAGGTTAGGTAGTTGGTTGACCTACGAGGTACTTTCATGCTGGCATCTTAGTAGTGGTATCCAATCCAGGCTAAATCCATTCGAGTACTAAAATGAATCTCTCCATGTTGCTTTGCTTGGTTTTCTTTTTCTTGACTGGTTTCGGTAACGGCTAGGTTACGGGGCACCGGTCACTGGCAAGCCCGTGATGTGACGGGTGCGGCAACCATCTCCAAGCAAGTCAAGCAAGCCTCAAGCCTCAATCCGCAATCCGCGATCCGCAATCCGTTCTGCTCTCTCTCTATCTCCTTGCCACTCGCCATTCACACCACAGCTGCTGACAACAGCCACGGGCTGTGATCTACCTTGCTTCACCACCCAGATCAACTTCTCTCACCTCGTCTCGCAAGAGCAGCAGTCCTGACGATTTAGATGATGCTTATTGTGAGACTCTCGTCAGCGTTCGACTGGGCAAAGCCAAGAAGAGTCCGTTCTCTGCCTTACCCCTGCAATCGTAATCACATGCCCTCGGCCCTGGGAAGCGGGTAGGATATCCCCAGCATTACCTGATGGACGATATCACATTGTTACCAGTCTACCTGCACGTAACAAGGCCCGGGCTACCCTGATGCTCCTCCCCTATTAACAAACAACATTGAACATACATTGAACATACATATAAATGAAGGTGGCCTGGGGCAACTGTCACCTTCAGCCTTACCAATCATAGGCTGGCCTGGTCTACAGCTTAGCACATGCATCGTCTGTTACTCGCATCTTGGTTGCGAAACATGTCCCCAATCACAGCCCAGACCCCTAGAGCCTCAACGGTGGCTGTGTTATTTTTGGTAATGCCGCATGCTTCTCGAAGTTTTTCACGATTACTCTTCAATGTCCCCTGTTGATCTTGACGCGATTCTGCAACCCACCCCTTACTCCCTCTTGCAGCCGCGCTTCTGCTCTGTTCGCGATGGAAGCATATCTTTCCGGGCCAATGGGCGCAGAACCACCGTCTATCGACCTCTAGGGTTAAGCGACACCTTGCTTGAGGGTGCTCGATATAGAACCTGTCCGTCATCTCGCAACCAAGTTTAGATATCTGAAGCACGGGAAAAAGGACGTCTCATTTCTCTGCTGACGTGCGGCATTCCCAGCCGCGAACGGCTCAAGCAGATGACGGGTTGCATATGGTACATACTAGATACTGCAGCCATCACAGGTTTCCTGTCGCTCGTGCATGGGTGGCATCGGGGGTGGACGTTGGCAGGCTGCCACCAGTTGCATTCGGACTCCGGTCCCGAGTAAGCTACGAGCAGCGGTGCCTGCATGGACCTTGCAGCAGGTACAACCCTGACTGATAAACCATGAATCGTATGGGGAGACTTTGGCAGATTGCTCAGCATTGTCGACAGTGTTACTATAAGTTTCGATATGTGCTGCAGCGTTCTATTCAACACATGATCCACACCGCGTACCATTGAAGACGATCCGAGCATCCCCATGGGCCCAAACTTAAGCGCCGGGTGGTATGGGACGCTAGATGGATAGTTGAGCAGATGCCCTGCAGTCTTTGGAACGACTTCGAGATGTTGATTGGAGTCAATGGGTATAGTAAGAGGTAAGGTAAGGCTCAGATAGATTTCACCACCCCGCCAATCTGGTAAGTGTACAGCCAAGCCCACACGCACACACACACACACACATACATACACAGCACGACAACCACGCGATGATGCTGTTGCTAAAAATAGCTATTTATAGCAATACCCCGCTTGCCTGCATCGATATGTCGCACAACTTTCTCACCTTCATCCCTTTCCGGCCAATTAGCCCTCGAGCGCGCCAGGCTTAGGTGGGTAAATTAACCCTCCAAGCCATGACTGCGAGGAAACGGCCGAGATGATCCTTGCTTTTGCGCCCCGAGGCCATCAACCAGAAACAACACCTTCCCTGTTGGCACACTCTTACCGTTCAACGCTAGCCCGGCGAACCTAAACACGGATGATAATTGATGGATGGATTCGTTTCCCATGGGTTCAGCTTATGGAACACAGCAAGCTTGTGATAATGCGACGCTGATTTTCCCAGGATCGTGACCGAATGAGCGAGCCCCTCTTGTGATTGTTCTTCTCCTCCCCCCTTTTGACGGTCCCGATTCATGGAACCGAGTTGCGCCAGTTCCCATTGAGCAACATCTCCAGATCTACAATCGGACAAACATCTACGTAAGGCCAGCCAAGGGGGAGGGGGAGGGGGAGGNNNAGGGGGAGGGGGAGGGGGAGGGTGTCATCTGACCTTGTATCTGCTTCGACTCTGCCGAACGAACAGCACCGGCACACCGACGAGTTAGTTGTTGGTGGCTACCAAACTTGATCGTCACAGATTAGCCGCCGAACTGGGCAATATACATAGACCAACTAACTAGCTCGACTGCAACGACGATCAGCACACAATTGGCATTGTACAGTGGGTTTGTTCCTTCACATACACACATATCCAACGGACCGGTATGGGTCAGCGACCATCCGGAAAACGAGGGGGGTTCGCGTTCTATTGGGTGTACTTTCGGCACGGAGATAATCAACCACGGTATGCCTATGGTGCCTATTACTATTTTTCACCCTCCTTTGTTCAAGGAATCTTACGTACGCGGTCATCCCTAGGCACGGCTCCCGCTGACTTCGGATGGGTGAGAATCCGCCTGTCGTGCTTCACACCGCAAAAAGAAGCAGCAGCAGAAGAAAAAAGAAGCTGCACGACAGAAACACATGGGCATGGCTTACGACAAGTCGGCTAGATAGATGCAGAAGGGATGTGGTCAAAATGCATGCATCCCTTTCCAATTCCGAGACCCTGATGTGATGGGACCCCATACTGCCTCCATGGAGGTACACAGATGATAGGCACTCTGCAGATGGTGTACGCGGCAGCGCGGGGTATTATCCCAATAACATCGAGATCGTAAGCTGGCCTAATTAACCCCCTCTACACGGCTGACCGGGGAGCCACGCTGGCCTGCCACCCACTTAAGCCAAGTCATGTGTAATAATCATCGTTGTGTCAGTCGGGAGCAAACATCTTGGGGTGCAACTTACCAAGAGAGACAACACCCACGCAGAGCTAGGCACGCACCTAGTATGTAGCAAGTAGCGAGTAGCGAGTAGCGAGTAGTGAGTAATAAGTAGTGAGTAGCGAGCAAATATGGGATAATACACTCCCGAGCTGCATGCAGGAACCGCATCCCTCGCCTCGGGTACTATGTTTAGCAATGGTAAACCTGCATGCGTTTTCTCCAGTCTCCAGTCTCTAGTTCACCAGTCTATCTAACCTACCTCCTAACCTACACGCTAGGCGCTTCTGCTGCTATTGCTACTGCAGTCACGGCGTGATGGTTATAGGTTTCAAGCAAGTTTTTTTTCATATGCACCTATATGCATGCTGGCCATCTATTCCTGGGACCCATACCTGACCTGACACCCATCATCATCACCAACATGAATGGCACCAGCCAGGGGGTTTGTTCCTCCCCTCCCCACCACATCCGCGTCGATGATGGACTAGACCTTGGTGATCTATCTCGCTAGGAGACTTTCTTTTGTACAACTCTCGATAGATGTGATGTTCTTAGGCGCTCATATCCTTGCAACAAGACCCTGATGACTACGTCTGACCATATTTATCACCCAGTTATCATCGACCAGTTTCACTTTTTTCGGGACATCACATTGTTTTCAACGATACGATGAACTATATCCACACGATCATAACAGCTCGCGCTGTGTATTAATGGCTGCCGTGGCAGAAAGGTTGCCTGTCATTGGACAGCAACCTATGATGATATTTCCTACAATCCTCTTCCTACTTGGCGCGGATGATCTCAAGAGTGTTACATCGTAGGACTCACGATGCAGTGAGAAGAGCCCAAATTCGTAAGGGGAGAAAATAAACCTGAACGCCAATTTTTTATGCTTGCCCCTTTCCATGCAGGTACCCTTGCTTCCATATTTGGATCATCATCCATCCATTCTGATCACCAGCCAGTCATAAGCCTTGTGAGCATGGAAAGAAAACCTCAACGCCTGGCCTCGCAACCAAGTGAGCGCTTCTGCAGATGATGTATGCGCCAGGCCCGATAAAGAAAAAGAGAAAAAGACAATTGCATATGCAAATCCAAACACGAACCCTTCCCTGCTCTCCCTTGTTCTGGTGTTCCTGTGACTATCGACTAGTTGTGGACGCCGGATGGCCTCTCGGAGCCTAAATATAGGTTATTGCAAACTCCTGGCGCCCGTTTATCGAGCTGAAGACGGTCATAGGCGTGGATCTCGGCGGCAAACTGGATATACAAACTCGCTCTCAAAATATATACTTTGTGTGCGTCGCACTACTAACCAATCTCTGCTTCGGATCGGATAGCCTCGCTTGAGATGCTTCGCAACAAGTATGTGCGGCAGCTCGTTAGGGCGAGGCTGCTGAGCTCCCAGCCGCGGGGGCGCTGAAAGAACCAAATCCTCCACTGTCGTTGGCGCTATCGGGGTTCGTAATAGTACCGTTGAGCAGAGGACACTTGCTATTAGTCCAGATGAGTTAGCGATGTTGCAGACCGCAAATCTCTAGGATGCTGAGATGGAATAAAGGAAATTGGGGGGGAACTTCATTCCCCATACGGGTACTTCAACTAGAAGTAGAAGCTGCCACTGGGCGAGAGTCAGTGTTGAGAGAAGCCAGTAAGCAGTCTCATTTCTCGCTGACATATGCTCCCAAATGGGACAAGCCCCATTCATCTGAGGTGGAGGTGCTTTGATCATGAAAGGTTTGAGGATCGCATCGATGGACGAACCTTTTATTGGTCTTGATGTGTCCAACCTGCCCACAGTTTGCGCACTTCCGGGTCGTGCCTCCTGCCGTCTTATCGGCAGAACCAGACGGATCCGGGGACGCTGCATCGGGATCGGCGACGGCATTCTTCTTTTTCTTGCCTTTGCCCTGTTTCTCGCGCACTTGACGTCGGTCTTGGTTTTTGAGCAGACGTGACAACTCCTTCTCGACCCTACACCCTGTTAGCTAACGGCTCAACACGCGCTGGACACATCACACAACTTACAGCTTCATACGCTCCCTGTCTGCATCCGCGTCGCCAGTGGCCTTGAGACTGTACACACTGTGAACGAACGTTAGCTGTGATCCACGACAGAAATGGCACTTAGTACATACTCCCGAGAGGTTTCTTCCGTCTCTTTCCTCAACTTGACGTAGTTGCGGATGACGGCTGGGTTGTCGAGAATAACCGTCTCCATCACCTCATTGCCATCCTCGTCGCGCACCTTGCGGTTAATCTTCAACTTGCGTTTGCTCTGAAGTCGACTGCCAGCACTGGTTCGTGAGAATTGACTGCGCCCATCATCGACGTGAGCAGCTGGTGTGTAGTCGGATTTCCTGGTGTTGAATCGATCGTCCTCGTTTGTCGTGTCCAACACATCCGAATCCTCATGCGTTGTAGGGTCGGACAATGTCGACTTCTGTCGTTCCCAAATGTCCCCGATGGCAGCGGTATACATGTCGTGTTGCTTCTTGACATTGTACGAATGACCGCCGTTTGCTTTGCGCTCTTTTTCGATGGCATCGGCGCTGGTAGCGAGGGGTCCTTGTACAGCGTTGATATAACCTCCCTTCATGGATGTTTTGATGAAACTGAAACCAAGACCATGGCCCGTAGGGTCACCCTCACCGTGGAGTGCCACCATGGCCTTCTGTGCACTTGCTTCAAGGAAGTTGGACGTAAGCTTCCAGGGGGCCATCTTGATTGCCAGCGGTTCTTCGGCCCCCCCTTCATCTTCGTCGTCCGCAGTGGTCGCGTTCTTTCTGTTAACGTCATAACCGGCGGCTTGCAATTGCATCTGTCCGATTTGCATTGCCTCGATTAAGCAAACGTCTTCGGGTTTGATCATTGCACGGATGTCCTTCTCGTCCATCAGAGACTCGCCTTCCTTGAGCTTCCAGGTCTTGGAGTCTCGGTCGTACGCCAGGAATTCTTTCATTTTTTGTCTGCGTTGTGTTAGTTCATATTTATTTGCCTTCTGTTCTGTGAAGCTGTAGAAATGGTTCATCCTCTGAGAGATGTCTGTTCCTCGTCTGTGTTGGGGTACGGGGAAATTGTAGATGTGATCGTTAATGTTGACGCACCTATTCTGAGGATCGAACTTGTCAAATACATGAGGCGTGATCTCATGAATATCGACGTCCTGTGTTGGTCGTTTCCTCATCATGCGATAAGAGATCATCTTCAGCCGGTTTTTGGCAGTGCTAGTGACCTTGCGGGCGTGAGGACCTGGAACCTCAACCGACGGGAAAGTCTGGCCCACGACGTAGATGTGATCGATGGCCTTCAAGTAGAATCGTGGACCATCATGAACATTAGTGCTGAAGCCAAGAAGGAAATCATTCGGTCTTGGCTCGTGTTTGAAGATGGGAGCTCTGTACATTTCATTGTGAAGCGTCGGGACGGTCTCGCCAGGCTCAACCTTACCAAATATTGAGAACGGTGACTTGTCTTCCGGCATTAGTATGTGTGGCTCGCCAATGTCGGCCTTGGCTGTCTTGCTGTCATCTTCCTTGTCATCTTTGCGACGATGGTAGTTGATCACACGACTTCCCATGCCAAAGTTGGATAGCATAACGGGCGCTTGCTCCGAGTATTCGAACAGCACGGCTGACGAATTGTCGTTGAGGCTAAGGTCTTTGCTAGTCCTAAAGATGTCCTGTACGCTCCTGTTCTTGAGCTCCTTGCGTTTTGTCCTAGAGTGTTTCTTGAAGGTAATAGCGCTCCGTACAACCTTGTCCACGTCGAATTTCTTCCGGTGGTGTTCCCAGAAGTTGCCCTCGAGCTTTGTTCGGTAGAATGGGAACGTCAACTTGAGAGCCGGCAAACTGTGCTCCACCGCAAGATTTCCAAGTGTAGCTCTGACCTTGCTCTTGTTGTTAGCTTTGAGCGCGTTGTAGGCCTCATCGTTAGAAATATTGAAGCGAGCCTTGACATCCCTGCCAAGTTGCCCGTTCGCCATACGCGTCGTTTTCTCTTCTACCTTTGGCCGCTTCTTGGGTCTGTCAGACTGTAGGTCCTCTGTAATCAAGAAAGGGTCGTTAAGGTCAAGCCGAACGCGTTGGCCGAAACGTTTGGTAGCCTCGGTGAAGTTTTCGATGCCGGATGTATCGAATGATGAGATGTCAGGCAGGCCGACGTCTATCTTGCGCTTTTTCTTAGTCTGCTGGCGGTCCGGCTGCAGGAACTCCCGATCCCAATCGTCCATCTCCTCGTCTTCATTGTGTGGTGGTGTGACAAGGCCATTTGTCCTGTCTAGCACTGCTGCCGATGGATCATGGACGTCCCAGTCGTCGCAGACTGTTGCAATCTCGGCCAACGTGAAACCGCCAACTGGCTCATCTTCATCTTCATCTTCTGACTCTGGCTCTTCCATCTCCATGGCAACAGATCCCATGAAGCGGCTCCATTCGTTTTCCTCGCCATACTGCTGCTGTGGCCGTTTCTGTGTTGCTGCAATAGTACTGTCGGAGAGACGGAACAGCTTGGCAGAGTCGCCCTCGAGTTCGAGTTCTAGCTTGGTAGGGACCAATGCAGGCGGGCTTTTGAGAGGTTCCTTAAAACTGAACTCGGCAGGCCATTCCTGGAAAAGCTCCCTCCAGTAGAGGATTTTGTAGGGTACGAAGCTGGGAAACTTCTGTTCAAGCAGTTCTTTGATGTTCTGAGGCGGTATGGGGATGTCGGGATGCTCTTGGCGACTCGATTGCTCGTTGACCCAAGCGCTGACACTGCTTTCCCCTTGTTGAGGGAAGTTGAGGCGCATGCGCTCCTCGAAAGACATGTTATTCCAGTCATCGTCAGTGACGTGGGCATCGACAGGAGCTGCGCTTGGTCCAGTAGGCAAAGGGGACCGGTTTTCTTCGCCTTCATGTTCGCCTTTGATGTCGCGCTCATCGTCCTGGGTGGGCTGGGTTGGAGGTTCCGTTGTTGGTGGTGATGAGGGAATCAGGTGATCGTCGCCGTCGCCATCGCCGTCACCGAACAGGTCGTCGAACGCGTCGTGGTCATGACTAGTGCCACTGTCTTCGGTCAAGTTCGGAGCCTGAGACATGCTGGTGTCAAGGTCCTTGCGGAGGCCATCCTCAGAAGCGATATCATCATCACTGATGTCCTCGTAGTCGACGGCATCGTCAGCCTTGTCTGTTTGGTCAAGCTGCTTATCGCCAAAGCCCTCCAGATTCAGTTTTGCGCCTTGTCCACCACTGACTCCTGCCAGCATCGTCTCGATCGCCTTGTCATCTTCGACAGCCTGGTTTGTCCAGTCGATGGTTTCGAAACCGGGGGAATCTCTGGCTTCAGACTTGATGTCCTTGGCCGGCTGGTTGTTTGGGTCATTGGAGTCTTCAGCCATTTCGACATCTTCCGCGCCGGCAAAGCCATCGGCAGCTAGCATATCGAGTTCGTCCATGGTGTCGGTTCCTTTCCTCTCGCCTCTACGATCGTAACCCTTCTAGATAGTCGTGAACCACGCGCGCGTGACCTTTGACAGGTCAAATGATTATTTCATTCCGGAAAATGCAGAGGCTCGTATCGCTACTGTGGAAGCTGATGTTTTCGGATTGTCGCGACGATTTCGGAAGTGGCCAGCGCAGCCAGAGTCGAAAGATGGTTGTTAGGCACGGCGTGCGTGAATCGACGGATGTTGAATGAATGTTGGAGAGGTGACGAGAAGTGTTGCCAAGACCTTAGTGGAGCCGGTGGTGCCTAGGTACCGCGTTTTTGCCTAGCCACGGCCCCACTGATCTGGGGAACAGGGAAGACAGGGAACTAACATGTGGCAGAGCAAGGTGTGGCTGATGAGCAATGATGTGTGGGTGTATCATGAAGTTGGTAGGTCGATCAATTGCCCTTACACAAGGTAATTGGTGTTTGTCTGTGTAGCAATAGAGGGGGTAAATAAATAAAGAATACAACCGTGGTGTCATTCATTAGAAAAAAAAGCACGCTATGAGTTAGTTGGTTGTTGAGGGGCGTTAATGACAGTAGGGTATTCAATGTGAGGTGTGGGAAAAGTAGAATGCCTGATTGATTGCCCAGTCCGCAAGCCATCTGACTGCTGACTCGCTGATTCTTGATTGTAGTGATTCGGTAACCTGACACTTGCCTCGGCCTGTTTACAAGGTAGGCGTTGTCAACCCAGCTCATTGAGTACTCTGTACCTAGTCGGGTGTTCCTGAATAAATACAGACGTCAAAGGAACGACCTTGGATAAGACAAGAGCAAAAGTATCATGATATGGGTGGGGTTTGGATAATTCTGCTTTTTATTTTATCTACTGATCTACCTGTTAATTGATTTGAATGGCCTCATGGAAGTAGATATCTTCAGCACCTGCAATCCAACACTTGACGACTTCTGACCAAGGTGCCAAGGTGCCATATAGTTCCAAGGTTGTGATAATACTGGCGAGGGGTTGTTGGCCTTTGAAAGATTCAAGTACTGTACATTAGTATACCTAGTACTACGTGACCTATACGACCGACCAGGTTTGAGGTGGAACCTGTCACGACATGACATGGAGCCCTTTCAAGTGCGTGCATACCAGCATACCTGGCATAAGGTATACTACTGCTCGTAGGTATCGAATCCCACCTGACATCGATGAACCCAACTCTGGATCACCATGAAAAGATAGTGCATGTGGGGACGGACCCAGACCTCATGGCAGACAAGTGTTGGCTATCAATTGTGTAGAATAATACCTAGGCCGGCCCTGGAGACTAATAATAAAAGCAGGTAGGTAGTTGCAACCGCCGCCTGGCCGTTATCGCTCCCATTGCTTTCTTCCCTGGCCCCCGGATGCATTCCTTCCTACGATTTGAACATTCACCAACCCGTTCTTTTGATCAATTGTCGTTACTTTAACAGGTACCTTGATTGTCCTTGACATTGCACCCGAGCAATCGTGCGTGAAACTCCCTCACAGAATGGCAAGGGACTTGTTGAAGGCGCAATATGTGGGCAAGAGCCTGTATAACGTCCCCACCCCGGCCCTGGTTCTCGACCTGGCTAAGGTCGAGGCCAACTGCAACTTGATGCTGGGTGCAGCACAACGACTGAACCTCAACTGGCGTGCCCATATCAAGACTCACAAAGTAAGCATTGAATACATACTTTACTTAGGAATTGCTAGAAACTCGAGAAGAAGTCGGTGGCTCCTGCCTCTGGTATTTTACTATGCATAATGGCAATGCACCCACCCAGGCGTATAGCTTCGCAGCAGCAGCAGCTTGTAGCTAAACCCAAGATGGCCTCGAGGTTTGGCTACCTGCCTCTTTGGGGGTAAAGACTGGATCAATTGGGAAACATTTCTTTTCCCTCGCTTCTTGGGTTCCAGCTAATGCAGAGTTACAGACAACTGAACTTACAAGGCTTCAAGTTGGAGACAAGAGCAGCACCCCGGTCAACTTGGCCGTCTCAACGTTAACTGAGGCCGAGAATATCGCGCCGCTCTTGAAAGAGTATCAGGAAAACAGCCGCAAAGTCAATGTAAGAGTTTGGCGTCGATGCCTGCCTCCTCAGATACTCAACCCGGTTTTCTGACATAGGCGCAACAGCTACTCTTCGCGTTCCCTATCTATTCGACATGCGTAGATCGTCTGGCCCCTATATCCGCCCAACTCGGCCCCGGGGGGCTCTCGGTTATGGTTGACCATCCTGACCAGATCAAGCACCTGACCGCCCTGGCCAGCAAATCGGGGAACCCGCCCTTGGTGTTCCTGAAGGTCAACTGTGGGAGCGACCGGGCCGGCGTCATTCCAGACACGCCCGAGTGCAACAGTTTGATCGACAAACTTCTCGTCTCCGAAGCGGTAGGGTCCTGTGAATTCATGGGAATCTACGCCCACACCAGCCAGTCGTACGACACCCGCGCGGACTGGGAGGCGCTCGAGTACCTACGCACCGAATTCGGCGCCGTGTACCGTGCGGCCCAGGTGGTCCGCAAAGAGCGGCCCGACCACCCTCTGATCATTGCGGTCGGCGCTTCGCCGCAGGTGACATCGCTGCAGCACCCCGGGTTCGGCGAGCCCGCGACCGGCACCCCTTCGACGCCCTCCGAGGTCCTGGTCCAGAAGATGTCGCATCTGATCTCCACGTTCAAGGCCGAGAACCTGACCCTCGAGGCCCACGCGGGCGTCTACACGACCCTGGACGTTCAGCAGCTCGCCTCGCACGCCCGCTCCTCGGACTATCTCAACTCGGCCGCTCTGGCGCTCACCGTACTCGTCGAGGTTGTCTCACTGTACCCGCAGCGCAACGGCGACAACGGCACCGCGGAGGCGCTCATCAACGGCGGCACCCTGGCCTTGGCGCGGGAACCCTGCAAAGACAAGGGTTCGCCGCCCGGAAAACACTACAGCGCGTGGGGTCTCGTGAGCCCCTGGAATTGCGGTGGCCAACCGGCTCCCGGGGCAAACTTCCCCGCGGAGCACGAGGGCTGGGAGGTCGGCCGCGTGACGCAGGAACATGGCATTTTGACTTGGGCTGGTGCAGCTGAAGAGCAGCACCGCGCTCCTTTGTATGTTGGCCAACGATTACGGGTATGGCCAAACCATGCTTGTATCACGGGCGCTCAACATGGCTGGTACCTTATTGTAGACAGTCGAAACAGGGGCCGCGAGGATGAAATCGTCGATGTGTGGCCACGTTGGAGTGGGTGGTGATGTGCGTTGGCCTTACCACTGGAAATTTCTTTTCAACTTGCATATAGACAGACCATCCATGAACAAAGAGGGCGATTGCGATTTTCATAGATAGGCACAAAGCCTTCTACTTTAGACTAAGAAGACTGCTCCTAATCTAGATTATACTTCTCCATTTCAAAGACCGTATTACTCCAGACGCCGCCTGTATCTCCAGAAAACGCATCTCACTGTATCAAATACGGAGGTAAAAGAGGCTCAACGACGATCCATAACAGTGGCGTTTCTTTTGGGGGTTACCATACTCCGTCTATTCTTGGCCTCCAGCTCTTCCATAAACGCTTTACTTGCAGCGTTTCTCGACAATACCAGCACCGTTCTCGTCGTACTCCTTCTTCGAGATCCACATTTGGTGGAATGTGCCCAAGCTTGCCAATATCGAGCCACCAATCCACGATCCAAATCGTCGTTCCGTTGTTAGACCAGCTGCGTGAAGCTTCACGCGCATACCGGGGTACATGGCCATCAACTCGTTATTCAGGCGATCGTTGAATCCGTTCAGAAGACTGGTGCCTCCCGTGACAACGATGTTGCCAAGCAAGTTGGGTCGCAGGTCCACATCCACAGCGTTGAGGCAGGCACGAATCAGTTCGGGGATCGTCTGAGCCTTGGTGATGCGGTCCTCCTCCGAGGCAGTAGGCAGTTGGGCGGTCTCATCCCACATTCCCTCGGAGACGCGGTAGCGTTGTTCGCGCCACATTTGGTTGGAGCCGTCGGGCATCTCGAAAATGCGGCCGGGTTGCGTCTTGACGAGCTCTTCGTTTCCGGGATTAGAGTATCGTCCAGGGCCACGCCATACTTCTACCACAGATTCCTTGTATTCCGTGAGAAGACGCTCGTCCTCATAGGCGCGATACGAGGGATGAAGGTCGTAGTTGAGTTTGCGCAGGATGGCTTGGCTAGGGGCGCCGGCATCGACCGGGACCTTGCTCTCAATCATGTAGCTGGGTCTAACCTCGATCTTGGGGTCGCTGCTGTCGAACATGGATCGAACCTGGTTAGAGAGCCAGAGACCGCCAACGTGTGACTTCTGAATGGATCGCTTCAGGATCATGCCGTCATGCACCGCAGTCACGCTCGTGTTTGAACCTCCTACATCAACCACCAGTGCACTAGCTTTGCCTGCAGCGAATGCCGCACAGACTGGTGTTCGAGACAGCCAGAACGCAGGGCAGCCCCAGTTCTCCATTGCGATTTCGATGGCCTTTTCTCTGGCCTTACCCTGGTTCCAGGGCGCCTCGGTCATCAGCAGTGGACTTTCGGCCAAAGGCTTCTCGGCGTTCTCGGCGTTCTCTGCAGATGTAGCGGCATCCTCCATGGACACATCGCCTTCTCCGTCGGCGCCATCGTTCAGGCCGTTCTTAGAGGGCTGCGTCTGGCGGCGCTCGGGTTGCAGACGGTCCAGGAGCATTGACTCCCACACCTGCACAGCCGTGTCCCAATCTTCCACAACGGACTCGGTCCTTGACATGTAGTTTTTAACCTCGAAGTCGGGGCGGGCAAATATGTAATCCTCGCCGAAGACGTTACGCGAGCCCGAAGCGGCATTGGTATCTTTGATGGAGCCGTAGAAGGAGGGAAGGACGGACTTGGGCACGTCTTCGCCCGCGAAGCCGGCGCGTGTCTGGCAGTATCCTGCATCGAGTACAAGAGCTGATACTTCATCTGTTCTTTATGATCAGCACCGACCTCTATACCAAGCAAGAAGGCGAGGCTCCTCCTCGGACAACATACCTCCACCGTAGATGTCAGTCGGCGCAGACGCCGTAGTGAGGGGTTGAGCCATGATGGCAATGTGTCGGGGTCAATTCAAAGGTACTACTGCCTCGAAATATGGTGGGAATTGTGAAAAGGGCAAAATTGCTGTACAAGAATGATGATCGCAATAGCTTCGAATCAAACCGCGTCGCGTGGCTGGTGCGTCGAATTGGAAGCGGCAGGCAGCTTTAAAGTCTTAGCGATTGCGACCTGCTGGAAGCAAACGGAAGGGCCCGTGCACCAACACCTGGGGGGGAGCTTTTAGCCTTAGTTCAGGTACCACCGTCTGGCCGTCTCGTCTGGCCGTGTGGGTGGTGGGGGAGCTTCTTTCTATCAGCCTCGAATGCGACTACTCCCGGCCCTGAAACTGTTACCAAAAACGAATCAATGGCAGTCGACGCTCTGAATTTGCGAGGCCTAATAACAAAGCCAGCTACCGGCGCTTTAAAAGATCTTAAAAAGGCCGGATGCTGGTTATGAACGTTGAGCCGAGCACCACCATCCGATCAAACACGAAATCAACGGCTTAACCTTAGGTAGCGCACTGCCAACATCTATAATATCGCTACCATCCGCAACTCGCCCAGCATGTCCGACTTCTCAGACGAAGACCCGGCGCTCGACTTCCCGGAGACGTCCTCCTCGGAAGAAGCCTCCTCAGATGAAGACGCACAGCCTCTGCCGCCCATCTCGTCCAACTACTTCGCGCCGCCCTTCTACGGGCGCCCGCCCACGCCCCTACCGCCCTCGCCCTCGCTGACATCGCTCCTGCGCCCCTCGCGGCCGACGACCCCCGACGCCTCGGACGACGAGCTGGAGCCGGTGCCGCGGGCGGCGCCGCAGGTGCCCACGTACGAGTACTACGGGTTCGTGTTGTACCTGTTTAGTACGCTGACCTTCCTCGTCTACCTGCTATGGGCTTACCTACCCTCGGCCTTCTTGCACGCCATGGGCATATACTACTATCCGAACCGGTGGTGGGCGCTCGCCATCCCCGCCTTCCTGGTCGTGCTCATCGTCTATATCTATGTCGCCTTGGCCGCCTACAACGTCGAGTATCTGACGCTACCCCTGACGGACCTCGAGACCATCGTCGACGACGCGGCCAACGTCGCCACCATCGACTCCCGGGGCCGCATACGGGGCCAGGGGCGCGGTGCTGATGAAAAGGGGGCCACCAAGCGTCATCAGATGCCTACAAGAGAGCTCGACTGGCACCGCATATGGAACAGGGGAACGGACGCTGTCATGGATGTGCCGCTGGCAGGCGTGAATGAGGTCCTTTATGGAGGCCATGTGACTTACAACGATGACACAGCTAGAGAATCTAGCGCCTGAAAATCGAGATGCCACTCTTGTACGATTCAGTTGTAGTATCGCGTGTGGCGTTCAGGTCTGGTCCGAAGACATCCAAATACCCTTTATATAGAATATATGTCATTTACACGAAGACCTCAGTATATACGTGCCTGGTGCGACGGTTTGATATCGCACATGACTCACGAATAAGCCAACGTCTCCTGTGCACGTTAGGCATCATGGTCTATTCATATTTTCTATAGTACAGACCCCAGGCCCCCTCACTCCTCGTCTCTAGAGCGCACCCGCCCCATGATACGACACAATGGCAAATATACAGTTGACATAGGGAACCTTCACAAGTCCTCATTACTGCTCTACCTTGAGGCTTTGCAATCTAGCCTCAGTAGAAATAACCTGCAGGACTTACGTTAGGACATTAATGGGAAAATGAGGGGGGAATATGAGAAAACTTACGTCAAGCGCCTGTTGGACTTCGAGAACCTTTCTCACCTCACCGAGCCAATCTTTGCTGAGGGTCTTGGCCCAGCCCTGAAGCCCGTTCATCTCTCGCGCCGCGCTGTCCAGGTCGCCCTCTTCGAGGTAAGTTTGCGTCCTGGTGAGAATGCTTTCAACGTCGTCACCGGCTGCGAGCCCCTGCTTCTTGAACATGACCTTGCTCAAAACCCAACTGCTGGCGTGGCTAGCTACACCGGCATCCTCAGGGAGGAGGCTAGCCTTGCGTACCTCAGAAGCCACACGTCGGAAACGGTCGATGAGCTGAGAGGGGCTGCTAATGCCGCGCTGGTAGGCGGTAGGGTTGATAGATGCGATAGCAGCGTTAACAACGTCATCATCTGAAGCAATCGATCTAAGAGCAACGAGCTCGCGGACAAAAGGTCGGGGATGCTCGGTGTCCTCGAGACTAGCTCGAACGGCCTCTACAGCAACATGGAGTTGCTGGGTCCTGAGGTTCATGTCCACCACATCGTTCCAGCCAGTCGTCAGTTGCTCAAGCTCCTTGATAGCTCCGCTCAGCTGGTCCAGTCTGCCCAGGCGACCTTGACGTTCAGCCTCGACGCTCTTCTTGATTTCTGACTGGAATTCACGCTTGAGTTGCACCGCCTGTTCCAGCAGCTTGTTGGTAAGCTTCTGCTCGTTAACAAGCTTCTCGCGCTCCATCTCAGTCTGGATACGAGAGTTGTAAGTTTCATGCAAGCGCTTGATTTCAGCCTCAAACTCCTCGCGCCAGGCGCTCTCCTGGGCAATCAGAGCCTTCTCGACACGAGAGACAAGCTCGTTAGCAGCCGAGTCAAACTCGTTGACTCTGGAAGCAACCTGAGAGGCAGCCTCCTCCTCAGCCTGGGTCTTCAAAGCGCGAATCTTGGACCCAATCTTGTTGAGTTCATTCTTGGCTTTTCCGATGGTAGAAGAATAGCGATCGTCCGCGTTATCGGCGTTAACAACGGTGATGATATCGTTAAGCATCTTGACCAAGTCTTGAACCACAGGATCCTCGGCATCTTTAACTGTGAGAGGGTCGATAGGAGAAGCAGGCGGGAACCGAGAAGGCTCGTCAACTTCGGGGGCTTTATACGAGCCAACCGGCTTTACCTCTTTCGATGCAACGACCTTTTCAGCAGGGCTGCTAGTCTTGGCCGAAGCAGCGTCAGAGACGGGCTTCGGCTCAGCCTTGCTCTTGGTGTCCTTCTTCAATGAAGACTTGCCGACAGCGCTGGATGTCCTGCTAGACGGCTCGCTGCTGTCTGCGACTCTCCAAGACGCTCCGCTCTGAGGCCCGATCTTGACTTCGGCACCAGTATCCTTTGATCGTGACAAGTTGCCAGGCAAGGCACGCGGGTATCGTTTCTTCAGATCCAACTCTTCGAAATATAGGACAGCCTGCTCGCCGAAAGGCACATACTCGGTGAAGAAGTCGTGGAAGTTGTCGCTGATGCGCGAATACGCAACACCACCACCAAACGTCACGGTGCCGAGTATCAGAATGGTAAGAACAAGGTTGCGAAGGCGGCGGAAGAAGCCCTTCTTCTTGACGGGAGTGGGCGGGGGCGTAGGAAGCTTTGCCCCTGTGGCTGCTGAGGAAGCAATGGCCTCGGGCTTGGGAGGTGTGAGAGGAACATCCTTTGATGCGACTTGGCTTTCTGTCTTCAACGAGGGGAGTTCACTGGTGACCGAAGTGGAGGTCTCAGAGTTGGGAAGCTTTGAATCGTCTATCCGCTTCTCATCGGCATAGAATCTCTGTATAAAAATGGGTTAATGATATGTTCGTGCCAACATTCTGGGGGGATTGCATCATCAGCGTACCCTTCCGGCCAGGCGAACAGTTGAGGTGATTGCAGGCTGCCATTGACGGGAAACAGCAGAGGCAATGGGCGCGTTGCCCACTGCCCTTACGGATCGCAACGAAGACCGCAACATGGGAACATCGAGGAACTGTCCAGAGAGCAGTTATGGTGGGTAGACTGGTAATGTTATTGCACGGATTGAGGTAAAAACGCTGTGCTGCTGGGGAGCTCGGGTTCGGTCGACGGGCTATGGAGCTTTTTTGCGTTGCAGGTGGATCCTAGGCAAGAAGAGGTACACATGTACAGTCGCCAATTCCGGTCATACGTAATCCAGCAGCCAAGGCTTCCTCTCTCTCGCGGAAGCAGATACGGACATTAGCATTATCCCAAAGGCTTTATTAGGTAGGGAATATGATGATGCACATTTTTACAAGTATACCTAATACTCTCTCTATAGGGTTGGATTGGATGGTGATATCACGGGTGCTGATAACCCGCCCTTTCTGTACACTGCCTGTGGAAGCTGTAGGAAGCTGGTAGGAAACAAGGAAGAGACCAGCAACTGGTCCGCCATTGATAGGCCATGCAATTACTGCCACTTCATCACTTTGTCCCCCAGACATTCGATCACCTGTGAAATCTAGCTGTACTGCCTAGGTAGAAATGGATGGCAGTCACATAGAGTACAGAATTCGATTCGGACCACCCGCTACTACAAGGCGATATTTTTGAGAAATTTGTTTGTTTAACTGCGATTTGCCAACCTTCCTACGTACCTGCCTAACTAATCAGACACTAAATGGATATCAAACTCGAATCAACGCAGTGTATTAAAAAGCTTATGCCGTCCGCCCTCATGATACTCCGAGAACAAAGAGAATACCAGACCCGAGTCCGCAGCTCTCCCATAGAAACCCCAAGCGAAGCCTCTTAACAGCTGCAGGCCCCTCCAGCTTGTGTGTTTGCGCCCTCACCGCTCGCCCCCAAGCTCACACCTCCTGTTCGCTGTCCTGGTCGAGTATGTCTGGGGCCGACTTGGTCAAGCGGGAGCTTCTTAGCGATGGCTGTGAATAGCTCGCGCACATTCTCCGCAGTCTTGGCCGAGGTCTCGAAGAATAAGAGACCGGCTTCGTTGGCGTACGCTTCGGCATCCGCGGCAGGCACAGCCCGCTTGTCGGGCTGCTCGGTGACCAAATCCAACTTGTTTCCTGCAAGAGCAATAATAATATTCTCGTTCGCCTGTCGCTGCAGTTCCTTGACCCATGACTTGGCCTTATCAAGAGAAGCCTGTCGCGGAACCGTCAGTACCCTATCCTCAAGATCCTTCAAGGAAGCAACGTACAGCTTGTGTGATGTCGTAGACGACAACGGCGCAGTTCGCGTTGCGGTAGTACATGGGTGCCAGGGACTTGTAACGCTCCTGGCCGGCCGTATCCCAGATCTCGAACTTCACCGTGGTGTTCTCATCCAAAGAGATGGTCTGTGTGAGGAAGGCAGCGCCAATGGTGGATTCTCGGTAGGAATCAAATTGATCCTTGACAAAACGAAGAACAATTGAACTCTGCCCGGGTAGAGTCAGTAACGATAAATTGAGGGCCTCAAGTCAACCGGGGAGAGGGCTGGTTACCTTGCCGACTGCGGATTCGCCTGTAGAGAGCATGACGTTAGCACCCGAGCGCAATGCAGAGAGCGAGATGGGCTGTACCTAGCAAAACCAACTTGAACTGCGCAAAGCGTGCGTTCATTCCACGCGCAGCTGCAGGGCCACCTCTGGTAGACATCGTGACGATGAAAGAAGATCGGCGACTATATGAATAGGTTGCGACGGGTCGCTCTGCTGGAAATGCTGTAGGGTTATGGGATTACGGAGGCGGCGTGGCAGGATTTCGTTTTCGGCGAGAGAAGAAAATCGTTCTTTGTTGGGGAAGGTTTGGTGATGGAAAGCCGAGTAAGTGTAGATAATTTCGTTTGGCTCTACTGAGGAAGGTCGACATTCAAATGTGACTGCCTTGTTGAAGCTCCCGCTGTTCCAGTCTTCTGGCTGAGCAACTGGCCCACGTCAGTTGAATGAATGCAGGTGGCGTCCGGTTCCAAGGATTGCGGGTGTCGGAAGCCTAGGAGGTATGTTCTGGGGGCTCGGGGCGCTGCATCTGCGCTGAAGATTGTCGCTGTTGGGAGGGTTTTTAGCCACACGACTGATACGTACAGTACAAGTACCTGCACTAAGAGGCCTCTAACCTATTGTTGGAACTAGAGGGCAGGTGACAGTGAACTCCAGACCCCATTGTCTAAGATCGATTGATGTACTATTACTACTACCTTATTTATCATACATGCAATCAATGCGACTCTCTTTCAGCGTCTCTTCAAGTTGCCGCCACCGCAGTATTTGGTGCAGCATCAACAGGTGAAATCTGGCAGTTCTCCAAGTTAATAGTCTGCCTAACATTGATGTAAGGACCGAGTATGAGGTAGGTGCAGGTTGGTAGACAGACTAACCTCATGGTACTTCCTCTTATGTATGGTGGGGTTGTACCTGCCCTGAGTTCAGACTGTACTGTACTGTGACTGCAAACTTGAAGGATATCAGTTATTGTTCGGCGAGGATTGGAAGTCCGTCGTCACCCAATCGATCGAATGATGCACGTGCTGCTAGGTTAATAAGTCGATAGTCATAGTCGATGAGCATATGCACTGAGATGTGGCTCAGCAGCGTGTGCACACGTACACTATGAGGTCACGGCCCGTGCTGCTTTACTTAGGGAAAAGCATCCACTGAACGATGGACTTGGCATCACAAGCTTGCCAGGTTTCCCCATTACAACGTCCTGAGCCCCCCTGGAAGTCAATTCGTGTTAATAAGGACAGGGAACTGTGCCAGCATTGCTCAAGATGTAAGTAACCCCTACTCCACCAACAGCCTACATTCCTTCAAATAGGTGCTCATTCTAACCTTACCTTGTGATTCATTTTGTCTAGAATTCCGCCAAGGACATGCATTAAGCAGGACCGACTTTCCTTCAATCCAGTCCGCTACCGCATCTGGAATCCTCGAACGGCAAGCCCAAGCCGTCGACAACTCTTCCACTACCGTCATCATGACTCTCCCCTTTCGTGATATCAACGTCCAGGTGGCGCCGGACTCCTATACCTTCACCTCGCCATCCTCTCCCAATGCGCCGGCTCTAGTCATCGACCGTCCCACCGGGGACTTGCGCCTGAGCGAAGGCAACGCTTATCCCAACAAGCGCATCACCCGTCAGACCAGCGTTGCCGGCATCCTGGGTATGCTCAGGCTGAGACTGGATAAATATGTCATCGTAATCACCAAGGCCCAACCCATGGGCCGCCTCAAGGGCCATATGGTATACAAAGTCATTTCAACCGACTTCCTGCCTATGCGCGAGCGTCAGATCCGAGACCCCGACGAGGACCAGTTCCTCTCTTTGCTCAAAACCTTCGTCATGACAGGACCCATGTACTTCTCCTATTCGCTCGACCTCACCAACAGTTTCCAGCGACAGGCCACTATGGACAACTCTCAACCCCTATGGATGCGAGCCGACGATCGTTTCTTCTGGAACAAGTTCGTCCAAACCGACCTCATGGAATTCCGTACACGGGGTAGCCGATCACAACATGGTGCTCAGCCCGCTGCTGACCCCTTCATCCTACCTATCATGTGGGGCACTCTTGAGATTCGACCAACTACCCTCAAAGGTCAGCCTCTGACCATCAGTCTTCTCACACGCAAGTCTCGCTACCGTGCTGGAACGCGATATTTCACTCGAGGACTCGATGCGGAGGGACACGCAGCCAACTACAACGAAACAGAACAAGTGGTCATTCTGAACGACACAGGAAGTGGCATGGGCGGGTTCGCTGGGAGTTCCGACATGCAAAGCGGCAAGCTTGGAGGCTCCGAAGGCAAAGAGATGCAGATCCTCTCCTACGTTCAGACCAGAGGAAGCATACCAACCTACTGGGCCGAGATTAACGCACTGAAGTATACGCCCAAGCTGCAGGTCAAGTCATGTGAGATGGCGCTGCCAGCGGCTAAGAAACACTTCGAGGAGCAAATCCGGATTTATGGTGACAACTATTTGGTCAACCTGGTCAATCAAAAGGGGCGGGAGAAGCGAATGAAGGACGCCTACGAAGAGATGGTGTCGATGCTCGTGACGTCGCCCAAGGAAGGCATCAAGGCCGACGCCAGGACGGATGAGAAGTTCCACGTAGTCGAGCCTAGTTCCTCGAAACAGGAGTTTGACCGCCTGCACTATACCTACTTCGACTATCACCACGAAACCAGGGGCATGCAGATGCAACGCGCCATGCTGCTTGTCGATCAGCTCAAAGATGCGTTGATGGCACAGCAGTACTTCCGCGGCGTCGATATGCCGGCCAATGGGGGCCTGGAGACGCGTAACTTCCAAACTAGCGTCGTGCGGACCAACTGCATGGATTCCTTGGACCGTACGAACGTCGTGCAAAGCATGCTCGCTCGTTGGACCCTGGATCGCATGTTCATAGACCTTGGACTCTTGCAGCGCGGGGAGGACTTTGCCACTGCCGACAAGGATTTTTACTTCCTCTTCCGCAACATCTGGGCTGATAACGCCGACACTGTCTCTCGCGCCTATGCCGGCACAGGTGCCATGAAGACGGATATTACCCGTATGGGTACACGCACTACTGCTGGTAAACTGGCAGATGGTAATATTGCCGTGACTCGCTATTACCTCAACAACTTCCGGGATGGGCCGCGTCAAGACGCCTTCGACCTGTTCTTGGGGGCCTACGAGCCCTCAGAGGGCAATATCGGCTCGACCCTCGTCTTTGCGGACCGTAGACCGGTCCTCATTCAAAGCATTCCCTATGTACTTGCTTTTAGCCTTCTGTTCATATTTGTGGCACTGTTCACGCGCCGGCCTGCCGATGCCTCGGTCATTGTCATGCGGTTGTTCATCATGTTCTGGACTGTTGTTGCAGCCTGGTGCGGCCGTTTTGTCCTGAACAACGGCATTCTCTACGTAAGTTCGACAGAGGGACCATTTGCAATTCTGCATCCTACCACTTGGGACAATGTACTAATAGCCTACTCTACAGGTTAACTGGCCGAAGCTGAACCCTCGCCCTTGGGCGGTCGAAGGTTACCAGGATACGATTAGCAAGATCAGGAAGGACAAGTTGATCGGACCGCTGGTGGCCAAGCACGAACGGGGATTGAGCACTGCGAGGTATCTCAGTGCCGAGGAGGGCAAGAAGAGAATCGAGTAGGGAGACAATCACAGAAGTGGCTGTTTGTTTTGTGGGGGAGAAAAAAGAAGATAAATAATTGCCAGGGCCATCTTTCCATTGCCTTCGATGCTCTGAAGCCGTGTAGTAGGGATTCCCGGATTATAACACATTGTAAACTATTAATAGACCTTTATAGCATGTTGAATTTTGCTCATCTTTGCTCACTCGTTGCAGCTGATCACAACATTAGAAGCAGTGATCGTTGCGTCGAAAGAAGTTTATAGTTTATATCCACGTACTGTATCTGTGTATGAGTTTGGTAGTCTTCTGTAGGGTCTGCCATTGCTGAGAGCCCTCATCCTCGTTGTAGGACTCTGAGCTGCACAGATTCTTAGGGTGCGCTCCCATGAGCTTCGCGAGCTTTGTGCAACCATATAGATTTGGATCGCCCAGTGAGGTCATCATGAGCCCACTGGCTAGTAGCAGTGAAGTTGAGTGGAAGGGAGGGCAAAGGTCAGAGCCTTGTCAGTTCTCGCCACAGTTGAGACAGCTCGAGGCTTTGCGTTTGCTTGTATCGTCTCATTGCGTTGGGCATGATGCATCGCACATCACGCATCGTGCCTAATAATCAGCTCTTCGCTATATCCTATAGGTTCCATGAAAATGCCCATTGTCAGTCACTGCCTTTACTTCTGGATGATGCATGTTATTAGTACCAAGTCAGGAATACTTGAGCCACCGACCCCTATCTAAGTGCCCCTTGAGGACGAGTAGGTATATGCTGCACCGCCTCCCGATTGGGCCATGCTGGTTGGCCTGGGCATTATTAGATGCCTGCATTACTTTGGTTGTGGATGTGGATGCGCTTCTAATCAATCAATCGACGGATTTAAAGTTGTGTAGCATTTATATCTATACCAACCATGCAAGTATGTGGTATAAATACTTATGTAACCTATCTGTCGGGACTTTTGTGCCTGATCTATGAATCATGTAGGTTACCACTACTATGTACGTACTTACCGAGCCAAGGATTCGTGACGCGCGCAACCATGCCGTTCACAGCAAATGAGTGCCATGCGCTAACGTTCTGAGGCAACGCCCAAAGCTTCTAGTCGTAGTGGTAGGTACATCTAGGCTAATAACACATGCCAAATGCCACTCCATAACAACCACCACCACCACCACCACCACTTTGTGCCTCGCCCATCATCACGCCAACGCATTTGCGCTGGTTACACTACTTGGGGGCTTGCATATTTCATTAATCCCCCCTTCACATGGCAAACCCGCAATCTGCCACTGTACCACCGCAACCTCCCTATTTAGCATATCGCCCATGCCTCTAATCAATTGAATAGCGTTTGGACACACAAAGAACATGCGCCCCAGCTCCCGTCATCTGTACACCCGACCTTCTTGAGTTACGTTACTACCCCGAAGCCTGGCATGAGACTGATTGGACGTAATCTTTCGTCGGCCACGTAGCGCCATGGCAGACGATAATGAGAGCCATAACTTCCGTGTCAAGACTGCACCGCGCCACTCCAAGTCCTCGACTTCCCGAACCAGACATAGCTATGGCAGCTACGACGCGGGCGAATCAAGCGCAGATGCGAGCGCTTTATATGACACTTCGCCGCTGAGAGACCCCGATGACAACGAAAATGCCCGAAATAGACGTCGATCATACCGGCCGCGGCCGTCGGGAGGCTTTCTTCTCGCGAACCCAATCGCAAATGAACGATCAGCTAGGCCTCGTGAGAAGACCTTGCCGCGTCAAGATGGAGCCCGCAGGAGGTCTAGAATACCCGTGGATAGTCGGCGGAAAGGCAAGAGCCCTATAGGCGCTCCTTTAGATCGAAGTGACTCCGGCTCTTCTTCGACTTTCGAAACCAGCACCGACACTAGGGATATGGAGGGCCATGCGGTTTCTCGTCAGGAGCGCCGCCCAAGTCCGAATGCGCGCCCGACTTCGTCTTCCCGAATCCCATCCCCAAGGCCAAGCGCTGCCCCCCTCGACATGGACTCAACTCAGATCGTTAATATGGCTTTGAACCTCAGCGAGTCCAGGAGGTTGGCTCAGCGAAGGCACGTCTCCAGCCCTGTGCCTCCACGTCTTGCACCACTCCCGGATAATCCTGGTGGTGGAGGTCTTAAGCAACACCTCCAACAGCAAAGGCGAACTTCTCGGCACTTGTCCCCACACCCTGACAATAATGCCACTTTGAGGAATATCTCGGCCTCCATACCCCGCGTTAACAGCCCTCTCCAGGGCACATTTGACCCTGAAGGAAACTACACATATCACTTTTCTCCATCAACACTCAACAGGGCTCAAAGGGCGAAAGAACAGCTTGAGCTGATGGCTCAGCATAGACGTCTTCTACACTTGATCCCCCCCTTAGATCACGACGTGCAACAGAGTAGCCGGCCATCGACTTCCAGTATATCAAACTCTCCCACGAGCGGCGCTTCTGCTCAGAATCCTTTCAATGCTAGTACTTATGTACCCCTGGGCCGTCCTTACAACCCACTGCAATACATACGCAATCGAAAGGTCCGAGCAAGGGAGAGGAAGGCAATCGATGGCGAAGCCCAAGGCTTTTCCGATGTGTCAAAGGTCACAGACTGGGTAGATCAAGCCGCTGCATCCGCAGCCGCTTCCCCCTTTATGCCCGGACCCCCTACGATACCCTCTTTTATTGGTACACAAATGCCACCCACCTCTCAGCAACAGCCATCAAACATACCTGTGCCTGTTTCTGCCAACGCGAAACCCAAGAGGCCTAGGATTGACTGGGACATCGACCCTGCAGATATGCTCGCCGATGTCAACTGGGTGGAACAAGACAACAACAAGTCGCTTATTGAAGATCGTCACTACGCTCGCATATTCCCCATACAAGCGGCCGCTTCATCCAGGCCATTATCACGCCAGGAAGAAGAGTCTGCTGCAAATTCTTTACGAGCCCGTCAAAGCATTGAACATGGTCATGATGATGTCTTCGTCGAACCAAAACCTTCGGACTCTAATGCAGTATCGAAGGCGGACACTGATCTGTCACACACAAGTGCGCGCGAGAGAGCCAGACATAAACTTCATGAGCTCAGAGGCATGCATCACCGGCACAATAGTTCTGTGCATAGCCATCATGATTTCTTGAATTTCCGAAAGGGTTCGTTTTCAGATACGTCTGAGAGTGAGACTGATCGCAAGAGGCGTGGGCGAAGCGGGACTGTCAGTGCTGATAGCAAGGCTGTTCTCGAAAAGCAGATGAACGAGATGATGGCACGGGAGGCACTAGAAGACCAGAAACAGTCTCTTGATGAGGATCGCAGACCAATCCAACAAGCTCTTATGTCACCCGATAGGTCCTCCGAGCATTCAACACAGGGTCACATTCGTATGGGTTCGCGGGCAGATGGCAATGGAGACCCGGATAAGGCCATGCGCGCCCCGGCCAGAGCGAGTTCTCCGGTTCGATCTTTCCGGGAAAGCTTGGAAGTCCCCGGCTTCAACTCAAGGTTCTCGATGGATTTCGATAGTTCTGCGCCACCGTCGCCAGACCTCAAGCCACTCAAACGACGTAACAACAACTTCATACCAAGTATTGGCATGGACTTGTCGCCGCCAAGCAGTCGCCCGGTATCACCCGTGCGAAACCCCTTCTCGAAAGTGAAGAGCATGTTCCGCGACCGAAGTCGGGACCGGGAACGAGAAAAGGACAGAGGGGCTGACCAGGTGAACATTATCGAAGAGGAAAGCCCCAGTAACGCTCTTGAGCCAGTCGAGCCGTCCACTTTATCTCCTGTTTCTACGGAGAGCCTTGGGAACATAGGAAGGCCAAGGTCCCGCAGCCCAGCGCCAAAAATCGCTTCGCGCAATACTGGCGAGAGCCACAAGTCCCATAGATCGATGGGAAGCCTCAGACTAGGGCGGGATGATCAAAGTGGACTTCGAACCATCTTCAAAGGAGGTGCCAAGATTGATGGAATCATCCGCGGTGGTGTCTCCAAAGTCTCGGACCTCTTCTGGAAGAAAGACGACGACGAAGACTCAACATCCAATACGTCCAGCGATGAATCAGATCAGGGCCCCTCTAGAGGGAGGTCTGGAGGCCCGAAGTCCGTTTTGCAAGCAGAATCTACTCTGCCCCTGGAGAACCGGCAGGCCAAGACCTACTTGGATGTGATGCCCTCTTTTAAACCCGCATCGGAGGTCGAAAAGCCAGCCCCGCCTGAAGCTGGCACACTTGGCGTCCCCGTCGACATATCGCCCCCAAGTCGTCGCTCAAGCCGTTTTGACAAGCTTAAGCCTCCACGCATTGATGTGATGAACGCCTCACCAGGATCATCGCCAACAGCGCAGCCCAACGATGGCGATCCTTCTGTACCCGGCTCCTACGAGTCGGATTCCGACAAACAAACAAAGGCTCAGGTAATGGATGGAGTGCAAAAATCTTCTGGTCAACTCAATGCTGCTTTATCTGTTCCGCCACTCTCGAAACGACAACGCGACTCGCTAGGTAGCTCCCGTCATTGGTCAATCTCGGACCCGTCGTCAATATTGCAACAGCGGAAGACACAACTTTCAAAGCGTGAAGCAGCTCGCCTTCGTGCTCTCATCCTCTCATCCGGTATAAAAGCCATGGAGATTTCTCGTCGCTTCGAGGAACCTCGGGCATTATCTACGCTGCAGGGGACGCCTGCTGGCTTGTCGTGGGATGACTTGTCGCAATTCACCTCTGCGGAGCAGGCTAACCTTGCCGTCTCACAACAAGATTTGTATATGATGAGTGCGCGTATCCTCAGCTCTGGTGTTGAAGAGTCCAGCTTCGCCCTGGAGAAACAAATGCATGCTTTCACGCAGAATGAGGTGCGGCATCTGCATGGGCGTGCAGACGCCCTCCACCAGCGCGTCGCTACGGAACTGATCGACATGACGCGCCGCGCCGCTGACGATGCCGACGAGTGCTCTCGGGATATTAACGACGGGCAGCGACTCAAGGTCAAACACGTCCTGGATATCATAGACAAGCTGATGCGGCGCAAGCGGCGTCGCTTCAGGTGGGCAAGGCGCGGCGGCTGGCTCCTGGTTGAATGGGCTCTCGTGGGGCTCATGTGGTATGTATGGTTCGTCGTCATGATTGCCAGGATCTTCATGGGCATTGGCAGTGGTGTAGTAGGCGTGGTGAGATGGCTATTGTGGCTATGATAGCCATCGCGGGAGGGTGAGTTCGATAACATGTTGTTGGTGTGAAGAAGTCTCGAGGAAGATATACCCGGCATTATGGCCGCTGCGTTTACGAGCAATTACATGACTGCACACCTTTGTATGGTTGCAGTTTTACTCTATGTTTCTTTTTTGTATACCGCTAAACCCCTTACTACATTTTCCTTCGCTCTTGTCCTTACTAGTACAGCATCAGCCCCGGCGTCGGGTTTGGGTCGCATGGGTTTAGGAGTAGCCAGCAACAATCGTCGTATTTTGACGGCAAGGAGGCTACAGGATATATACCTGTGCCTGATTTAATCTATCAGAGCTTGGATGAGCAGTACAGTTTGTAATCATGATATACCCTCTTTCTTCATAATGCGACCGCGAAGTTGACATGTCACCGTGACATGCATCTTGGAGCTGCCGCTACTCGACGACATATGCACATGTTTCATCCCCCTTTCCCGGTATCCTTACTACATACAATAAAATCGCTGACTAGACCGAGTATAGTAGCAGAGGCTGCAGCGCTTAGAGTTCGAAACATTATCCTTGCGGTTCTTGTCGAGTACGAAGACTACTGCACCTTAGCAGGTATGCATGTTTCATTGCAACTGTGTTACACATCAGATGGCAAAGTTTGTCTCCAACGATTAGACGTTCCTTTCGCAGAACCTTACTGTCCGATTACCCGATAGTGCATACAACCCTGGTTTGATAACAACCTGGAAGGCTTACCCTCTCTCAAAGTATTGAGGGTCAGGACCAGTATCCAGAAACAATATGTTGTGCTTATGATGTGTAATTGGCATACATCCATCTCTGCAGAAGACCAGGAGCTGACTAAGAGTTGCCTGAGCGAGAACCATGCGTTTGCAGCCTCTGTACTGGATATCCGGGATAGTCAGGTTCAACTATGTTTCTCCAATCGATATACCGGGGAAGGGGGGCTGGACCGTCTGGACGATGTCCAATACCGTCGGATATTGGGCAACTTCCGTTGTGGTTTTCTACACTGGCTGTGAGATATGGCTAACTTGGTGAGGAACTGTCAGAACCAGCATTAGAACCGACCAACACTATCGCTACAGCAAGGAGACTTTGGCGGATATGAGCCCGATCCCATGGGTGAGCCGTGTCAAACTCACGGCTCAAAGTTATTTACTTCTGACGCAAGTATCACCATATTGTATTGCTGATCAGCATCCCACAGCAGAGGCGATAGCCCGAGTGCCTCGTATGACGTATGGACTGCCGATTGGTCACTGAAGTTGACCAATATCTGTGCATCATGTAACGACTAACGTCTTCGATGGCGCTGCGCTTCAGACATTGTCCGATAGATAGCAATCTACTGCCATTCATCTAGACAACTTCTTTGTGGCACAGCCATACATAGAGACTCGTCTGGACTCGGGCATTTGGGCCAATCTTTCTCTTCAGAAGGAGTGGCGACCTGGCATATCAAGCCCCGGCAGCCGGCATGCCCGTATCGTGGAGTCTTTCTTCCATTGTCCCTGTGAAATTGCATTTTCCACATTGGCAGCCATGGACGGCGTAACAGGTGAAGTCGGCACCGTGGCCAAGTCGGTCCGTAATATTCGTGGGCTCATCTGTAGCACCTTGAAAGCCACCATTATCTTGAGGGATCATCTCAAACGCATCAGATATCAGCCTCCAGCAGCGCCCGACGTGCTCAAGGACTTACGATCCTTAGAACATATCCTAGAAGACGCGGTCGACTTACTCAACAAGCACAACGATGTGTCGGCCGAGGATCCCCGGCTCGAAATGTCTCTTGGCAGGTTGGAGACGGACCTACAAGACTGTCTACATCAAATCAACGACTGGATCGCCGACGACGCGTTGCAGCCATCATGTGGCAGCCAGTGGAGCGACTTATTCAAAAAGATACGGTACGCGGGTTACAGGGAAGTCTACGATGAACTATCGACCAAGCTGGCTGCGCACCGGGCCGTTCTGTGGCTTCATTTTACCTTCCTCAGAAGGCAGGTTCCTGGCAGGAGTATCTGCAGCCATATGTTCTAACATACTCTAGGTTCTACGACGAGACGGCGGCCGAGAAGTGTGTCCGGTTCGAACAGCGACTACAACAACTCGAGAAGGAGGTCGTCTATGTGCCCAACAAGGTGTCATACGTTCAGTCAAGTAAGGAGAGCACGGCGTCGAGCAGTTCCCAGTATGTGAAGAAAGAAGAGGAAGTCGAGAAGAGCGACTCGTCCTCTAGCAGCAAGACCAGCATCCGGCGCTACGGGTCTGGTCAGAATAGTATACAGCCAAAACCCTTCCGAGAGGCAGCGCGGGACTCTACGACGCCTCAGGTCTGTCACTGGAGTTGTGACGCATTGATAGGAATCGACGATGCATTCGAGTACCACGGTGGCGACGGGTACTCGGTCTGCAAATTTTGCAGCTTCAAGTACTACTGGACTGATGACGAGTGCTTTACTCGACAAGGCCAACATCTGGTCAAGCGGCATGCGTTCGGGTGTTGCGAAGTCCCTGCCTCTTTTGAGAGAAAGAATGACTTTCTGAATCATTTGGCCGTCTTCCATAAGATGATGGTTCACGACTTCAATCACGGGTCCCCAAAAGAGTGGCCCAACAGATCCTGGATCGATGACCTCTTTCGCCGATGGGGTTCCGCCCCTGAGCCCTCAGATATCCCCGTCACAAGACTCGACGACACATCGTATCTTTCCTATGCCAGTTTATCACTGAAGTTGGTCAACGAAATATCCAGGATTCTGCAAGCTTCGGGTCTGATGCGCCGCTTAGACTATTGCATGCCAAAAGGAGAACTAACTGGCCATCCTTGGAACCGATCGGCCTGCGTGACTGAAATCTGCAACGCCTTGGCCATGCTGGACGACGACGAAATGGTTCCGATTCTGGGCCGTCGGGAATATCTCCGTGTCTGTTACATCATCGGCTGCCTCCAAGAAGAACTGGCGATAACGGGCCACGAAGAGTTGCTGGCTCTTGAAGCCTACAAATCCTCAGCACACGACGCTCTATGGCACTCCATAAGTACGGGCAATATGCAAGTGGCGCTGCACCGGGTGAACTCGTGTTGGCAGCTTCCCCTGCAAGATAACACGCCGCCCGTGCAATGTGCCACGCTGCTAGATGCCTTGCGTCTGCAGAACCGCGCCTTCGGCCGGGACGAGGCCTTCAAGCGGGCCGGTCCCCGCGCCATCGCACGGATGCTCGAGTGTCTCCAGACCGAGATCACCCGGTCTCCCGCCACGAGCCCCATGGGCCGTCTGCACGCCCGCGCCATCACCACGCCCTTCCGGTTGGAGCGGGACCCCACGCTGTCGGCTAAGGAGGCGCGGTGTGCGCACACGCTGGCGCGCAGGATCGACGAGTGGATGATGGGCACCTTTGTCCACTCGATCCCGACGCGCCGCGTGCTCATGAGCGGGAAGGCCATACCGGAGCTTGCCAGCACGACTCCGGCGGCATGGGCCCTAGAGATGATGGAGCGTTGGGCCGAGATACCAGTGATACAGTTTGAGGAGGATCCAGAGGAGGGGTATAAAAAAGGTCCCATCCAAACTACCTATCCCGACTCGGCATATTCGCCGGCGACTATGTCGTCGATGTCATCGAGTGGGACGATCCGCGTAAAGAGGCTGACGCTCTTCCAAGATACGCAGGCCAATGTCCACAAGACCGCGGAGCGCGTGGTTCACGAAGTGCACCCCGAGGTGAGGCCGCTGAGTTCGCGTTGTTCTACGCAGATCTCGCATGACATTACCACCTTCGGAAAGGGAGACTCGACAGTATCAACTCTCCCCCCAGACTAAAAAAGCTTGCTTGAATATTTGCTCTTCCAAAGACGCAAAATGTACCTATTGTGTGAACTATTCGGATTTCTTAGGCGCCTAAATTTGTGTTATCCTATACCTAGCATAATGCGTTATACATCTATATATAACCACCCACGTACTGTTAGGAATACAAAAAGAAGAACTGTGGGCTAAAAACCTATACATAGGAGAAGAATTAAGTTCCATATTGCTTAACCCAACTGTTCCTGCTCGTCGTTGCAATCGCGGTTCACTTTCTCATCGTCGTCAGGGCGGCCCCAACCGCCACCTCCCGGGGTGTTGATCTGCATAACCTCCCCGGCATTCAAGCTCACCACCGCCTTGCCACCGATGTTGATCCGCTCCAGCTTCCCTTCGTCGTTGAACTTGTACACGTAGTTGCGGCCGGTCTCACCAGGCCCGCCGCCGGCCATGCCGTAGGGCCTGTACACGCGGCGGTCGCTCAGGATGCTGAACTTGAGGGGGATGCGGGCCTCGATCTCGCGCACGACGCCGTCGCCGCCGCGGAAGCGGCCCGCCCCGCCGCTGCCCCGGCGCACGCCATAGCGCGTGACGAGGACCGCCGTGCGCTTCTCGATGACCTCGGGGTCCGTGTTGCGCGTGTTGGTCGAGTGCACGTTGGTCGCCGACTCGCCGTGCCACCCAGGCCCCGCGCCCACGCCGCCGCCCAGCGACTCCCCGTAGTTCCAGCCCGGGATGACCTTGGTGGGGTCCGTCGGGTCCCGGCCGCCCATGCCCCAGCCGAAGCTGTTGGCGCAGCCCTGGGACGCGGCGCAGCGGCCGAACGCCCGCAGAATGGTGTCGACGACGCGCTGGCTGGCGAGCGTCGAGCCGCAGACGGCGACGGCGGGCGTCGGGTTCAGGATGGAGCCGGAGGGGATCTTGATCGAAACAGGGGCCAGGCAGCCCTCGTTGAGCGGGATGTCGGCGTCCACCAGGCAACGGACCGTGTAGATGATGGCCGAGTGCGTGATACTCACGGGACAGTTGTAATTACCCCAGGTCTGGGCACCAGTTCCCGCGAAGTCGTAAACGGCCGAACCCGTCTCGGCGTCGAGGGTGATGCGCACGCGGATCGCCGTGCCGTCGTCGAAGTAGTCGGTAGCCTCCAGCGGGTGCTGCGTCTGCTTAGCCACGCGCTTGAAGAAGTCCCGCACGGCGACCTCGGCGTTGGCCTGGATGCCGTGCATGTACGTGTGCACGACGGACAAGCCGAACTCGTCGCAGAGCTTGGCGAGAAGCGTGATGCCGCGTTGGTTCGACGAGATCTGCGCCTTGAGGTCTGACAGGTTGTCCGCGATGCGCCGCGTCGCGCTGCAGCCGGGGAATTCCCCCGCCCGGGCGAAGGCGGCGCGCACGTCGTCCTCGAGGAAGGCACCGCCGCTCACGATCTTCATTGACTTGATATTGATGCCCTCCTCCCAGAGCTCCTTGCTTTCGGGCATCATGGACGTGATGCCCTTGCCGCCGATGTCGGTGTGATGGCCGCGCGAGGCCACGTAGAAGACGATGCGGTCTGCGAAGAATACGGGACTGACCACCGTCAGGTCGGGCAGATGGGTTCCGCCGCACTGTGGGTGGTTGGTCAGGAGTACGTCGCCAGGCGTCAGCTTGCCCTCCCAGAGCCGATGCTGGTACTGGATTGCGAACTGCATGGATCCCAGGTGGATCGGGATATGGGGCGCGTTGGCCACCAGCTTGCCGTCCGGCGAGAAGATGGCGCAGGAGAAGTCGAGACGCTCCTTGATGCTGGTGGATATCGATGTCCTCTGCAGGGTGTTGCCCATTTGCTCTGCGATGGACATGAATCTATGGGCAAAGACGGATAGCTGGATAGGGTTGATCGAGTCCGTTGAGATTGTCGTTACATTGTCGGGCGTTGATGATGGCGGTTCGCTCTGCACCTTCTCTAAAACAACGTGGTTTGATAAGATGTACCCCTTGAATCTGGGCTCTACGAAGATAGTCTGGGTCTTGTCGATGACCAGAGCCGGCCCTTGCAATATCGATCCTTTCGGGACCTTCTCGAGCCGGAACACGGCCACATCCTGCCAACCTCCGCTGACATAGACACGTTGCATCTCTTCGGCTTGCAGGGTATTGTTGCTTCCCGCGGCAAGAGAATCTAGTTCTTTGAATGGTGACTCATCACGCACAACGGCACCAGCTGACCCAGTGCCCCTGACTTTGATTGAGTCGATGACGATGTTGCGGTTCAAAGTGAAGGCAAATTCGCGTAGATGATGCGCTTTAAAAGCAGCCCCATAATCCTCGTCTTCGGGTTTGGATATCGTGATGGTCGTATCCGTACCGAAGTAGCGGAGCACAAGGGACTCGTCGTATGTGATCGAGTCCGCCCCCGCGCCCTGAGACAACAGCTCTGCCGAGACCTGCTGTTTTAGCCCCTTTAACCGTTCCCGGATATGGCCAAGTCCCTCCATGGCAAACTTGCCGGCGTACGGCTCGTACGACTCATGTTGCAACTCCGCCTGGGAGATGCCGTATGCGGAGAGCAACGAGGACCACTTGTGAATCAGTATCCTCTTCACGCCCAGCCTGTCTGCTATCGAACAAGCATGCTGTCCACCAGCACCGCCAAAACTGACCAAGTTATGTCGCTCCGGCGCAAAGCCCCTGGCTTCGGTGATGTTCCGGATCGGGCGGCTCATGGCCTCGTTGGCGACATTCAGGAAGCCCAGTGCGACGTCTTCCGCCGTCAGGTTTTGTGATGTCTGTTGGTTGAACTCCGCCGTGATATCTTCGAATTTCTTGACCACGACATCACGGTCCAGTGGTTGATCGGCGTTATCTCCAAAGATGGACGGGAACGAAGAGACCACCAGCCTGCCGAGGAACAAGTTGGCGTCGGTCACGGTCAGTGGGCCACCTTTTCTATAGCAAGCAGGACCTGGGTGAGCGCCTGCGCTCTCAGGGCCAACAACTAGGAGGCCGCTCCGTGCAAATAAGATGGAGCCCCCTCCCGCCGCTACGGTGGAAATATTCAGCATCGGCACAGCTATCGTGCGACCAGCAATTGTAGATTCGGTGAGATGGTCATATTTCCCATCGAATCGAGAAACATCCGTACTCGTACCACCTAGCAATCATGTAATGTGAGCAAGTGAGACGGAATAGGGGTGGGAAGGGGAGGGAGGGGGGCCATGGCCACTGACCCATATCAAACCCGATGATTGGGGTTCCGTCAACCTCGTCAAAACACGAGCGGGCAATCCCTACCACGCCACCAGCGGGGCCGCTGAGCAGCGCCTCGTTTCCCTTGAATTTCTGCGCCTGCTTCAAGCCGCCATCCGAGCACATGAATTCGACACGCTGTGGCAACTTAGCAAACCCAGACTCGAAGTTCTCGACATAGTTCCGTATGATCGGGTACAGATATGCTTCCGAGCAGGTTGAGTTGCTGCGGTTAAGCAGCTTGACGACCGGGCTGGTCTGGGCCGAAGTGGTGACGAATTTGAAGCCGACGTCCCGGGCCAGGGCAGCCACGGCATCCTCGTGGTCCGGGAAGACGTAGGCGTGCATGAAGCAGATGGCCAGCGACTCGAAGCCCTGGTCGCGAAGTCCTTGGAGCTGCCCCCGGACCTGATCCGGGTCTATGCGCTTCAGAATGCGGATGATCTCGCCGCTGGGCGTGGTCACGAGATCGGGGTCTTGTGATGATGCTACAACGCTGCGATCCACGGGAGACGGGTTGAGATCGTAATCCTCGATGGTGACGCGCTCGTCGACTTCGATGACCGCCGCGTGGAGCGCCTTGGGCTTCCGGACGTTGAGATCGAAGAGTTTGGGGCGAGACTGGTCCCCGATGACGCAAACATCCTCAAAACCTATGGCGGAATGGAAATCAGCCCCCGTTGGTGTCGCCTGAATCACCTGATACTATGATCAACTCGGGTCCGCAATACCTTTTGTTGTCACGAAAGCGAATTTCTCGCCTTTATGCTCGAGTAGCGCATTTGTGGCTACGGTTGTGCCTATTCTGCAAGCCGCTGCGATCTGTGTTAGCCATGCTGCCAATTTGCCAAGGCGTCAACCTTGCGAGAATCCCTTACCAATCCGCGAACCATCCAGCTTGTCTCCTATTGGGATTTTCCTGTCCTCGACTACCTCGAGAACCCTCCGGATGGCCTCAGTCGGAGCATCTCTATAATTTGCAGGATCTTCCGATAATAGCTTGAAGATAATTGGCTCGCGACCCTCGACTTGTGCCACCACGTCGCAGAAGGTGCCGCCCCGATCTATAGCAACTCTGATATCTGCCATAGTGGTGTATAGGTATAGGGCTAGGAAGGTTAACGCAACACCCTGGCTTGGCTACCGTGCTCGAGTAGGTACTTATTTAACAACACCACCAAACACTAGGTCAATCTATCACGATACCGCTCACGGGAACAGGAACCTCGTCGAGTGTATACTTAGTTATTAATAAGCAGTATTGCAAGACCCATTCATTGTTCACGGCCACGTCTTCAGCAGCCTGCAGATATCATATCAGTGGTCTGGTCGGTTGCCGTCCGCTATTGCTGAGGCAAGGCTTTTGGAGGTCTCAGACTCTCAACTGCTGATTTGTTGCCGAACGGAGTATAGTCCGACCTGCGTCCGCTAGTCTCAAAGTCTACACAATCCAAAGTCCATGGTCCATACATAGTCCACTCTTGTTCACGCCCATTTTTTCGCACGCCATACTTTGTAGCAGCCACTCACTGTTCCCTCAGCGTGTCGCAGCTCAATTAATGCCAGTCATCAGGCAAACAAACATACGTCCCTCGAATAATTGCGAGTGGCATGAAGCGAGAATACCATGTCAACTATGGCTTTCACGATCCCACTGTGGTGTCCAAGCACACCCCGGGGGATCCCAGACTATCGGTATCTACCCCGGTTTACTGTCGGCATGTAGCCCGACAATATCTTCCCAGTTCAGTTGAAAACCCACCACCTGAACCCGCCTGGACTCAGCGCCGTTTCTTTCGGCCGGGGAAGGCAGGCTCTTGCCCCCCCAGCCTAGTGCCGGTATATCTGGGTGAGAAGTTTGTTACGGTGCCTGGGGGGTTTGTTGTGATCTGGCCCCGGTATGAGACAATCGCCGCTTGTGCATTTATGTCGAGGCAATACGGAAGAAAAGGCCCGATCTATCGCAGGTCGCGTGCGATCAATCTTCTTCATAAAGCGATCTTTTCGTCCACCTTCCTAGCCTCAGTCGTACGGCCGTCATTACGGGACGGCGGGTCATTCATTTTGTATTACGAAAGGAAAACCAGAGCGTGTACAGTAGTAGCCAAGCCCCCGTCCATTGACTGTTCTGTCAATCCGTCTGGGTGCCCACCCTCTGCCACTCCCACCAATGTCCGCCCCCATCGAGGAGATCCAGGCGGCCAGTCTGGTCGGCGCCGATAGTGCTGAAGGACGACACGCTGCGCCGGCCCCGGCAAATAGGAAGCCGTCCAGCTCCCACAATTCGGCTAAGTCCGCGGATGAGAAACCCGCCCTTTCCATGGCCCCGGGCTCGGCCAATGCTGCTGCGCCGCAACGATCCGAGTCAGCCAAACTGTCGGGCTGGTTCCACTGGCACGAACCAGGGACGAGCCCCGAGGAGAAAAGACTGATCTTCAAGCTGGATTGGTTTCTCCTCTCCTACTCGTGCCTTTGCTTCTTCGTCAAGTGGCTCGACAGCAACAACGTCACCAATGCCTACGCCTCAGGCATGCAAGAGGAGCTTGGCTTTGGCCCGGGCAACGAGCTCTCCTGGATGAACACGTACTTCAACATCGGCCAGCTCGTTGGCGCCCCCTTCGCCAACCTCATCATCACCGTCATACGGCCCCGGTATTGGCTGCCCTTCTGCCTGACCTGCTGGTCCATCTTTGTGCTGTTCTTGTACAAGTGCAACACTGCTTCCGAGTTTTACGCGCTGAGGTTTTGCATTGGCCTATTTGAGTCCGCTGCTTGGCCAGGCATCGAGTACACACTGGGTTCCTGGTACCGAAAGAGCGAGCTGGCGCGACGTTCGGCCCTCTTCGTGATATCCGGCGTCCTGGGGCAGATGTTCTCGGGATACCTGCAGTCTGCACTCTATAGCGGCATGGAAGGACATGGCGGCATGTCAGCGTGGCGATGGCTATTTATTTTCGACTTCATCCTCGCCATCCCGGTCGCTATATATGGCATTGTACGTATCTAATCTTTCTTTTCCACAACTTGACTGCGTGGCTACTCCAGAAACTGACTTTCCAACCCAAGTTCTGCCACCCCGACACTCCTCATAACACCAGTGCCTGGTATTTTAACGAGTGGGAGCGACAGCGTGCGCGCGAGCGCATCGAGGAGGAAGGCCGCAAGCCCGTCGGCAAGCTCGATCTCTCTGTTTTCAAGCGCATCTTCACCAGCTGGCAGGTCTATGTGTTCACGCTAGGTTACGCGCTCTGGAGCTTGACCGTGGGGTCGTACGTGATGCAATACTTCACCCTGTACCTGAAGTCGACGCACTGGTACACCATCCCGCAGATCAACAACATTCCCACGTCGCTCGGCGCCGTCAACTTCGTCACCATGTTGACCACGGGCTTCGTCGCCGACAAGATTGGGCGCCGCGGACCCGTCTGTCTGGCGGTCGGGCTGATTCTGACCTTCTGTTATTCGGTCCTGACGGCGTGGGAGGTGCCCCACGGCCTGCGTATGTTTGTGTTCATCGCCATAGGCACCTACGGTTGCTTTACGCCGCTGCTGGCGGGTTGGTGCAATGAGTGCTGCGGCGGCGACCAGCAGAAGCGCGCCTTCATCTTGGGCTTGATGACGTCGGTAGGCGGCGCTGTCGTCATCCCGTTCCAGCAGCTGCAGTTCCCAAGCTCGCAGGCGCCGCACTTCAAGGCCACGCATGGCTGGGGAAGCGCGCTGGCGTTTGTGATCGCGCTGACCTTGTGGACGAGCGTAGGGATTCCTTGGATCCAGAAGGCGCAGTCTAAGAAGGTGCAGTCCGACGAGCCCCAGTCGGAGATCGAGGTGGGTGTATGATATCATTTGAGTCTGGTTTCTCTTTCATTTATCTAGCGACGGGCGAACTCATATCAAGAATGCTTGGATATTTTAATAAGGACATAAGTACCACTACCTAATCCATCCAGCTCCGCGCATCCCAAACACAATAGCAGTGGTCTCGGGAATATGGGGGCTCAACGGCTGCGGCTGGCGACTATGAGAGACAAAGCGTCGGCTTGAGCGATGTTCAAACCTGGCAACTGATTCTGTACTAAATCCGCCTCATGTCCTGTTGTGTAGGGCGAGGTGGGCTATACTTCCCTCCACAATGTACTCCTCTTGTTGTCACCTTATTGCCTCTCAACGAAGTCAGTCGCTTGAGATGTACAGATTATGGATCCGGTTATCACAAAAACAGCGGGAATTTGATGGTTAAATTGTAAAGCGAATATCAATTAATAATTAGAAACTATTCAAATCTGCAGTTCATGTATGTGTTTCTGCATTCCCCAAGTAAATAATAACCCCCAAAGTGTCAAGATTAAGCATTATAGATTTTCTCCCTTTCTCATTTTGAATCGCGGGACGTCGAAACAGGTGAGGATGTGAATGAGTGGAAGCGTATAGCAGGTATACTTGCCACTGGCGGCGAGGAGCATACTTTTCAGTCCCAGCCGCCGCCGTAGCCATGGTGGCCCCCGTAGCCACCGCCATAACCATGGTGACCGCCATAACCGCCGTAGCCATGGCGGCCGCCGTAACCTCCATGACCACCATATCCGCCGTACTCCTCGTCTCTCTTGCCCCAACCTCCATGGCCACCACCGTAGCCACCGCCGCCGTAGCCACCACCTCCACCGTATTCCTCATCTCTCTTGTCCCAGCCACCGCCGCCGTGGCCACCACCATGGCCACCTCCACCATGGCCACCTCCACCGTAGCCGCCTCCGCCGTATCCTTCTTCTTCTCTCTTCTCTGTTGGTTATTGCAAGTGGTTAGTAGAGGAACATTATAATAACCGGATTCGACTTAGCCAAGGCTTACCCATTCCATGGCCGCCTCCTCCCTCACCTCCTCCCTGGCCGCCTTCTCCCTGGCCGCCTTCTCCCTGGCCGCCTTCTCCCTGGCCACCACCTCCACGACCACCACCTCCCTGGCCGCCTCCTCCATCGGCACGATTGTAGCCACCATGGCCTCCACCACGGCCACCGCCGTAGCCACCGCCGTAGCCACCTCCGCCTCCGTATTCCTCGTCTCTCTTGCCCCAGCCGCCGCCGCCACGGCCGCCGCCGCCGTGACCACCACCGCCATAGCCACCACCTCCGCCACCGTACTCCTCATCTCTCTTGTCTAATACACCAACATGCGTCAGTAACGAGGACATCGAGCACACACCATGGGTTAGTTGACCACTCCCTGCCCATCACCTAAGGCCAGGGTATTGGTGTGTGTTAAGTGCTGACTTACCCCAGCCATTGCCCCAATGATTGCCCCAGCCATTGTTACGCCAGCCGTGATGGCGGTAGCCACCACCCCAGCCGTGATGGCCATAACCACCCCAATCCTTGCTGTCGTCAGTGTCGGTAGTGTCGACAGCGTCGTCATCCCTCTTGGCAACGACAGTGTCTGCGGGCTTGGCCTGAGAAGTATGTTTGTCAGCTCGCAAGGCTTCCTGGATGTGCACGTGTGCATGAGACGGTGCTGAAGAGACTGGATATGTGTACGTGTGTGCTTGAGTGTGTGCGTGTGGTAAGGTCATGACTTACATCGGTCCGCTTGTCCAGGGCCTCAACCTCGTTGCCAGGGAGGGGGTTGGCCACACTGGTACCCAGGAGGAGGGCAGCAGCCAGCATCTGCTTCTTGACCATGATGAAGGAGTCTTGGGATGTGTTCTAATTTATATTTGATGCAGGATGTGGGTTGATGGATTTAACGCAGAGACCACTACAGAGTTTCCGTCTGGTCAAGCTATCTGTGTACACCATGCTATGAGGAAGAAGGAGGAGGAAACCCCAGATCTAGACATGCGTTATCCTCTGGCTTATATATTCGTTGCGTGCAACCCGAGGGACCGGGTCTCCCGTGACTGTTCGTTCCTCTTTCCTTTTCCTGCTGACGTTTGCTCTTAGTGATGAGCGCTATAGCAGTCCTCGTCTCTTTCATTCTTCCGTCCATTCACGTAAGAGCCAGTCATACCTGGCGCATACTGAATGCCATGGTTGACTGGCTGCCGCGACGGTGGCATCTCGACGCGCATGGGAAGCATTTAGACCGCCGGCTATTGTTGGGTTGGGAAATCCGAACCGGGACGCCGAAGGGCGTAGCTTCAACTTTCGTGGTCGGCATGATACCGAACGTGGCCTAGAGTTGGGCGGTGATCATTTGTCAAGAATGAATAATCACACGGCCGAGAGGAGAAGTCAGCCGTAAGGCGTGCGTGTGCCAACGGTTGAGGCTGTTAACTCATTACCGTAGAAGCCGGCTCCAGAGATAGAAGCGGTCCCGGATAGAGTTCGACAACACGGCGGCAGTGCGGACGATTTGCGGAGAACAAAGACGTTGTAGTGTAGCCGGGAAGCAAGGTAGAACCCCCTGATCCGGCGACTTTACTACTATAGACCCGGCGACTTTCTTGTTGCTGACCTGCGCCCGAACAAGGTTTTCTCTAGGCCTTGGAGGTCGGTACAGTAAGTACAATGTTGTTTTTGGACCCGTGGCTGTGGCACTTGGGTCATCTTGTTGTAAATGACATGGTGGATTAGGGATCATGACGAAACCTGACCTAACCGTCCACCCACCCACCACCACCCCGCGATGATTCCAGCCTAGGGGCGCTCTGCCGCCCGTAGTGGTAGCGGTACTGCACGTAGGGTATCGTAGCAGGAGTGGATCGGAAAGTCTAATAACATAAGGGTCAGATCTGATTAGAGTTACCGCGGGTGCTACAACTGCAATGCTTCCTCATCCCTTTCTTTCTTTAGCAGTACGGTACGGTACATGACCCAGAGATATGGTTTTGGGTTGGCATCGCCCCCATCTGTTCTTCGTTAGACAAGGCTGACAAATCCACACAAAACGATCTGGCCCAGCTCGATGAAGCTCATATGATTATATCCACGCCTTTGGCACCGAACCGAGGGTACCGGGCTACCACTAGAGAAACAAGGGTCGTCCCCTCAATTGAGGCTCCTCCCTTCAACAGCCACCTCGCCGTCGGGCTTTGTCCTTAATTCCGTTCTAATGCCGCTACCAGAGGCCTGGCGGTTGCTACCGGTACTGTACTGTAAGATGCCTTGGACTAACATGCTTTTCGTAGCCATGATGATGAGACTTCCAACGCCCCTGAGGCTCCAGCAGCCAGTCTCCTATCCGCACAGCCCGCTGCAGTTTGCCTGCGACGTACGGGTGATCCGGGATCAAGATATCCTATCGCCCCAGCAATTTGGCTCAAGATTGGTCTAGTTCTATTAGTATTACAAATGCTTATTCTTGGAAATGGAACTGTCGTAATAAAGTGTCATGTCCTTATGAAACCGCTTTAATACCGAAAACCTAAGGCAGTTGAGCCATCTTCCCATCCGTCAGCTTACTGTACAATTGGCTGCGGCAGGGTCCAGGCGAGCCTTACGCTCCAGTGAGTATCTGGGATCTTCGTATGGCCGTCCAGGTGTGTTGATCGGTAGATGACCGAGGGGGAGGTAATAGACTTTGAAACGGGTAGGTTATTGTGTATCAATTCGTGTTACTGTACTGTAAGCAAGCTATGGATTGGGTATTCCTCAGTGGCCCACCCCTCCAACACCCCATGGCTGGAACGGGGCATCTCCAGGCCCTCGAGGCATTGGTCCCGGATGCGGTGGAGGTGCCACCCCTACTGCTCTGGCCGCATTCTGTTCGGCTTCTCTTTGGGCACGTCGACGCTGCAGCCACTGTCGGTAGAACAGGAGAGTCACGACCATGCCGCACAGGGCCAAAATGATCAGGCTATCAATGATCCCCTCTAGCTCGTCAAACTCCTCGCCAAAAGGCTCTCCGTCGCTTCCAACAATGTTCTCGTCATACATGTCTTCATACCCATCCTCATAATACATATTGTCGTCTCTTAAGAAGTTGTCTATCCATTCACTCGGAGACCAAGTCTTTTTCGGCGCTAGAAGGTCTACGTTAGATGGATCTCATTTAGTTTAGACAGGGGATAGATTGCTTACCTGGCTCGTCCCGAATAGAATTGATCGAGCCGTGCGTGAACGTGTTCCACGCGCTGCGCATGCGAAGCTTAAGAAGGCTCAGCGTAACAGGCAAATATGCCTCGTCATTCGTCTCCAAGGCTTGGTCGTAATACCTCTTGGCCAGGTGGAAGTCTTGAACCAACCCAACGCCATTTTCGTGCATCCAACCCAGGTTGTAAAGAGCCTGCGCACTTTGGAGGTATTCCGAAGCCCCGGAATAGCACTGAGCGGCTTTGTCAGCAGCTGCCTCGGTGCCCATTCCATTGAGATAGTAATCGCCCATTTTCACTAGCGAGTCGATATTGCTTTGAACGGCCGATCGGGTCCAGTAGATCAAGGCAAGTGCTGAGTTTTGCAAGAGATTGGATCGTGGTGTTGGGCGCTTAAGCCACGAGGGGATTGCGAAGCTTGACTTCATAGTATCCAGCATATAGGCTACGTTGTTCTGTGCCTTTTCGTATCCTTGTTCGGCAGCTAGGACATAGTCCAACAAAGCCAATTCGTAGTCGCCATCCTCGTAGGCGTGGTTGGCCTCGGTCCAGGATGACACGAATGGCTCTGCTTTCTCAGCAACGAGCTTATAATAGTGCATTGCCAGGTTGCAGGTCTTGTCCCGGCCGACTCCATGGTGAATCATCTCGGCCAGATAATACTGCGCCTCGATATTGCCGTAGCGCGCAGCAGTCTCGAAATAGGAACCTGCAATTCGCAGATCATCAGGGGCTCCTTGGTCAAGATGGAGAGCTCCCAATACAACTTGGGCGGGGCCGAAGTCTGTTGCCGCGCTCTTGAGTAGGTCTGTGGCTCTTTTCAGATTCTTCTCAACACCATAGCCCTTCAGTAACATAAGGCCCAAGCCCCACTGCGATTGAGCATCACCGTACTTGATGCCACGCTCGAACCACTTCCTCGCGTGATCGAAGTTCTGTTTGTACTGACCACCCTCGCCTCTCAGCCACATGCGACCGATATAGCCAGCGGCCTTCCCTGCATACTTGTCCAGTCCAGGCTTGGCGTTGTCGGCAGTTCGACCGTCCTTGGCGCGCCAGAACTTGGTAGCAACGGCCAGGAAGTAGCGCCTGGCCACGTCGATATCTCTCGGAAGCCCGCGTTGGCCGTCGTAGTAGATTCTTCCCAGATTGAACGAGGCTTTGAAATCGCCCTTCTGCGACATCAAATCAAGGTACTCGATTACATCGTCGATGGAGGCATAAGCGTCAGAGCTTACGCTGTGCTTCAGGGCATTCATCCCAGAGCTGACAAAGCTGGCCCCTTCGCCGTAGACGCCACCATCCTCATCCGCGATTCTGTAACCTTCTTGGACAATCGAAATCCCTCCGGGGGGTCCGGATCTAATCCAAGCCATGGCCTTATCGGCGACTCTCTTGTAGTACTTGCAGGCCATGTCGCAGTTTTTCGACACGCCAATGCCGCTGTGGTGGCGGGCCGCGATAGTCATCTCGGCTCTCGTATGGCCTTGATCCGCAGCAAAGGTGTGGTATAGCAGTGCTTTGGCCTGATCCCTCTCTACAGCATCGCCAAGGCCCGTTGCGTACATCAACCCAACCATATGCTGAGCTGAACTGTTGCCATTGACTTCGGCCAGCCTCTTGTAGTGGTCAAAGGCGGCTTTGAAATTTCTTGGGTGTGTAAAGTTGCCAAAGAAGTTGAGTTGGCCAAGGAGATAGATGGCGTCTGTGTTGTTCTGGTCAGCGGACCGCTGGAGGAGCTTGACACCTTCGAGCAAGGGTCCGCTGATGGTGGTCGCCGCCGGTTCCTGGGGTGGTGCACTGGCGCGCAAGCTCGGAAGGGCCTTGAGCGCAAGGTTGAATATGGAACCAAACATGCCCGTCTGTCGCTTCGTCTTACGGTAGAAAGGGGTCTTGACCTTTCGAAACTCGACCATGGCGGCATCGACTAACTCCCATCCTGTTGGCTAGTTAGCACCTTTGCTATCTGGAGTGCCTTCTCTGGGCCGAAACCCTACCATTTTGATACGGAGTCCAGCCTCCCTGGCCTTCGTAGCCGATGTTGGTTTGCGACTCTACTTCGTCGGTGGGGAGTTTGTCGGTGGAGCCATCTTTACCGAGGACTTTCTGCTCGGTAGCGTACGCAATGGCGAAAACCTGCAAAAGCACTGTTGGGAGAGGAGCGAGAGGTCAGCTGCGTTGGCGATGCCGAAGGAGGGTTATACATATGGGACTGGAGCATGGTACTTACGGAAGACCGAAAGAAGCCAACGCCTCATGATGGCTAACTATGCTATATGCGAAAAGTAAGAAGCTGTAGTTGTGGCATGGTACCCGGAGAGATGCCCTGTGTTGTGGAAACAAGGGTGAAATGGTGTGTTGGTGGTTGTTGCCGGGATAGACAATTCAACGTGGTCACTTTGCGATTATCCGGGAGTTGAGGCAGTTGCTTATTTGGCTGCTACTGCAACTGCTACTGCTACTGCAAAGTACTGACAAACAGGCACGCTGGGCAAGCTGTCCTCAATGACGGGCGCGACGTCAATCGCTAATAAAGCTCGCTAACCCATTACCTGGTGCCTAAGGTGGCGTTGTGATTGGCTGCTGGTACCTAGAACATACAGCATTCAAAAGAATGGGGCCGTAAGCCAAACAGCTTCTTATTTGGCGGGGCAGGCCGACCCTCTATTTTTGGTACCGGGGGTTCAAAATGATCAAACGAATTTTATAGAAGTCCACGGCGGCTGGCTATCACAAGAACTTGGGATTTTTTGGATTTGTGAGACACAACCGTCTTGACTCGGCTGTCTTTGTCTGCATATATTCTGCAATATCTTCCCACGCGACACAAACACCCCAGAAGCCATGTTCAACCTCTCGTGCGTGGATGGTTTCCGGTATCCCGGCTTAGACGAGATCTATGTCCTGGACCTGATACCCTTGGCACAAGGGCCCGCCACGATTTCATCGGACCAGAAGCTCTGCGCCTTCAACCCCCTCAGTCTTAGACCAGGCCCCTTGACCACGCTGCAGACCAGCCATGGCAATCTCACCTGCGCAAAGGCTTTCGACCTAGTCGGCTCCGTTGTCTGCACAGCCGGAGAGGACGGCAGTGTCTCGTTATGGGACCTGAGGAAAGACCCACGAGAAGCTGAAGTCGCTCGTTTGACAGGTATATCGAGGAAACTCTCCATATATACCTATAAAAAGATTGCAAGCTACTACTAATACCTTCATGTAGACAACCAGGCACCTGTACTTTCGCTCGCTTGCTCGAGCTCAGGGTTTTCCGTCGTAGCAGGCACTGAGCTCAAGAACAGCCAAGCATCCATACTCATCTGGTGCGCGCAAATATCTCGGTGTAATGTGTATATAATTATAAATCTGCTTACAAGATTTCAGGGACGTCCGCTCCACGCCCACACCACGGCACCAATATAAGGAGGTTCACAGCGACGATATTACCGAGGTAGGGCTGGCCAGAAATTTTATTACACCAATGAAGGCTTTGACTGACAGAAAAACAGCTGAACTTCCACCCCACAAACCATAACATTCTTCTGTCTGGATCCACAGATGGCTTGGTCAACATCTACGATACCCAGATCACTGATGAAGACGAAGTGGTGATCCAGACGCTGAATCATGATGCTTCAATACATCATGCAGGCTTCCTGAATGATACCGAAGTATACGCTGTCTCGCACGACGAGAGATTTGCGCTTTACAACATCGCCGAAGAACAGGAGAAGGGTTCAGCAACTAATGATTTTGGAGATATGAGACAAGTGTTGAGTTGTCAATATATCGCCAATGTTACTGCCAAGGCTAATGGTGCAGGAGCTGTCATCGGTGCCGGAACTCACGAGTAAGTCAAGTGCGCTGGCGATATACTACTACAGTGTTAACAAGTGTGACAGGAACCAGATGTTCGAAATGGTCCATCTGACCAAGGGTGCCGAGTGGGCTTTTGACAAGGAGAACAGCGTGGGACTGCCTGGTGCCCACTCTTCCGAAATTGTACGAAGCTTTTGCTTCTACGATGAAGCACAAATGGTCTTCAGTGTCGGAGAGGATGGTTATATCAAGTCATGGAAAGCCGCAGCATAGCCTCAACCTACCCTTTAAATCAAGTAATGCCGGCGCCTCAGCCAAATTTGTCATGCTTGCTCTTAACCTTGAGCATAAGGAGTTGCTCATGGTAGTCGCCTTCCCGTCGCGCCCGCTTGAGGGTTCTGACTTCCTCCTCCTCAAGCCTTCGGCCCACAGCCTCCTCGAGCTCTTTACGGCTGATTTTTTCTCGCGCCTTTTCCTCTTTGGTAGCCTTCAACTTAGGCTTGAAGCGCGCCTGCATGCGGACGCGCAATGTAGTGTCGAAATTAATGTCAGTAGCATCGCCACGGACTTCTGGTGAGGCATTGGCTTTGGTTGATTCTTTGACTGTGAGGAAGGTCTCGCGAAGTGTTTGGAGCTGAAAAGTGCCTGGCGTATCGCTGGTGGGGATTGCATTCCAGGTCTCTAGCGGTGAGACTGCCTCCGAGGTTGCGCTGAGGATACCGTACTTATCGCAGCTGAGATACCTGGTTGAATTTCCATTAGTAACCGGACGATCACGTCTGTTTCAACTGTATGATATGACTTACTTCTTGTATCGACCCTTGAACCTGAATTGCTCGGTTCCGGCAATCTTGTTGGCGATCCAGACCTGGCGCACGTCATGAGGCTCGGACGTAGCCGGGTTGCCGTCGATAATGTTTACAACGGGATCTGTGAACACGGTGCCGTTGGCATCACATGCCAGGCACGTCGGGGGGTCGGTCGGGAGCACAAACATCACGGGACCGACAAGATCTCCCACAGCTTCGGCAGAGACCCAACTGTCATCGTCGCCCGCATCTTCCTCGGTTTTGGCTTTCACCACGGCGCGTTCGCTAGAGCCAGCTTCGGCATTCGATGATTCGGCTTCTGTTCGCTTCCGCTTCTTAGGCTTCTTGTCGCCTTTGAAAGATAGCGGCTTGACCATGGCGAAAGTTGTTGTGTTGCGGCGTCACCACAGTCGGAGTTGTATGATGCTAGGTGTATCCTAACGGACGGTTGCTAGGTTAGAAGGAACCTATGCGACTTCAAATGTCAGTGGTGGGGCTGGACGTTGATTTAGCAGTCCTCTGATTACGTAATACAGCCAGATTTGCACTAAAACGAGCTTGATCCAGGGTACTGTAGGCACAAAGTACGTACCTTGTTAGTGCTTTCCCCAGGTCTTGGTCTTCGACCCGATAGATGCCGCTCCTCTTCGGATATCATCACACTTGGAGCGCCTAGATAGCAGCCCTCGAAAGCCGACGGTTTCCTGTGGACGCTCACGAGACACTTAAAGCACATACCCGTGGAGGAGGAAGGACGTTTATTTGATTCCGAGACGCTGCATTTCCGTTTCAGTTTTTGCCAATTCAAATTTTGATGTCCTGTTTTTACAGTTTTGTGAATACGTTGAATACAAAGCTACACTATGGCCACAGCACAGCCAGTCGTCGTTTCCTTGAAGGACCTTAAAAATGGTAAAAAGGCCCGATCTCCTCCAAGAGTCGCACGTTGAGCTTTGAGAGTGGCATGTTGAGTGGATTATACTCACACATTAATAGGAGATATCTCGTTCGAGACTCTGCAAGAAGCATTTGGGCCCGAGTCTTTAGGAATCTTGGTAGTAAAGGACGTACCCCAAGAGTTCGCCGCCTTGAGACACCAACTCTTGTCTTATGCTTCGTACATGGGCAACCTGAGTGAAGCCGACTTTGGTACAAACATCTCTTGACTGAATTCCCTCAAATAACTGCGTGTTGACAATCTTATAGAAAAGTTCACGAATGAGGCAGCCAAGTACCTGGTGGGGTGGTCGCTCGGGCGTGAGCAGTTGAAGAATGGTGGAGCGGACGATCTTAAGGGGTCATTCTACGCAAACTGCGCCTTCTATGTCGACCCCGCTCGAGAAGCCGCCACGCCTACGGAGCGCTTTACTCTCAAGGATTTCCCTGAGTATCTGGCGCCCAACTCCTGGCCGCCGAACGAGATGCTCCCGGGGTTCAGGCCGACGATGGAGCAGATGTGCCGACTTATCATCGACACGGCCGTGCTCGTGGCCAGGGCTTGCGACAAGTTCGCCGAGAAGGAGATCCCCGAGTACCCCAAGTCCTACCTGGAGAAGGTGGTGCAGTCCTCGTCCACGACCAAAGCGCGTCTCCTGCATTACTACCCGATGACGGAAGAAATCATGCAGCGAGGCGACGAAGAAGACAACTGGTGCTCCGTCCACAAGGACCACGGGTGCTTGACCGGCTTGACTTCTGCCATGTTCATCGATGAGCTGAAAGTCAACGCCAAAGCCCCAGCCCACAGTGGCGGAGCTGTTCCAGACAAGCTACCAACCCTAGAGGAACTCGCTCAGTCGCCGGATCCTCAAGCTGGGTTGTGGATCAAGAATCGCAAAGGCGAGCCGGTGCAGGTCAAGATCCCCCGGGACTGCATCGCCTTCCAGACTGGTGAGGCGCTTGAAAGGATCACGCGCGGCAAGTTCAAGGCTGTAGAGCATTCAGTGCGTGGCGCATACAGTAAGGGCGTTGCTCGAAATACACTGGCCGTCTTCACCCAGCCGAACCTGGAAGACGAGGTCGATCTCGACCAGCATATAAGTTTTGGTGATTTCGCGAGGGGTATCATTGCTAAGAACACAGTTTAGGTAAACCCAATCTAATCGAAATCATTATACCAACCCATTTAAGCATTGTATTAAGTTTTTCGTTGAGGCCTTTACATCCCTATCATGAGACTAGCCGGCCTTCTTCGAGGTTTACTTCGAAAAATGCTCAAAACCAAACAGCCTCTATATTTCTCTTCCTGATATCAGCATTATTTACCCTACACCAAGAATATACCTACATTTGCCGCCTTCTCCACACTCCTGCCCATTCTTTCCTGATAACCAACGGACCCGCTGGTCATAAGCATCACGCCTGGTCGATACGGCTGTTGTTTACTAAAGATAACCTCCTATTCTGGAGAGCGCTTCGCTCCTTAAGATCCCTGGTTGCGGTTGCGCACTTAAACTGCGTCAAAATCATGTCGTTCCTTGCTGCGCTTCCAACCGAATTGATAAGGGCAATCATCGAGGATCACCTTCATCGCCCAGAAGACATATTCCCTTGTGTCTTGCTCAAACGTCGGTTCCATGCCATCGCAGAACCTATACTGTACCAGAAACTGAGCCAATCACACCGCGACTGTCTCCTTTTTTGGGCCATCTCGAGAAGTCAAAAGATCAGCTTGAAGAAACTACTACAAGCAGGCGCAAACCCGGGTGCACTTGCCATAAACAGTTTCTCCGGATGCGCGACCAGACACGTCGGTTTTGGTCGTCACGAAACAGTCTGCGAAGAAGACGTGGCGAAGTTCATGCCGGGTGCCCTTGAGCGAGGCGTTAGGGGGGTGCTTGGGATACTTATACCAACCTCTCCACCACGCTGTGCTCCTCGAAAACTGTGAGATGATTGATGCTATCTTGGATGCCGATGCCGGTGCTCTGATCCATGGCCGCTCTGCAGAAGCAATCCTGATGATGGAGGATGACAGCTCAATGATTGACATGGTTAGATCGCTGGATCTCAAGATGGCCTCGCCAGTCGGTCTGGCCATCGGCCTGGGCCTTGAGAAGATCGTTCGACACCTGTTGGCGCACGGTGCCGATGCCAAGAGACCGTTAATAGCGCTGGAGGGGTGGTACACTTTGATGCGCTCAGAAAACAATGCTATCCATATTGCCGGTGTACACGGAAGATGGGAGATGGTGGAGATGCTCTGGAAGGAATGGATCTGTACGGACTTGCATAGCCCAAACGCCCTCGGTATCACGCCGCTGTGGTCTGCCGTTACAGAGCACAAGTGGCATGTTATCCAATGGCTAGTAGCACATGGTGCTGACTTGAACCAAACTTACGGGCAACATGCACCAATTACGCCTCTAGAATGGGCCTGCAAGGCGGCCTACTTCGATCTGGCTCTCATGCTCGTGGATCTGGGAGCTGATGTCCATAAATCAGAGTCGGCGTTGCGTTCCTGTGTTAAATACACTATTCCGGATACGTCCATACAAGTAGTCCAACGTTGTAATCAGATCAACCTGATCAAGAGGCTATTGCGTGAAGGGGCCGATGTCAAAGGAAACCGTGGTCGCGAGCTAACGCAGGAAGCGATGCACCGGGGCGACAGTTTTGTTGGTGAGATTTTGCTGGAGGCGGGGGCTGGAAGAGGATTCGGCACCTTCATCTTTTGAGACACGAAGTCGAAATATACTGCATGTTGTCATCCCTTTTAGCAAACAGTGCATCCCCTGGAACATAAAGGGGTCCAGTCTTCTGATTAGAGCCAATTGATGTATTACAGATATAGTTTGAGTGCGGTGGGAATTTTATGCCAAGCAGATTGAGATTATGAGACTATGAGACGAATAATATGTGAAAGTTTAACGTTGGAGGATACCGTATGTAGAGGTAAGTATGGCGGCATAGGATGGCATCAATTATACTTGCCTGGCATTCCTACCCCGCCCCCTTTAGGTGCGAGGTTAGTCGACAATCGCGTCATCACTTGCAGATCAGGTGGGATAAGAACGAAGAAGAAGAACATCTCCCCTCTCTTAAGCAGAGAAAGGACATCACGCCACCTCTCCACTGAAAAGAACCTAGATCAAAACGGCAATTGAGCAGGCACCTTATCACCTCGCCAACTTACAGTAATTATGGCTGTCCCTCCCAAATACGCCGCTCACAAGCTGCGCTTCCGAGCCCCGGCTTCGGGCGAGGCCGCCCCGGGCCTCAGCTCCAGCATACACACGCTCGAGGTCTACCTGGACTACGTTTGCCCCTTCAGCGCCAAGCAGTTTGCCACGCTATACCACACGGTGGTGCCACTGGTGCAAGGCAGCTCCGAGTGGTCCGCGGGCCTCGAGATTATCTTCCGGCACCAGGTGCAACCGTGGCACCCGTCGTCGACGCTGACGCACGAGGCGGCCGTGGCCGTCCTCAAGCTGGCGCCCGAGAAGTTCTGGGCCTTCAGCGACGCCCTCTTTCAGAAGCAGAAGGAGTTCTTCGACGTGAGCGTCGTGAACGAGTCCCGAAACCAGACGTACAAGCGCCTCGCCAAGGTCGCGGCCGGCGTCGGCGTCGACGAAGCCAAGGTCTACGAGCTGCTCGAGATCAGCGACAAGCCCGGCCCAGACGGAGCGCTCAACTCGGGTAATCAAGTCACGAATGACCTCAAGGTTCTGATCAAGATGGCGCGGCTTGTGAGCATCCACGTCTCGCCTACCGTTGTCTATGATGGGGTTGTCGCCAATGACATCAGTTCCAGCTGGACAAAGGAGCAGTGGACCGATTTTTTGACCAAGAATGTTGTCTAGGATAAAGTAGTTGCTGGATGTACTTGGGCGCAGAAGGTTATACTACAAAAATGAATGTACCGAGAAACAATACACTCAACTTGTCTACGGAGATGTATTTTCAAGTGAATTGATCACGATATCCGTACTCCAGCTGTGTCTCAACCATATGTTGCATTTTGACGGCAGGTACAATATCAGCGGTTGCGCTAAGACCAGCACCAGCACCAACAACAATCCAGTAAAACTCAGAACCACATCGTACCTCATCAGCTCTCGACAGCGATTGACGGCAACGGGTCATTGCGCATAATTTCCAACATGCTCTCCGTAACAGCGCTCAGAAGTGCTCAATTGAGGCTCATGGGTCTCCGGATGTGTCGGGTGTCGATTGCGCCTCGTTGTGCATCGCCGCGAAGTCCTAGCCAAATATTAACTCGGAAGCTTGCCTCCACCACCACCACCACCACCACGACAAAAACGGCAGCAATTGGGTCGAAAACAGCACCAGAGAGGAAATACAGTGAGTACCCTATCATAGCTTTAATAGATACCCCCCGACCCCCATCAGTACATGTGCTAAGCGATATATAGTGTACCCAGAACGGTTGTGCATCTACCATGCCGGGACAGGCCGGGTCACGTTCCTCGCATGCCTGAAGCTGTCAACAATCTTTGTCTTCGCCTTCTTCGGCTTCGTGGTGACGCCCACATACATAGAGAAGACCGGATGGGGTGACACGACTTTGCGAAGTAAGAGCACCGGCCTTTCATCATGCTCTTACTGCAGAATGCTAACCCAACTGGTTCCACAGCCGTGGCTGCGGCCGTCGGACCCTTGCTCATCGTGGGCTACCTGACGTCGCCCTTCGTTTCCTTCATGCACCTTCGGCTGCCGCCGTTTGCCCGGGTGTCCGAGGAGGCCCTCCGTAGCTTCGTCAGGCGACTTCCCGCACAGGCGCAGACGACAGAGCTGGATATCACGACCATGAGCGCCATCGCCAAGCCGCGAGTCAGCAAGGTCAAGCTATCCGACCTGCGGCCCGCCAATCAGCGGTTCGGCATCGTCAACTATGTCCGCGACACGACGGCTGAGAATGCCACGCGCAAGTGGTACAACTTCAGCGCTGTGGGCAAATTCAACGTGCAGCACAACAAGTCGCCCAGAGTGCGTGGGGTCTGGGAGGAGATCGCTACCATGATAGCTAAGCAAACGGCTTGATACACGAAGGGTTTGGATTATCACGTCCGACGGCCCTTCAGATCTCTACTACAGCACTTATGATTTACCCATCCAGACAGGAAAACGCGAATGTGATGTCTACTGTCTAACGATTAAATTATCCACACTGCTTAACAAATCGTACTCACAACTATGTATGTATAATTTGTATGACTATATCAGTTTGCAAAATGTCCTTAAAATACCGGACTGCTGGTTTGGCTTAAGAAACCATGAGGCAGGTTTGGTCATTGAATGGCTGCCAGGTCTCAGAGTGCTGCACTCTCTACTATGTGACCATCGCCAGTTGTTCTAATGACTGAATCCTACTAGACCCATCGAACAGCATATTTCAATCTAGATTTCCTTTTCCACTCATCATTCAGAAGCAAGCGAAAAAGTAGACGATGTTGGTTGTATAACTGCATCTGGAAATATCACCAGCTGGCAGCACCTGACCGGCTCTCTTGCAGCAACTTGACTTGACTCGCAAAGGATCCATTCCCCAAAGCAGAGACCTTCGTCAGCATCGTAATAACTCCGCAACTGCGAATCCGGATATGTTGATGGGATAGCCAATTGGATACGCAATTAGTCAGAGCAAGTCCAAAAATGTCTAGAAAACCCTAACATCTGAGTTCAATAATGATAAAGGCTCCATTTGTTGGTCTCTTTGCTGCACTCACTCGAGCTACCACGACCACAGCTTCCGTAACTAGTTTGTCACTTACACGGAGTTTACTCCTGCCAAGACGATACTCGTCCTCGCCGACCATGGCACGCACCTACGAGTCCGCACTCTCTCTCCTCTCGGCCCTACAGTCCAACAAGGCAGTTACATCTCTCTTCTCTGCTCCAATACTTCCGTCTCCTCCTCCTGCACCATCGTCCCATGGCAGCAACGGCAAGTCCCAAGACCTCAATGCCCTCGCCATCCCGGAGATGCTGACATGGCTGGGCGGCGCCGGTCTCTCACAAAGCGACCTCGCCCAGCTCAAGTGCATCCACGTTGCCGGGACCAAGGGCAAGGGATCTGTATGTGCCTTCCTGACCTCAATCCTCGTGAACAGCAGCGCTGTCGCCGGCAAGGTGGGCACGTACACGAGCCCGCATCTGGTGTCGGTGCGCGAGCGCATCATGATTGACGGCCAACCGCTGGCGCCGGACCTGTTTGCCCGTTACTTCTTCGAAGTCTGGGACGCGTTCACGGAAGCGGCTCGCGCGGAGCTCGGCCGCAAGACGGGGGACTGGCACTCGTCGCACTCCGACTCATCCACGGCCGCCCAGGCCAAAGCCAAGAAAGAGGAGAGCGATCGGCTCAGGGAGACGGAGCTCCAGGGCCCCGCGACCAAGCCCTTCTACTTCCGCTTCCTGACCATTCTGGCCTTCCACGTGTTCCTGCGCGAAGGCGTGCGCAGCGCCGTAGTCGAGTGCGGCATCGGCGGCGAGTACGATTCGACCAATGTGTTGCCCGCCGAGGCCGTCACGGCGGGTGTCGTGACGCAGTTAGGCATCGATCACGTGGGGATGCTCGGCGGCACCCTACCCGAGATTGGGTGGCACAAGATCGGCGTGGCCAAGGCCGGACGGAAGTGTTTCACCCGGAAGCTTACGGGTGATGATGGTCAGGCGACGATGGAGGTCTTGCGCCGCAGGGCTGCAGAGCGTGGCGCAGAGCTTGTAGAAGTGCCGGACGGGGCCGTAGAAGCTTGGGGTGGCGTCCGGACCGACGATGTCGGGGGGTTGGAGGGAGACTTTCAGAAATACAACCAGGCGCTCGCTGTATCTGCGGCGCGTGAGCATCTTCAGGTCCTGGCTGGGCCGGAACAAGAAAACGTCAACAGCAAGTCAACGGACGTGATGGACTTCAGCTCCCTCCCCGAGGGGTTTGCGGACGGTCTACGAAAAGCTCGACTCAGGGGCAGATGCGAGACGAGACAAGAAGGCAACGTTACCTGGCTGATAGATGGCGCGCACACGGCCGAGAGTCTGCAGGAAGTGGCGCGCTGGTTTGCCTCCAAACGCAGCATCGCGACGAACACCCGGCACGTCCTGCTCTTCAACCAGCAGGAACGAGATGCCGCCAAGCTGCTAGAGTGCCTGTACTCCGGCATCCAGCAGAACGCCCCACCATCAAGCACGGATGCTGTCTTTGACAAGGCCGTCTTCACGCGCAACGAGCTACAGCCGCGGTCCGGAGATGAGCCTGAGAGGGATGTGGCTGTACAGAACGCCGGGGCAGAGGTCCTCCTCCGACTGTCACCAAAGAGTCAGGTGGTAGTCTGTGACAACGTTACGGATGCAGTCTCAGAGGTAAGGAAAATCGATGCAGCTGAAGGAAATGGGAATGCAAAGACTATAGTCCTCGTTACAGGGAGTTTGCATTTGGTAGGCGCGCTGCTGCGAACCCTGGAGCCAGATGCCCCCTTATAACGCTGTTTATACCTGCGTCACATCCCGATATTATCTTCGCGGATATTGCAAAGCAAAAATTATTTCAACAACCAGTAATTTCTTAGCTGTAGGCGTGATGTATGCATCAAAAATATCTAGAGTTCTTATTGCAACCCCTGCTGTCGAATCCATCAGTATACGTCAACACCAGCAGTCCATATCTACCAACTCCATAACGCCATGAATGTAAGACTAGGTTCAGAACACCGTTACTGCACTAACGTAACCGTTCTTGAGAACTTCAAATACAAGGCCTGGGAACCCATATAGCGTTGTCGTTGAATCCTCATTACCATCGAATTTCTTGGCCGCCATGCCACCACTGCTGTCTTCCCAGCCACCCAAAAACTCGCAACTACTGCCCGGACTATCTCCCCAACCGCGGTTAAGTACCATACCGCGCTGCCGCTGGTTGGCTTCGGATTCCGAACTGAATGTACTCTTCCACTCCTCTCGCAGCCGCTCCTCGAGGTCGTTAAATAGGGTCTCTGAGGTGGCGACGAAATCCGAGTTTGAGGGCAAATAAGGAATCTCCCACCGGCAGCGGCGATGTCTGTTGAACGGATACGAGCCGGGGACATTAGAGTGCAGAACAAGTTTCGTAGCAACAAGCCGATCTGGCATGTCCGTCTTGATAGATCGTTCCCCAGGTAATGTGTCCCCGTTTGCGACCGATGCACGAGACGGGGGTGGCCGCGATGGCAGTACCGGGGGCGACACCAATATGTCAAAGCCTAGGTAGAAATAGTTGAAGAAGCATTCCCTGGAGACGTTTCCCGCGAACTCTTCCTCGATGGCTTCATCGTCCGAGTCATCAGAGCCTGTCATTTGAGCCGAAGACTGATCGGTGTCTGTGAGGTCGTCTGGCCGCTTGTAGTTGCTAGCATTTGATCTTGACCTACTGTGGCTGGATGTGCGTGCCTTATGGATGTACATGCGCTGATCGTTCTTGCGGTATATGGCGTCGGGAGGACCTAACTCTGCTACCAGCTCCTGCGGTGTCGTGTCGCCAAGTATCACCCAAACGGACGAGTTGGTCCATTTCTTATAGAATTGTAGCCGACCTCCTCCATGAATCTTGACCAAAGAGACCTCGTCGGGGACTACATCCTTTGTCTTGTTGAATACGAAAACCGACTTGATGCTTGGGAGAACATCAGTCCATAACGTCTCGCGTGCTTCCGCCCAGGACTTTCCGTTGAAAATGGCCATGGAGGAAGCTGTCTGGCTGGCAGAAGAGGACAGTAGTGCCACAACATCCTTGTCCGGAGAGTACATGCCTTCGGGCAACGGGAAACTAAAGGCGACACCAGGGTATGACAAGACGTATGTCCCAACCGCATTCATATCGCCTTCGGCAGGCGGAATGTATTCCCCGGCATATGTAGGGCCCATCAGGCGATGGTAGATGGTTCTGAAGTTTGGTCCTGATGACGACTCGGCGCCCAGTTTGGGGGAAGATACACCCTCACCAGGCACGGGCGGAGGCTTCACCAGCTCTTTCTCAGACTGTCCATATGTGATCCGGCTCTTGGTGAAGTCGATAACTTCGATCAGGCGCAGGCGCTGTTCGGGTCCGTCGAAGCGCAGTCGGACACCGTTCGCGGGCAACGTGAGGATTACGGGCTCGGTTACAGGTTGGGTCGGTGAGTAGACCAGGTCGAGCTTCGGAAAGCGCTGGGGCTCAGCTTTGAGGCGGGTCAAGATGTCGTGAAGTGAAGCACCAAGGACTTTGATGATATTAGCCGTGGTTTGCTTAGTACCCACGCAAGAAGGGAACTTACCTAGGAAGCCCAGCGCGACGCCCGGATGGAGCGTCGCAGTGAATATGGCCGACATTGAAGCAGTGAGTCAAGGCCAGTATTTAGACAGTCTACTGGTTTCTAGATTGGCGGGACGAAGTCGCAACTTCAGTCGTAGTCGTAGTAGTGAGGATCGTTTAGAAGGGCGAGAAGCTAGGCAGACAAAATCGAAGTTTATACATCAAGGTCGAGTGAGGTGAAGGCCACAGTGAAGGGAAGATTACGTGATGGGATTCTGTCGGTGCATCATAGGGTCAAGCTCTAAGTCATCTAGCAGCTTGAGGAATCAATGTAATTAATAAAGCCGTATGCAAAATCCTACCTTGTGCATCTGTAGGAAGGAAGCAGCGGCGAGCTGAGTTGGATATAAAGCACACGTAACATGTAGAGTTGGGGATGACTGATTCACATTGGGATCCTTGTTGGGGGATGAAGGGCATGCCAGGCGCCGGCTTAAGATCGTCATTTGACGTATCGCAACGCCGCGGACGGAGCTACTATGGGGGTCACGGGCCAGTCGCAGCTGTCCTTAAACTGCTGAACTGACTGCTGGGACCTGGGTGACCTGGCTGCTTCCTGCAAGGGGAATGGGGAAATGGGGGGTTGACAGAAGAGGGGTCATCCGGCGCGCATGGTAAGATGTAGGTAGTAAGTATTACATTACCTCTGTACCTACGACTACCTGTCATTAGGCATTAGGGGCCTGGGGCACAGTACTTACGTACTTACATACTTACCTTAGGTAAGTTAATAAGATATGCAGATGTAGGCGTAGGAGTATGTACCTACCCCACCCTCCCGCGATAAGCAGCCAACCGGAAAGCCAAGTGCCAAGCCAGCACAGATAGTTGTTACGGGCAACCGCGACCTTATGTTTATGTACAAGTTGTGGAGAGTCCCGATCGCGACTTCCCAAGTGGATAGCATAGGGATCAATCACTGGATATGCAGTGGGACGATTGCATTTCCGTTAGCCCAAACCGCGCCCTGAACACTGCAGATTAATTGATTTGATTGTCAACCTTACATTTTCAGCCAAAACATCCGTGCAGACGTCACCCGTCGTCCCTAATTCTACCTTGTCAAATCTTCTTTGCGATTCACGATAGTCCTGTTGCAATTAGCGGCACTAGCTACGCGAAAGACGGCCATTTTTGGAATTTGATTTCAGTATCCCTCACCCTCACCCTCAAACTCTGCCTCCGCCCACAACTCACATTTACACCAACAAAACTGTCTTTCCTCTGTTGTCACCATGAACAGCCGCTCCACGCGGAGCGAGAGGCCCTCGGCCGCCCCAACGCGAGCTGGTGCTGCCGGCCGCCCCAGCGCGAGGCCACTTAACAATGGCACACGCGACAGCACAAGGCCAGTTAATAACCGAACCTCCGCACTGCGACACCCGGTACAACAGAGCGCCGCCGCCTCTCGGATAGATCGCACTGCTGCTCCGTCACCCGCTATATCCGTTGCCTCGGCCGCCACTCCGGGTACCAAGCGCAAAGACCGCGAATACGAGATTGAGGGTATAGGCGAGGAGACCAACATCAATGTTGTCGTGCGTTGTCGAGGCCGCAACGATCGCGAGGTTCGCGAGAATAGCGCCGTGGTTGTCGAAACCCAGGGTCGCAAAGGAAATATCGTCGAGCTCTCCATGGGGCCAAGTGCCCTCAGCAACAAGTCATACAACTTCGATCGCGTCTTCTCCCAAGCAGCAGACCAGGCTTTAGTGTACGACGATGTTGTCAAACCCATTCTGGAGGAAGTAAGTAAAAAATGATGCATACACGCCCGTGACATTCGGCTGACTTGTCTGCTCAGATGCTCGGAGGGTACAATTGTACCATCTTCGCCTACGGCCAAACTGGAACTGGTAAAACATACACCATGTCTGGTGACATGAGCACTACCTTCGGCATGCTCGCCGATCAAGCAGGTATTATCCCTCGAGTACTACATTCGCTGTTCAAGCAGCTGGAGGAGACAGACAGCATTGTCAAGTGCTCCTTTATCGAACTCTACAATGAAGAGCTGCGTGATCTCATCTCCCAAGAGGAGAACGTAAAGTTGAAGATCTTTGACGATACATCGCGGAAAAACAACGCCACCACGGTCGTACAGGGAATGGAGGAGTCGCATATCAAATCGGCAGCTGACGGCATCAAACTCCTCCAAGAAGGGAGTTTGAAGAGACAAGTTGCTGCAACAAAGTGCAACGACCTGAGTAGTCGCAGTCATACCGTGTTCACCATCACCGCTTGTATCAAGAGGACTGGAGAAGACGGCGAAGACTACGTCAGTGCTGGCAAGCTCAACTTGGTGGATCTGGCTGGCAGTGAAAACATCCAACGATCAGGCGCCGAGAACAAGCGAGCGGCTGAGGCCGGCTTGATCAACAAGAGTCTACTCACTCTGGGTAGGGTGATCAACGCCCTAACCGATCGCAACACGCATATTCCCTATCGAGAATCGAAACTCACACGTCTGCTCCAAGATTCGCTTGGTGGGCGCACAAAGACTTGCATTATTGCTACGATATCTCCCGCCAAAAGCAACTTAGAGGAGACCATCTCGACACTTGACTACGCTTTCAGGGCCAAAAACATCCGCAATAAACCTCAAGTCAACCAAATGATCAACAAGAAGACTCTATTAAAGGAATTTGCCTACGAAATCGAGCGTTTGAAGAGCGAGCTTATCACCACGAGGCAAAGAAATGGTGTCTACTTGTCCAATGAGTCGTATGAGGAGATGACAGTTGAGAGCGAGTCGAGGAGGATTCAAACCGAGGAGCAAGGAGCCAAGATTGAGACCCTAGAATCCAACCTTCGCAACAAGATCCAGGAGCTTTTCTCATTAACTTCTAACTTTATGGGTCTAAAGAAGGACCACGAGACGACAAGATCTCAGCTCGATGAGACCCAGGGTGTGCTTGACCAAACAGAGCTGGTCTTGGAAGCGACGCGTAAGTCGCTTGCGGAAGAGAACCACATTCGCAAGGCGCACGAAAAGACAGAAGAAGAGATGCGTGCGGTCGGCGGTAAACTGATTTCGACACTTCAAAAGACTGTCAATCATGTCAGCGGATTGCATGCCAAGAACAAACGAAAGTCGGACCTCCAGGCACTCAATCGAAACAACTGGGGTACGGCTCAAGAGCAAGTGTCCGAGGTGACGTCTTTAGTCGAGAGTCGGGTGGAGGAGTTTCGAGAAGAGCAGGAGCAGCATATCTCTAACATCTCAGAGAGGATGCAGTCATTCGTGCAGTCCGAACTCCAGAAACTATCCTCCACACAAAACTTCCTCGAGTCCAATCTGGAGCTTTTTGCCGAGTCCAAGAAGGAGCTTACGGAGCGGAAGGAAAGGTCGAAAGAGGAGATGGACCAAGTACTTGAAGAGATCCAAGAAGTCCGTGATCATATCAAGGAGAGAGTTGGTGAGAGTCTTCAGGTTATTGCTGGAGCTGCTGAGAAGATTGCTCAGGATGTCCTCTGCGAGCTGGGCGCCTTTCACAGCCAGTTACATACATCGTATGCGTCTCTCGGAAAGGATTTCAAGTCGATATTCGAAGACTTGCTGAAACACATCACGGCACAAAAGCAGGAGTCGGATAGTCTCCGAACGCAACTTGAGGAAGCCAGTGAGACCATTGTCGAGTCGAATAAGTCTATTTCCACCAAGATCCAAGAAGTCATCAGCGAGGAGAGGCGCCAAGCTGCCGAAGAAAGACAAAACTTGTTACTGCAGATTACGAGCCTCATCAACTCGCAAGCCGAGCTCCAGGAATCCAGGCTGGCCAACAGAACAGCATCGATTCAGCAGAGTGTGCGCGAAACCAACAGTGTCTTTGAAGGCAGTGTGTCGCAATATCTGCAGGGTATGGATGGATGGGGTGATAAGGAAGGACAGCTCTTGAGCGATGTAGCCAAGTCGCGAGATATGATGAAGATAAAACTGAAAGACGACTGGAATGTAAGTTGTCCCGTCCGTCACCATTTTAGACATGTACTGACAATTTCCAGGCTGCGAACAAGTACAGCACTGCCATCCAGGCCACGACGAAGTCGGTTCATGCTCAGACTGTACGTGTTGTGGAGGAGCAGAAGATGGACTTGGACGAGCAGATGACATCGCTCGACGACTTCGTGACGCGCGCCAAACTGCAAAACTCAGAACATCACGGTCAACACTCTGAATCGCTACAAAGTCTGTCCGAGACTGTTGAGGGATCGTATAACAACATCGGCGCACACTTCAAGGGCACCTTTTCTCGTGTGCAGGAACTTGAATCCGAGATGGACTCTGCTACTGGTGCAGCCAAGGATGCTCTTGAGCCTCTGGCGGAAAATCTTTGCCAACCACTGTCCGAATTGCGCGAAGATATCAGTGGCACCATACTCCAGGAATACAACCCCACAGGCGAAACGCCTAAGAAGATGGCTTACGAATACCCGAAGCACCTCCCGCAAACCAAAGAGCATTCCCAGCTTATTGCCGAATTCCATGGGGTACAATCACCAATTCAACCAACCAACGCAAGCGGCGTCTTCGCTGATGCGGATCTACCACTTAGCGAGAACCAGTCTCCACCACGTCGGGAATCCTCAGATGACCAGCTCTTTCCATTGCCCGACCGCAACCCATTATCCATGAGCCTACGTGAGATCCACCCAAACGTCAACCCTACCACGGCTTCGACTTACAATCCCCGAGTCAGCACAACCAGCAGTATCCAGGGATACAGTATGAGCATCGGCCCTGGTTCGCTTGCAAACGGGACGGAAGACACGGATAGCGACATGCCCCTTTTTAAGAAAAGTAGGACTTCCCGCTCCATAGGTGGCAAAGGCAGCAAGAAGAGCATCGCCGCCATTGAGGGCCGCGAGAACGTCCCACCTCCGATGACGGTTGTGGGCAGCGGCTCCGCGGGCAGGGCTGGGGAGATATTCGCTCAGAGTGTCTCTAGGAGAAAGAGCCCTAGGCTGAATTAGACGCTTTACGAAGGAGACGTCGTGCTGGTATGGTCATCGTTTACACGGTCACACATCAGCAACTGCTTCGAAAAACAGAAAGAGAGAAAAAAGTTCGAGTGGGGACCGGGCAGTGTTTCGACAGGTGTTTTCAGTGGCTGCACATAGCTTTTTTCATATTGTAAGGAGTTTGGGCGTGTCGAAGTACATGCGTGTACTTAGATCAGGGGCGTACGTGTTGATATGGACTTTGGTGACGGGCTGGTTTTGTGTCGATAGGGATAGCCAGTATGCTTGATACCCCTGACGTTTGTGGGTTTACACTATATACATGCTTTAAGAATAATATTGACGTTTTATTCCTGAATGATTCTCGTATAAGCTTCTCCCTGGGGCGCAGGTGCTCCACCCTCTATAATTGTAAGTGAAGATTGTATGACCTGGATACTCATAGTCCATCCATACTGCTATCAGAAAGAGCGACGTCACTGCTCTTAGGTCTGCCTCGTTTTCTTGGCCGACCTCTCCCCCTTTTCCCAGGTGACGCAGCAGTGGCGCGGTAACGCTCTCCTCGCCAGCCCCTTCGCGCCTTGATAGGTCGTAGGAAACCATCCACGTGCACTGCGCCCATCATCTCATCCTCGCTGTCGATGTCCAGCGGCAGCTTGCCATCTTTGCCAAGGCTGTGGATGAGCCTCATGTGCCTGACCAGGTTGGTGTTCCGCGTAAAGCCTTCCGTGTGTCGCGGGCAACTCTCCACGGTGCAGAGGAATGGACCGCTGCCCCCTGTGGAAGATACGGAACCGCCACGCTCCCGGTTTTGTGACGCGTTCCGTGAGGGTGCCCTCGAGTCCTCCGACACGACGCTTGTGGATCGCGCGCGGCGGCGCCTGCCGTCCTCCGGTCCCTCCTCCTCATCCTCGGATTCTTGGTGGAGCAGTCGAGCCGTGTCTGGCAGTTCCATGCCGGGCGCGTATTGCAGCACTTTGTCGGGCACTGCCGGGTCCTCCTCCAGGGTTCGCAGCTCCAGGCTTTGGCCGAATAGGTCGGCACATCGCCTCGCGGCGCGGTCGAGGGCCGGCTGGGAAAAGCCGGCGACAGCTGCAGCACCCAGAACGTCTCTCCAGTCGCGCAGGTTATACCGCCTTCTCTTCCTGCCGACTGTGCTGGAGCGGTCGGAGGACGGGTCGCGCGACGCCGAGGCATTTCGTCTGGAGATCGGCCTCCGCCTGGGCTTGAGTTCGGATGCGTCGCTCTGCGGTTCGATGCCAGTCTCGGAGTCGTCGCTGAATACTGGTATCGGCTCTTTCCGCAACCTAGCTACGCGGATCTTGTATTGCTTGTCTGTTTCCCCTTGAAGCCGGGGGTATTCCTTCTTAGGTCTGCCTCTTTTTGTCTTCTTGGGCTGCGCTTCGTCTTCTTTGTTGGTATCTTTTTCTCCGCGAGACGTAGTCCCCGGATCCTCGGTCTGGCTGGAGGCTGCTGCGACGGCCTCTCTCGACTGGGCCCGTTTCAGTCTCATAGCCAGCGCTGCTGCCGCCTTCGGCGGTCTCCCTCGGGCCCGTTTGCCCTGTTGCGAACTTCTAGTTGTTGTATCAGAGGCAACCGTGCTGTCCGACTCGGACTCGGACGCATAATTGACTGCCGCGTTCCTGGACTTGTGCAGAACCATCAGAGTGGCGTCGAGCTTGGACAGGATGTGTCGGGCCGAAGGCCGCAGCAGATCGTAGGACAGTGCATCGTCTGTAGACACGACGGGCTTGAAGTAGTGCGGTCCAGGCGGTACCGAGCTCAAGCCTTGATCTGAAGCGCTGCTGTCAAGATCCGAGTCAAGCGGCTCCTCCTTCTTCAGCGACGCGCTTTTGGACGATCCAGGCCGGGCTTTCGAAACGCCATCAGAGTCCGACTCATTGAGTGCCGCATGATCGTCCTCTTTCCCATCCGTGTCATCGGGGGCAGTCAGCACCATGTCTTCGTCCTCCTGCCATGGCCTGGCCTGAAATTTATCCTTGGCGAACCTCAACGCCGTAGCCGACACCACTTCCTCGAGGGCGAAGCTTGGCGCGCCTTCAGCACCAGTGACGGGACGTCTGACCGTGAAGCCGTCGTTGTAGTCCTCGGCTTGCTTCATGAACTCATCGGGGGGGACTGTGGCTGCGGGCATGGGCCATGCGGACCAACCACTGTGAGGTTTCCACTGAGCCGCGCGAATTGCCTCGCCCGTCTGAGCATTGATATCCTGTGTATTGAATGTGAGCCAATAGTGAACTGTTGCAATAGCGTCTCAAGCGACGAAGGGGAAAAAAAGAAGAAATCTCACCAGTTCCGGGACCGGCGCATGACCGACTCCACCTTGACGCTTCAGAGCGAATGTATTGTACAGATGCACGGCGAGGTCACCGTTCCGAATCTCTTCCAGCGCAACCAAATTGGCGATCTCTTGGCTGTTCATATCCTGCCATGTTGAGGGTGGCCCATCCCAGCGATTCGGGCGATGGTCGCCGCCATCCTCTTCGGACGAGGACGGCTCATAGTCATCAGACGGAGGAGGTGAAGAAGCCGACGCCATCCTTCAGCCGCCCAGTGAAGAGTTGAATATTAAAGTTGCAGTAGGCGGATCGAAGGCCAGGCGCGCCCTCGTCGTCTACAACATCGCTCTCTGATGGTTGGGTATCTTGTAACTTTTTTCAAAAAATGTGGAATCACGTCTGTTACGGTCCTGAGCCGTTCCAAGAAACGGAGTTGATGGTGCGCTCAAGTTGGGCCCACTAATAAATATCCTCCTATCAATCAATACACTACATTCAGCAAACAAGTGGTACCCTGTCAGTGACAATTATAATCAGGATGGCCTAGGGCAAGCAGAGAATCAATCAATCCCTCGTCTATACTCGTTCCCATAGCAAGCCGTATCTCGTCAATAGTGAAGGGAAATCCCTTGTTCAAGCAACACCATCATATCGATAACCTAATCAGCAGATGAAGTTCCCGCTTCTCGTTGGCGTGGCTTTCGTCCATAAACGACATATCTATTTTGCACCATTGTTAATGACTGCATCTCATCTTCCGGATCCAATGTGAGAAATAGGGGTGGTTTCTTACCCCGGATAGTAAGCCTCGAAGCCAGCGACGTTGGTCCTGATCTCGTGCTTAGCATCTTGGATAATCTTCTCGATCTCCTCTAGAGGTAGTCCCAGGCCTGAGATCATCTTTAGGCCAATGCCTCGAGCCCCCTCGTAGGAATTGGTCCGCGTGTAGTCGCCAATTCGCTTCTGGCGAGGTTCGGTTGGCCACGTGCCGAGCGGCATCTGAAACTTCCACTCGACCACATCGACGACTGGAATACACAATTACGCCATTAGCCACTACGTGAGGCAGCATTCGGCATAGGTGTGAGAGAGGGAAGAGGGGGGAGGGAAAGGCGAGACAAAAAGTGTGTCTGCGTTAGTATGTTTGTAGTAGTAGTATATCTACACTTACATCCGGTTTCTATAAGCCAGTCCTTGTAATGCCGCGCCACCCTCAGGTCCCGACCCAGCGCCGCAGCACCTCTTACTACGTGCCTTGCCCACTTTGAAACCGCCGAGCCTGGATAAGACTTGGCGTAAGTCCTAGAGATTCAATATCCTTGGGTGGCCGTGTCTTGCCTTGCCATACTTACCCTCCAAAGATTGCGTGGTCGATCTGAGCTCGAGCTCAAAGTCTGTATACTCGATCCACCCGCCTTCTTTCATGTTATCGAACGCATGCCTCATTACTCTGCGAGGGCCATTGAAGCATGTGAATACCTGAACCGCGAGTGAGTCCTGTGGGCTGCCAGTCATATGATGCAGGTGGGAGAACAGCTGCCAGAAATTGCTTACAGCTCTCAAATATACGTAATCGAACTTGTATTCCGGGAAGACCCATTCTTCTTCCGCATCATCCTTGATGAATTCGCAGTTGGCCGGTGAGTTGGCTGGCTGGATCAAACTCAGGTCTGTCCCGACGACATAGCAATCTGGATGTCGTCAAGCTTTAAGTAGCTCACACACCACGGGTCAGTTGCTTCTTTCTTTCTTAAAGAAGGCACATAGCTGTGTAAAGTAAGGTGGGATAATCGAGACTTACCAAATTCATTGGCCCAGACGCCAGTCCCTGTTGCTACGTCGATGACCAATTTGGGGTCGTGAACCGGCGCCAGGCCGAGCTTGCCCCCTAATATGAGTTCAAAAGGCGCATGCTGAAGATCCAGCCGATCTTGCTCTGCCTGCAAGAAGGGTGATGAGTCTTGGCTTGCCTATTCTTTAATCTAATCAAATCATAGGTAGGTGTACTCACAGAGTCATTGGGGAGGAAGTATCGGCCTTCGCGGAAAGACTGGTAAGTCCTCCCTATTTCCTCCAGGATAGAGCCATGCGATTGAACGGACGTTCCCGAGGGAGTTCTCATTGGTTCTTCTGGCATACTGTTGGCAAACTGGCTCACAATCGTGGGTGTTTGGGACTCGTGAACGCCGAGAAGTACTGCGAGGGGAAGAACAAAGCGGGCGTGGTAGTGCTCGGCTGCGCAGTACCGCGATTGCCGGAGAAGAACAATAAACTTGCAGGGTAATTATACTGATTATGTGAGGTAAAGGGAGGGAGGGTTTCAGTGTCTCCCCCGATATGCAGTGGGAGGTCTGGTGCCAATGCATAGTCCAGATTTGGTGTAGGTGCCTGGTCCTCGATGAGGTTCGCTCGCGATTGGAGGGACGAGAGGGGTATGTTCGTGAAGGAAGTCGTCCCTGGTCTGGGGCCACTGTTGATGTCTTGCCATGCTGTCGTCGACATATTGGGCCTCTTTACCAGCCCTATTCTCCATCTTGGTAAGCGGTGGCGTTTCTACTTATAATCTTATGCGTATCCTTATTTGACCGAATAATTTCCTGGGAACATTTTGCCATATCTGGAAGACTTTCGAGATATTCTTTTGGGCGCCGAAGGATTGCATCCAGCTGGGACTTTCCTAGATGGAAGCCAACCACACGGTCGGGTCAAGGCGTTTCAAGGTATTGACAGCAAATCACCATTCATTGCGGTTGGACGTGGGTTTGGACCTACATGCTCGAACGGCCCATTCAATAATCCGTTGATCTATATTGACGCCAGTCTTGGCCCTATATGGTTATAAAGAACCTCGAAAGTCCTCCGAGAATCTAGTTGATGTCGGTAACTTGGCTGAGCGAAAATGAAAACATGAAACACAATCTTGCGTGCTGGTACAGGAATGTTGCTCTCCAATCCCTCATTGAGACGCCGGATTAAGTCATTCAAAGATGTATAAAGTGATATAAACTCCTCTTATAGTCCCTTGCGTAATTCCACAACTATGCTGGCGCCTGTCTGGCCTTTTGCTTTTCCAATTTCCGTCTCTTCTCCCTGAGCTTCTGGTCTTCGGCACTCTTCTTGTTGTTGGTGTACATCATCTGCTCATGCAGCTTGCGCTTCTTCTTGCTGAGCATACCCTTTGCTCGCTCAATGTCTTCTGCTTCCTCCTTGGCCTGGGCCTGAAGCTTCTTTCGAGCATCTGCCTTGGCCTTGGCTTTCGGGTTCAACGCGGGCTTCTGGGCAACGGGCTGCCCAGTCATCTCAGCAATGAGCTCTCGCTGGTACTGAAGCTCAGGATCTTCCTCATCGGCCTCAGCATCATCGGCATCTTCGCCCTCGGAGAAGCCGCCGAACGTGTCATCACCGCCCTCTTCTTCCTCTTCATCGTCATCTGAACCGGCAACATCCATGCCATCAGCTGCAGCTCCCTTGATCGCCTTGACAGCCAGATCGCCGGTCGCCTTCTCATCATCTTCCTCCTCCTCTTCCTCTTCCTCGTCCTCATCTGACTCAAGCTCCTCGTCACTGTCCTGCAGGGCCTCTTCCTCTGGCTCCTGATCCTCAAGGGGTATCGTAGGATCGTAACCACCGTGGGTACTTTGTACAAACGGACTCAAATGTGGGGGCAATTGAGCGCCCGGGGCGTAAAGGTCGGGTCGCTTCAGTTCCTCGTCGTTGACACTATCCCATACCCACTGAGGTTGCACATAGATACGGCCAGGGATCCGCTGGTTCGGGCCAAGCTTCTGCGCAGTCTGGTTATCTCCGTTACCGTCCTGTGCAGCTTGAATGACTGGCCGATCCACAATCTGATGGGTGATGGAAGGATCTTCAGGGTTGGTAGTGTATGCTCCGTCTCCCAGCACAGCATCCCAGCCCACACGTTTGCAGCCAAATGCCTTCAAGATGAACTCTAAGGGTTGTCTCGGGGTTTCACGAGACAAGAAGAAGGTGCAGTTTGCGAACAGGGATGCAGGGTCGCCGCTCGAATGCACGGGTTGCGGCAGGATATCACCGCCCGGGGCGGCAGGTTCGAACTTGTCGATGGCAGCCTCCTCAGCATCAGTGCTCGTTGTGGCCACCTCTTGCTGGTTGTCGACACCGGTGTCCTTCATCTGCTTAATGAGCTTATTCACGGCAGCCTGGGTCTTGGGGTCTGTTTCCTTCTCGGATTCGCCATTGGTAATCTGAGGCTGAGCGGCGGCGTCTGCGAGAGCCTTGGCCGCGTTGCCTTCGAGTGTGAACGCGCCCAGCTCGGCAGCGGACTCGTCTCTGCTCTGGTCGAACTTCGGCGGGTAAACCAAGCCAACCGAGCTGTAGAGCTTGAAGTTGATGAATTTGAGCAGTGTCATATAGAATTGCACAAAGGTGCCCATGATGCGGAAGTCGATGTCGCCGACAACCCTTTGGTTGAACTTGTAAGGCACAAGCCACAGGATGTCAACACCTTGAATGGTGGCCTGGTAGTAGATGCCCTTGATGGACAAGAACGACTTGCGCAGACTCTGAGAGACGATCAAGTAGTGCTGGAACTCAAGGCAAAGACGCTCGCACCGAGCGATCATCTTGGCGGGGACCGCGGGAGTCGAAGGCAAGCTGGCAAACAAGAACAGCATGGAAAGAGCGTCGTCGAGATCTCTCAGTGCGTCCACAAAGGTCGGGTATCGTTCGCGGACAAGATGGTCGAGAGTATAAGGCGGTCTGCCCGTCTTCTCCGGGCGGGCGGCATTGCGCTCGAGTCTTGCAGCGTCAGTAACATCGCCTCTTCCAAGAGCCTTGGAAATCTTCTTCTCGAGAGCCTTCTGGTCTCGGAACTTCTGTAGGAGCGGCTCGTGCAAGAGATACTGGATGTCCTTGGCATAGTAGAAAGTGGTGGAGGCGGTAGCGCTCTTGTTGGCCTTCTTCCGGTTGTTTGGCTCTCGGGGAAAGATTCCTCTCCAGATACACAGCTTTCGGAAGTCAGGCAAACTGATCTGGAGTTTCCTAACTGCCTGGTTTCTGGTGATGTAGTTCTTGGCCGCACCGGACTGGCCCTTCTTCTTGATCCGACCCATGGCGCGAAGCGAAGAACGAGAGTATTTCGGACTAGAAAGTTAAATGCTAAGAGTGGCAGACAAGGCAGCGACTGCAGCAGCGTGAAGTATGAAGAAGAGGGAGATAAGAAGTCCCAATTGAATTATGTTGTCTCCTACTGTCTACAACCGCCAAAGCACTATGCAGAGAATCCGAGCAAAGCTGCGACACCCCACCAAAAAGTTTGGGAAGGGATCTCTCGAACTTTTTTTCTGCCACTTGGTACTTTATCTTTATCGATCTTTTTTATCTTGACCGCCTTCCGGGGTTATGCACGGTCAGGCACGTCCAAACAGCCTACTACCGTATTGGCTTAGGTCGGCATTACGGTGCATCTTACCATAACCAATAGAATTAAGTCGTAGAAGCATGACGGAGTGGGGGTCTGATATTACTCCGTTTCAATCGCTCCCAGTAGTGACCGCCGTCCGAAGCAGGCCCCAGGGCGCTGGGCCAAGACGGGACAGGCCAGGTTGTCGTCGCTTGAGGCTCTCACGATTATTGACTTTCAACACGAGATCAGCCCTGCTTTGCGCCGCCAGCAGGAACCTCGTGCAAATCGGCATTTATCTTTCTTTCTGCCCATAGCGATGGACTTGCGCCATGACCAAAGATAAGATGAGCCTCCAGGCGACGACAGGGACAGCTGGTCTCTTTGTCGTCGCCGCAGCTCTCCGTCTGCTGCTGTTCACTGCCTTCCCTGGCCTTCCCAACCTATTGACCGGTCGCGTCGAGATCTCGACCCCCGTGACGAGCTTCAAAAGATGTACAGTGCTCCCAATTTCTCGCAGGACCCACGGATATGAATAACCACTAACTTTTACCAACAGTGCAGGAGGGTCTGTTCCTCTACAATCATAATGTCTCTCCGTACGATGGTGGCGTCTACCACCAGGCCCCTCTTCTCCTGCCGTTGTTCTCACTCCTCCCCGACCCGTCGACATATCCGATCTTCACGTACATACTATATATATTGGTAGATCTCTTGAGTGCCAATGCGCTATACAAAATCGCCGAGTCCAGGGAAGGGGCCACCTCCCGACTGTATACCTCCCCGCGTAAGGAAAAGCGATGGAGCGGATACGTCGTGGCCGCCCTGTTCCTGTTTAATCCGTTCACCATTGCGACGTGCATAGGGCGCCCAACAAGTGTCTTTACGACTTGTGCGATCCTGCATGCCGTGGCTAAGGCGCTTTCGGGCAATATCTTCACGTCCATGCTATCCCTCTCATTCGCCGCCTATCTTTCCATGTACCCCTTACTGCTATTACCGCCTATGGTGATCTTGGCCTATGACCGGACATACAACCCCAAGGCCCCCAAGTCTCTTGCACAGCTCGCGGGCATGTGTACTCTTGCTGTGGGCGGCAGCCTGGCCCTTCTCTTCCTCTCGTCCTACGCCCTGACGGGTTCCTGGGAGTTCATGTCCTCCACCTACGGCATCCAGCTGACCCTGACGGACCTGACCCCAAACGCGGGTCTGTGGTGGTATTTCTTCACCGAGATGTTCGACAGCTTCCGGTCCTTCTTCCTCGGTGTCTTCTGGCTGCATTTGTCGTCCTACACCCCGGCGCTGACGATCCGGCTTCGGCAGCAACCCCTCGCCGTCATCATGCTCCTCCTCGGCATCTTCGCCATCTTCAAGCCCTACCCGTCCATCGCCGACACGTCGCTCTTCCTGGGCCTGGTCCCCTGCTACCGCCACGTCTTCCCGTTGCTGCGCTACAACTTCGTCACGGCCTCGGTTGTCCTGTACGGCACCTTCCTCGGCCCCGCCTTCTACCACCTCTGGATTTACGCGGGAAGTGGCAACGCCAACTTCTTCTACGCTATCACGCTGGTCTGGAGTCTGGGTCTGAGCCTGCTCGTCAGCGACCTGGCCTTCGCGATTCTGCGCGACGAGTGGGAGGTTGAGCGACCCGAGATGCGCGGTAAAGAAATCCGGCAGATCTAGGAGTCTCTGGAGAAAAGCCGGCAGACGCTGCTTCATTACGTATGGCTATTATTAGTATTCGATGTTGTAGCATGGTTCATAGATACACGTTACTTCAACACCTCATGGGCTTGAAGGGAAAGAAGAATTCCATACAGCCTCAATGGAACATGGCACGATGGGTCCCTGCAATGCCCGCAGAAAGAGAACGCCAGGAACATAAATTAATGGGTGCCACGTTCTAGACAGATAGAACCTATTAGCAGCGTATGCCCGCTGCCTCAAATAAATTACCACGAGGTACAGCTTTGTAAAGGGAGAAGACGTACACGTCGAAAAGCAGCGAATTGGCTGCAAAGTATACGATAGGATCATGCCTCCCTTAAGGGGGCCCAAGCCTTTAGACAATAATGAAAGATTCAACTTTCTGTCAACTCAAGTATAGGCAGGAGAATTAACAAATCTTTACACCAATTGACCCAAATAGATGAGTTACTGTGTGTTTGACTCTTTACACAGCTTGCATGATCATCCTGGAAATACTCGAGCCCCATCGACCCCTGAGTACTTAGTCAAGAGGCGACACCAGTACTGCGCACACTTCCAAAGTTGAAGATGACTTCTATTTCGTGTTTCAATACTGGTCGACACTCCAATGCCCATTTCCAGGTGATATATATGTAAAGCATTGTTACATCGGCCCTTAGCTGAGTCGATATATCTTAGCCTTAGTATCATCATATCTATCATATATAAAGCGAAGATGATTCAACTCTGCAGTGAGTTGACTTGTTTTGATATTTCTACTATTTCCCCTGTTGGAAACATAGCACGCATACTGGACACATCATATGCACCTGGATCTACATATAGCACAAACTAAAAGGCCACCACCAAGTAGACTCATCTGACATGTTGTACATACTGTGTGTCTACTTTCATGCTCAAGGTTCAACATCAACAGCGACCTCAACTTTTTCTCCTTGATATACTGTGTCCCTCTCCATAGGTGAAGGGGCGGGAGGCGACATGGCGGGAGCATCGAAACCAGGCAGATTGTTGAAAATCGCCCCGATGTCTCCAAACTGATATAGACCCCCCTTCGGAGCCTCCCAATGATGTGTAGAGTCACCAAATGGCGACAGAGCTTTGAAAACCAGAGCACCGCCCACTGCGGCGAGCCCGACGACTGCTGCGCCGACAGTGAACAGGACCTGGGTCGGATCACGCGTGCTCCCAGGTTCCTTGACACCACCACCTTGCCAGCTCTTCCATGAATCCCCAACGCCTGGTACATGTTCCGTGGCATCGCCAACGAATCGGCTCGCCATAGCGACGCAGCTCTGAGCTACCGGGTTGGTCCAAGGTAACGTATCCTGAACATGGCCTTCCTTCCATTGGACAATATCCTTTTGCATAGTATTGAGAAACTTGATCAACCTTGAGCCGACATGATTCCTGTTCATACATTTTTCCACAAAGGGATGTGGTGTCTGCACTCGCAGAAGCCTCAAGTACCCGAACGCAAGGAAATCTAACGAAGTCGGCTTCTCATCACTGAAAAAGTATGTTTTGTTTCCGCGCAACTCATCCAACGTCAAGAAGAAGTCTTCGAGGAGGCTCTGCAATCTAATAGCGGCTGCTTGCTCAGGCTGCATGCTGTCACTGACGGTGGGCCGGGTGGGCAGCCGCAGGAAGCCGGTCGCTGTTACCGGAGCCGTGACATTGGATTCCGACGACCCATCCTCCGGGTCGACGTCGGCAGCCAGGTGGTCCAAGCCGAGGTGCTCCGTCTTTGCAATTGCAGTGGAGCGAAGCTTGAGCGGAACCGTCCATGTCAGCGGGAAGCGGAGCAACGACGAGTAGGCAGGCCTAGTGAGTTCTGACCAGGCGCTGGGCGAAACGTAGAGGAAGAACGCGAGCAGGGCTGACCCGCGCGATGAGAGGTAGGACGCGTATGCCAAGGCGTCAGCTCGCTGCGCCTCGGTGAGGTCACCATCTGCTGGTGCGAGGGAAGTATCTGATGCCAGAAAGCGCACGATGTTTAGGTACCCAGAGATCCAGGTACCATTGTGGTGCAATGCGGGGAGTACATCTAGGTGCCGGGATTAGCTACAGGAATAGACTGGCAGGGCATCACATGGGGTTGATTCGGATCGTTCGAAACGAGCCTGATGATGGTGGGGACGACCTCGAAATAAGTTTACCCAACACAGGGGCGTGTTTATACGGTGAGGCGATAATAGATGGACCTACAATCGGGCGACACGCTGACGTCGTTACTGGCGACCAGCGACCATGCTGCTCGAGGAACAACATAGCCCAAATAAGAAATGGCAGCTAAACATTCCGGGTCAATAGATGGAAGCCCAAAGGCTTCGCCCCAGACGTGAAGTTCCATGATTGGTGATGTCTTTGTTACGCTGGTGGCTGAATCCAAGTCGAGGAGGAGATCTCGATGAAGCCGAGAGGCTATTGCATCCAAATCAAGTTATTGAAGTGTGATGGCTCGCCAAACAGACAACTATCAGACAATAGCTCTGAAGCAGCAAAAATCAGGTTTGCCTGATGCTGTATTGGGCAGCTTGCAGTCAGCAGTGGCTACCTCTTTGGGAATGACTGCCTCAGCTCCAATGGCTGAGGGGTATCAAGGTCGTTCAAGTGATCAACCGGCGTGCAGTAGTAGTTGGACAACCCAGGGAACTGGCAAGGTAGATCTTGGAGAGGCGATCTTGTTCCCCATCAAAAGACCAGGTCGGCTCGAGCGTTCGTTGTCAATTTACGGGAAAGAGGAAAGATTGCCATGCCTTCAAACATGCAGAAACGTGTCGCTCGCTATGATTGGATCTCTGAACTTTATCGCGTCGTTTCACCAAGTCTCAGTAGCGCTTCTTATCGGCACGTGCGTGCAATCCCCAGCTATTGTACTGAATTACCCAATTTTTGCTCTCCACGATTCAGCTTGACGTCACTGACTCGACTTTTATCTAGGTAGATAGTGTATGCATGGGTATGTACTTCTGTTTGCAGATTAGTAAGGTACGCCGGGCCCAGCCAAAAACCATCCTGCATCTGGCATCTGAGCATCTCCATCTAATTTAAAGCTCTGTTCTAGGGGAAGACATGGCAATTTGCCACTTGCTGGACGGCCTGACAGCTGTTCCTGATCGCCAGGGGGTGGCAAGTAGCATTCTCGGCCTCTAGGCCTCTAGAAAACTCTAGTAATATGTTTTTCCATCCGTGAGGGCGAGTGTCAGCGTATCACTGGCCTTGCTGGCTGAAGGTTGCTATCGCTTAGCCAGCCGCCCAGCGCTGGTCTAGGCTGACACACGCTCTATCCGGAACGCACCGCAAGGCAAAGTATGTAGTAGTACCGTATGGTCACTAAACCAAGTGGCAGGCATTTGACGTGATATCCTGCGTACACCTCTAGTAACAAGTATCGTTGTATGGCAGGGCGTCTTACTATTTCTTGGGTGGGCCCTGTCGCTTATTCTTGTCAAGTTTCGAAGATGGAGAAAGTAGGCAAATTCGCCTTTTATGCTTTACGAGGTAATGTAGGCACTGGCGGGCACTACTGTACTGTACATACGACCATCGCTCACTAGGTACAAAAGCATGCAGGTTAGTTGGTAGTAGTAAGTGGCAGTAGGAGATATCCATGACCATGAGACATCGTGAGAGTCCAGATGCCATCTTGGGTAAAACTGCTCACCATTTGTGACATTTTCAACATACCTGTCCTCGGTGTGCGTGTATTTGTTGTGGGAACAGCCGGCCAGTGCAAAAAGCTGCTGCTTACACACATTCCATGTTTCGCAATCCACATTAGCCCGTCTGACATGCAGACGAACAGTCATCAGTGCGTTTGAGCCTCAACATTGCATCGCACATTCCACATGCAAGTCAGCAGGAAGACTACTACAACCTTGCCTTGGGTGCTTGGGAAAACGCGTTCGTACGATAGGCAGATTGACTTTGATGGTGCGTCAGCTCAATTCGCGGGGAGGTGCCAACGCTAGAACAATTTAGCATGACTCTTCAGTCTGAAAAAAGATTCTCTTCGCGTGTTTCGTCAGAGGCGCCCGGCCTTGACGCTTGGCGACATGTGTGCGAGTACCAACCACTACGCTATGATTCTACTACTATGAACGGCCAGCATTCCAAGACATCAGACGGTCCCTCTTCCAAGTTCCCAGGTACGAACCTACCTTACCACCTTACCATTCAAACCGGGGTCTATTGAACGTGAAATATGTGACTGATATGATATGGCGTCGTTTCGTATGCAAAGAGCGGGCGACCTGCCTGACCAAGGGCGGACTTGGAATGCCATGCCCCTCTGAGAGCTAGCTTCAAGCAATTGACCGTGGCAACCGCGGTTGTTCGGCATGCCAACAAACCACGAACCCCAGATACCAGATGGGTTATTGAATGGATATGCCTCTTTTGGGATCCATCCTTGCAGATTCCCTTGTTGCTTCATCTTCTTTTTTTCGGCCGAGCGCAAAGAGAGATACGAGGCAAGGTTTGAGGCACCCCAACCTTGCGGTTGATAAGCACCACATTCAGGTACTGGAACCTAGTCCTCATTGCTGAATTGAGCATACCTTCCGAGGCTTCGTCTCACCCACTCACTCACTCAGCAGCGCCAAGACATGGCAGGGCAAGGGTTGGGGGGAACGGACTTCTGAATGAACGGACGGACGGACTGACAGGCGGTTGTCGGCAGCTACCTACCTGCGAGCCGATGATAGCATGACAATCGGGCCATCTTGTGCACACATTCGCATCTGCATATGGGAGGGTGATACAGAGAAGAGGACATGGCCTTTCGATGGATGGGACTATTATGATTTGTCCATGACTCGATGCGCAATAGCCCACCCTCCACATTTTACTATATTCTCTAGCTGTAACGGACAACCACTACCTCCATCACTACTCTGGCGAGAAAGGGAGATGAAAGTTGCGATTCTGTTCTCTATCGACGATCGAACTAGGTAATGCTTCAATCAAATAGGAATACGTAGGTCGTAGTAGTGGCCGTAGTGGGAGGTTCGGCTTTTTGGGTTCATGGTCTTCCTGGGAAGAACCGATACACTTACCAGACAAGACCCGAGCCAACTTTCAGGAACGCTTCTTGGCGTCGCGAAGGTGTTAGTGCCCAGGTGGCCAGGCCAAGAGGAGCCTTTCGGCTCGACGGGTAGGGTAGGTACTTGTCACATAGTTCGTTCGCGAATTAGCACGACAAGGCGGCGACCGGCGATTGAACGCAGGAGTTCTTTCGGCGATTGGAAACAATTGACTCGAATGACTAGCATAGCTGGCCAAGTTTATTCAAACAAACCCATGGCTGCTGACCAGCTGGGTAATAATACCGCCGAGTGATAGATAGCGCTTATATTCGAAAGGAACAAGAATCAAAATGCTAGTGTAGCCAGTGTTGGATAAACAATGGTGTTATCCTATTCGGTGGATTTGGAAAATAAGGATTTCTTATAAGTACAGCTTTTACAGTACATGTGCCCCAAAGCTTAGGTAGATAAGGTAGTCAGTCTACTTCTCACCCAAGATGTACGCGGTGTCCACCAAACCCTTTACACAAGATATATTGTACTGGGTTACTGCGCCGAAAAGGAAAAAAATAAAATGAAATGATATGCCATGACCAAGTTTGATATTCAGGTTGATCCTATGGGACGGCGGTCGGTATGCTCCTCCCGACCACATCCCACTCTTTTCTGCGCTGGCCCCCTCCCTCATGCTCATGCTCGCATGCTTTGCACTCACATGCGTCTGTCCGGGTCTCAAGTTTGCTATTTGCTCCTGGCTCCCCCACAGCAGCTGCTGCTTAATATTAGCTCCGCACATGCGCATGTATCAAATCTGTGATCATGATGTAACTCTGGATATTTCACGTCGAGTGATGGGCCGCTAACACCTTAACGAACCCCTCCTTTGCCATATCCGAAAGGGCGGTATGCCTAGTGCTAGTAATTAATATGATCTGCTTCCCGCGGCTGCAGACGGATTTTCGGGGCTGTCGCGACCCTCGGTTGGCACCGCTGGCACAGTTATGCTGGTATGGTACGAGAAAAAGAAGGAGGGGTTGATCCTGATTTCCGCCGCCCGCAATCAATTGGTAGATTTGTTGGTCGCCTGTTGCCCAATAGTACGTGCATGAGGGCAAGGAAAAGGAAATGGAAGAAAAGCAAAGGGAAAAAGACAGGCCGGATCGGCACCGCTGTGTATCAGTTTCATTCATTGGCCCTGGCAGCTGCGAGCTGGAATGAGTTCAAGGACATCCAGGTACGTTTCAAGATGATTGAGATGAGATGCAATGTCTGGTAGTTGGAATAAAATTATGTGTTTTTTTCCTGTAATCGTAGCAATAGTAATTTGCCCGTATCTTCATTTCAATCGTTGTTATCCGATCAATAGTTGTCGCCAAGTAGAGATTCCCGACCCCCAAATGGCCCCCAGCTATAATCCTCGTAGTGTCCAATCATCACTCAGCTTCCCCAGGGGTATCCGCGCACGCAAGCCAATTCTTTGCAGAAGACGCCATGACGATGCTTTCTATTTGTACATGAACCCAGACCCCCGAACACCCCTGTGTGAAATAGATCCCATTCAAAATCATGAACCAATTGTTCCCGTATCCCATTGGTGGTCAGTCGTGTAAGCGGGTCCAGTGACCCCAGGTGTGACTTGACCAGTGTATTATCGTACAACGCCTCATATGTCAAACGAAATGACAAGGAGAGTATAAAGAATCCGTTGAGCCAGCTCTGGGTGAGATTGTGCGAACGGCAGGAAACTTTAAGTGCCGTCAAGCGCGGTTGGTGATGCGGGACGCCAGGCGGCTTGCATGCAACTATGGATGCGATGCAAGATGCCAATGGTCGCCAGGTTCGCGCATGTGATCACCAATGCACTGTCGCAGTTTTTGTATGGTGAGAGCGGAGGTTGTGTAAGTCCTCCTCAGCCCAGACGGCGAGAGCGCCGTGCGCCTCTAGGGGATAGGCATCCTAGAGGGCGGCAGCTCAAAGCAGAAGAAGCAGGAGATCGATTGGTTCCAGTCAACCGATCAGTAAAGTGAGTGATGACAGTATGAATGTCGGTGTCCCGTATGTTTCGTTCTGATAGTGTTGTGTGTTGTAGTTACGTTCATCGAAGAGCAGGCCTCATATCTAGCCTCTCTTGGGCAGAGGAGGCAGAGGTCGGTTTGGCGGCGGGCCAGGTGAAGGAGGCAGCTGCGAGGGGCGCTGGGCAGGCATTTCGAAGGTTGAGGTAGCCAGCTTGACGGTTGTGAGGGGTTATACTATGTGTCTTTGGTATAGTATAGTGAGATGCTTAGTCTTCCTGTTGTAGAAGCAACGGAAGGCTGTTGATAGTAGGTAGGTAGATGGGTATGGTATTGGTAGAAGTGGGTGTAAGTTGAGTTGGACGCTAGACAGCTGATGGTAGATGTCGGAGTGAAGTTGTTATATAGAAGAGTAGTAGATAGTAGCTCTTGCTTGCAACTGATGATGGTCTGATGATCCTGTGAATTGGAAACAAAACTGTCCGATGGTTAGGAGGGGAGAGGATGCCTTATGTATGTAGGTAGCCGGCGGTGATAGTCATCTGTTTGTCCAGATTTAATGAAATATACTTTATGGGCGATACTTCCAAGGTCGTCGCTAGCTCGCGTCAAGGCTCCAACGGGTACTTGGGTACACCGCCAGACTTGGCGCTGGACTCTGGGACTTTGGCATTAGGTACAAGCCGGTTTACAAAGCGCAGCACGGAGCTATCTCCACCGGGGTGGTATGAACACGCAGGCCGTCTCTGGTGAAAAGGGTACCCCTGTAATCACTCAGCTCTCACTGGTTTGACTGACAAAAATAATCTCCCTGGCCCTGACAGGGGTCAGTAGTGTACATACACTAATAGTGACGCAGCTGTGTGTGTGTGTGTGTGCCACACCTCTGCAGCCTGTACTGCCGTACTGTACATACAAAAGTCAGAAGGAAAATGAAACAAGCATAAGCCCCTGGAACCATGTGTAGAGCCCCTGTCCGACACAGAGACAATGTACAGTACCTACGCCCGCGTACATAGAGACACTTTCAAGGTTACATGCTGTTACCTACTGTGCCTACTCTCCTCTCTTGCGTCTTGAGCGCCTGAGGTCCGGCCAGAGGTCCTGAGTAACGGCCCCCGAGATCCAATGTTGGTACCTGGAAGTCAATTTGGCTCTAAGCGCAGAGACTAGACTACTTCTTGACCGACGAAATTCTTTTACGGGATTTGCAAAATAGCGGTCGCAGCACAGAGGAGCCAGAGGAGCCCGATGAGAAAAATAGGCCAAAATTTGCGACCAGGAAGCCCATGTTGGTGCTATTCTGTAGCCTGGTTCCAGGCAAAAGCTGGCAAGAGCGGCAGTGATGAGGTGAGAAGAGTCTTGAAATGAGACTCCCCACTCTGTAGAAGACTCATAGAACAAAAGGATATCCACCCACTTTCCACTCTCTGCCCCAGATAATGCGCCTGAAAGTGGTGTTTTTTTTTTTTTTGCTTTCTACTCGTCACGTCAGACGTATGTAGGGCAGCATTACAGCATGCCCTGGGGAACGAGCGGGCCAGTTTCCAAGGAAAGCCAGTGATTCGCTCGCTGGACCGCATAGACCAGATCCATAGCACGACTATCATCATGTAGTGAGCGGCTCTGGATGGAAAGACGTTCAGGCCAACAACGGCTGGTCCGGAGTTGGGTGAAACACGGGCAAAAGACTGCTGGGCTTCACATAGCGCCTCTCGTATGACAAGTTGAATTGATATGTCCCCGATGAGACAGCATTCTGGTCGCCTACCTGCCTGTTTGTAGCACACGGCGCGACACGAAATCTCATTAAAGTTGCATGGACATGGACGTAAAAGTCAGCTGGCCTCTGTGCCCTGGAAAACGGCCTCTTGTTACAAGGTTGTGACCCCTGCCTGCGCTTGCAATGGCGTTCCTACTTTTTGAAGATCACGTTCAACAAACTGGGCGCCCGTGTCTTGCTTTTTGGCTGGCAGTGTCCGCTTTTGGCCGTATCGACAGACCGGGAGGGGAAGAAGCAACTGGCTCTATGTCGGCGATCTGGTGGTTAGTCTGGCAAGCTGGATGGAGGCTGGGGGGAGAGGAGGGGTTGGATGCCATTAGACAGGTAGTTCTATGAATGCTTTTTTTGTCTCCAGCTTTGCGTACCAGGTAGCCAGGCACCAGGCTAGGTGCACGGTAATTACAATAGGAAAATATCTAGCATCATCACAAGCCATGCTTGCACCGATATTCCCGGGCCTGCCGAGTCCAGAAGCCCTTACGAACTCTTACGTCGCCGTGGTGGCTAGATCTACCGAACCGGCTGATGGAGGAGCAGGAGCAGGCAATTACATTTTGAATGGAGTGCTTTCAGCTGCCCTAAGGTTAGTTAGTCTCTCTACCTCAGCCGCCAGTCTCCAGTCTCCAGAGTCCAGTCTCCAGTGCTGGTAGTGGTAGTAGTAGCTCGGTAACGTGGCCCACTCTAAGCTGATACATGCCTGTCGCGCACCGATACACCGACCCAACTGTCAAAAAATGCACTCGTCCTGGGCAAAACTGTCCATGTAATGCGATATATTCTGCATTCTCCAAACTCGAGCATGAGCGCCAAAAACGGCCCCCCCAGTAGACAGCACATCCATAAGTGACGTGCGTGTGAGTCACAATGTGCTGTTCAGCATATACCTATCCCTCTTCAAACTACCATACGCATGTTAGGTAAAGTAGGCATGTATGTAGATAGAAGAAGACAGGCCAATTGCGGTTGCTCATTGGCCACGTCGAGACGGGCTGCTTACAGTCCAGCATTCACATGGCCACGATCCTGGCCGCCACATTGAAAGCCCGGCAACGGAAGAAGAAATGAGAAGTGTACGCATCAGCCGATGTAGCCCTTCCGCAATCGTAGGGTAGCAGTGAAAGTACTCTTTTTGGATCGCATCGAGCATTATACGACAGGATCTCCCACAGGGCTGAGGCGATTTCCCATACCCTTGACTGACGTAGGAGCGAGATGGAAAGGAAATTGGATATCTGTGAGCAGTACCTGCTGGGGTTTCAAGCTCCCTCGTACCGATTCTGAAGGTATCTATCTACCTAAACCCCCCCCCCTCCATGTTGCCTGTCAGCACGTAGGTTTATGTAGTCGTAAGTATGTACGTTTTGTTGAAACGCTATGCTGATATGAAAAGGGAATACGGGCTGTCTAAGCCTCTCAGTAAGACGCAACCCCGTTCGCGCTTATCAACTCTCAAATTACGACTTTACCATGGCTTTGACACGGACCCCCTCGGGATAAATTGATTGACTCTGATACTGGTAATACCCTTTCATTGCGGCTGACCGCATAATTTCTGCGCTGTCTCGCTGCTCTAGAAATAGCCAAGGTGGCTATAGGATTTCGATAGTCGCCGCCCGCCTTCCAGAGGCCGTTCTCAGTGTTAAGCGGCCAAGGCTGGCGCTGACTGCACTCAAGCCGTTACGCACACTAATAACCATGATACGACTTGGAGGGTTGGTATTTGTAGACATGCAGCCGTTGCGGGCCTCTTGGCGCTCTTCGAAATAGCACAGAGACAACACCCAGTACCTAAAATAGAACGAGCACAACATCATATATAATGATATCCAGTCCTGATGTCTAATGCGATCGAAGATGAGATGCAACCCATGAGAGAAAGAAACCTCCACCGCCGCCGTCTGATATACTTGGAGCTGGCGGCACGGCACCACAATATCACTGTCATACCCAAGTCTAACCTAGAGGACCACTTGAGAGGGCTTACGGACGGCTCGTAGCATCAAAGGCAGCCGCAGTGTCACGAATGCCAGCCTCGAACTCAACACCATGTACTAAACACAGCACCGGCAGTTGTGGCTACTCCACTTCTGAATTATGCTCAAGGGCGATCGGTAACACTATACTCAAGAGTTCTAGAAAGGAGTAGGCTGGTAGGGTAGGGTACAATAAAGCAAGCTGTCAGTTTCTGTACATACGAGCTGGACCCTGGATTTTCATATCCCGATTTTAGGGAACTGGCATCGTACCAAGTGGGACTGGAGTGGTTAGCATTCAGCAACCAATTGCGCCGGTGACGCCGCAGGAGAGCGCACGCTACTCAACTCAACACAGGAAGGATGAGAAAAAAAATCACTGAGCCGTTGTCACGATACAAGCAAGCCATGTCCCCGCCATGTGTCAATCGTGCTCAAGCGTGTACAGTAGAGTACGGAGTAGGTATGTACTGATGGCAGCGGTCGCAGTAAATTGCGGTGGAGTCGGCAAGCTCAAACAGCAATGCTAACGGAGACGATTCCAGCGCACAAATGCGCCGAGCTGGGCAGACGCCAACCCATTTGCCACCGTGGGCAGCCAAATGCAGTGCATGCACCACTTTTTCTGAGATGAAGCACGGGCAGGGTGGAGAAGATCTAGCAAAAAGAAGGCCAGAAAGAATTTATCGCCAGCAGCATGGAAGGGGGGGAAAAAACCTTCCAGAAGGTTTCCATACACGGACCCATCTCGCTAAACCTCCTGCAACGGCTTTGAGGTTTGGATGGTTCCTGAGTCTCGACTAGGGAACGATGTCCATCGGTCGGCAGAAGCGAGATGCCCCCATTGTTTCATCTCAACGTCTCCTGGGCCTGTGCCTGTCATTCATCTCCCCTAAACCCCCCCCAAAATATCAATATTGCTCTTGCTCAAGCAATAGTAGCGAAAGTACAGAGGTAAGCTGCTCAATGCGATACAGGAGGAACTCTACGTGTGGTTTGCGTCAGGAGCGCGCTGCCCCTGGATTGATTGGATCGCCGAAACGGTGTGAACCTTCTGGGTGAGTGAATCGTTCTGCTTGATGGTTGGCCAGTTCGAACCCTGTTCCTGTTCCTGTTGCGTTGCCCTGAAAATCCTGCTTGCCACATCGCCGAATGCGAGCGGTCATCTGATGTCCTGGCTGTCCAGGCCTGCCAGCCCTACTGTGTGAGAACATGTACAGTACAAGTTGGACGATACCTACATCTTACCTCTTACCCAGCAACCACCCCAACCACCAGCTTCTACTACTAGGTATCGGTAGTTGAGCTCTGACACCTCCTGTGTAGTGGATGGTCTCCCCCAATGTGGAACTGGAAACCTGGCAGATTTCAAACTTGGTCATCATCTCGTCTGGTATGGAGCAAGTAACCGTTCCTGTTCCTGGCTTTCGGAGCCTCAATCTTCATCTGATGTTGTTACCCACTCCAAACCTTAGCTGACCTGGAGTTTTCCGAGGAGACCAGGAGTCAAATCAATAAATATCGTCACCGCTGCTTGCAAATGGCCGCCTAGGGTTATCTGAGAATCCGGGAATCTCGGCTCCTCAGCGGGGTCATCTACCTCACCTGAGATGTTGATCGCGGCATGCGTACAAGTATGTAGTCGGTTTTACGGTAGTCGAGTTACGAGCGAGTTGCGACCCTGATCTTGCCTGCTTGCGGCTGGCGTCACAAGCTGATAACTGTGTCTCCATAAGCATAACCCTGCGACAAGGTTTTGGACAATTTGGTGTCGCTTTCAGCCAAGGTTGCTACTATATGTGCCTTTATAACCGGCCTGTTGGTTGATGATCAGCTGCCAGTCGAATCGCGTGTGCTTCTTACTGGATTCGACAAGCTACTTGTTCTCTGATTCGCTCGTTACTAAGTGCTGAGACTGAGTCATCTGCGTGTTGTACTCGTATAAGGTACCGTAGCGCCTTTACCCCGGCTTGCTGTCAGCTGACGGCAGCCAATCCTTGGTGTTTTGTTCCTGGTACGACAAATGCAATTTGTAATCGGCTTTGTGCTGCCGTACCAAGTCTGCGGGTGGTTCGACTGTGGTGCATGAAAGAGAGCTCGTCATGGAGAAGAAAGACGACGATACTGATCTCCCGCGCATGCCGCACGCCCGACGCGGTCAAGATATCACAAGCTAATACACTGGGCATGCGCCGTGTCATACCTTGAATTCGACGATGACGAAGAGTTCCGAGACGTCGTATTCTGGCGGATATCTCGGTGCTCGGTTGGTCTATGGGGTGCTTACTGGTCTGTTGCTTGGTTGAGGGAGCTTCTGCGACGCAGCTCGTCCAATCGCAATCTCCAATGCCCTCCGTTGGCGACGGAGATCGGCAAAAGCAAGGCACACATCTAGGTATTCGACAAGATCATTATCTGCTCGTGCCGTGTTACCTACCAGTTGTTCCCACGTGGAGCAGGGGCTGGCTGCACTTTTCGGGACAAACCCTTGTCACGCCGCCGCCTGGGTTGGACTATTTCGGCAACCCGTTTAGAGACATGACTGACCCAATCAGTCGGGTGTCTATTTTCTTCTCAAATACACACAAATCGACGGTCAGCATCTGATTTGGATGCAGCCAGTACTAGACCAATGTGCCGTGCCCCTTGGGCTAATCCCCCAGAAAAAGGAAGCATGTCATTGCCTTGGGCACGGCAACCAATGAGATACTATCCTCATATCTTTGGCTGAAAGCCGCGATTCTCCCTATCGGGGTGCCTGGACAGTCTCCGGACTTTTCTCTCGAGACACAGTCACCACCACCTCGGCTGATGTCTGCGGCCAGAACGACCAATCAACAGCCAATCACGCGTGATCTCAGCACCACTCGCTGAAGATAGGCCCGTGAAAGAGGGGCGTCTTTCCCGAAGAACAAACTATTGCATCCCGTGCTATTCTAATCATGCTGGCAACGTTGGAGGGGTTGATAAGCAATACGACACATGGCTTCCAGCTCCCCAGCCCGACACAGGCTTGCCGGTAAGCCGCAACAACCAAAGGTAACTACTTCCTACCTCGTGGTTGCAATATGTTCTTACCAATCAAGTAGAACTCTCGCTTCCGTTAGCCCAGCCTCAAGCTCTATCGACGCCAAAAAAGCCTCCAGAAGGAAGTCCATGCAGCCCGTGTTTAGGTTGGTAGCTCATGCAACCCTCTGCTTACATATTGGCAATACTCTCTAGGTAATCTACGTCTATCTGAGAAGGCGTGCTTACCGGGATTATGGGCAGCTGATTAGGGAAATAGCCAGGGGTCCAACACTTCCCGTGTCGCCAGCATTTCGGCAAGTAATTCATGGGCCATGCAGTCCCAACCAGCTGGTTAGTCTGCGAGACATCCGACGGCGCAGGGTTTGGCGATCATTTGAGACGCACCGGGAAGACGGCCATAATCACAGACTGATGGATGGTGTCCCGGATTAACAACAGCAGCAACAATAACAACAAATGTCCACGTAACCGATACCACCCCTCCGACGTTTACTTTCGGTCAAAGCGTGGATGGCTATCTCGCGTTGGAAAGGGCCAACTGCATGGCACTCTGAGATTAGCGTGATGAATCATGATACAGGCAATAAGATAATGCCAGTCGTTATAGTGCCGCGTGATCAAGCCAGCAGGGGGTCTCAACCGGCCGAGGACCTGTTTCTCCGTGATAGATGGAAAGCCGGAGGGGTCGGCAGCGCAGGCAACCTGCCATTGTTGCCGTGCTGAGCGCAAATAGCGTAGAGTGTCTGTTTCATTTTGCGCTGATCGGCGCTGGGGTATCATATGATAACCCTATTGGGCACGTACAACTCACACACCCAAGCAAACATTTGGGGATGATTATCATACCGAATCCTTGCTGAATAGGCAGGCTATCGAACGATGTATGTATGCACGCACGCACTTATCTATTTCCCGTCAGCATTGGCAATTGAGGGGACACGAAGATGATGGGGGGGGGGGGGGGGGGGGGGGTGGGGGGGGGTGGGTTGGCGGGGGGGGGGGGGGGGGGCGGGGGGGGGGCGGGGGGGGGGTGGGGGGGGGGGGGGGGGGGGGGGGGGNCCCCCCCCCCCGCCCCCCCCCCCCCCCCCCCCCCCCCCCCCCCCCCCCCCCCCCGCCCCCCCCCCCCCCCCCCCGGTGGATAGGTGATGTGGTTGTACCTATATCAATAATGCAGTCCTAAGCCTCGCTCGCTTTGTGCAACCTGGACAACGGATATCAATCCAATATCAAACGGGCATGTATGTATATGCCTATGTATGGTAATCTAATATTGGGATTTGAGAGGGGGCCCTGGAGGCCTGGGGGCGGTGGGCAAAGGCGCCGATGAAACAGATCGACGACGGCTTGCAGACCAACTGCATCTCCGATATGTACAACAGCCTGACAGCATTCATTCACTGTTTGTTTGTTGGGTGTGACGAGCAAAAGAGGAGAGCGGGCAGGCGGGAAGCAATGGAGCACTCCCCCACAATCTCTCCATCCGTTCAGCCATCTTGTTTGCTCGTTGCTTGGCTTCTAATTTCTCTCTTGGTGTGTGACCAGGTGACCAGGCTACCTGTCCTACTATCTCCACTTTCTCTTACTCGACCCATTAAACGTATAACCATATCGTTCCTTGATTGGTGAACCCATCGGGTTGGATCTTACTCACGTATCCCATTAATCCATATCAGTCAAATGCATGTAACCTACAATATCATATTCCCAGATTCGCAAGCCACTAACGACGTTGGGCATCAGCTGAGGATTATATCGAACAGGGAGCCATGGCCTCTACTGAGGTCCGCCGTCAATTGATTAAGAACAACAACGCATGCATCATCATCATGATTCCTTTCCAGAGGATCACGATGTACCAATTGCTTCAGCTTCGGCACCGGCGGGTATCTGGGTCGAGATAATGAAGGTCTCCATCATGGCTGAACCGCCGCCATGTTTACCCTTGCTAATTGCTCCGCCCCCACCGCTTGCCGTTGCATTGCTCTGGTCGCGGCGCTTAACGACCAAACATAGCACTCGCCCGTAGATGGAAAAGCCCTCATACGAGATGTCCATTGCCAGTTTCTTTTTATCATCCCCGTCTGTGGTATTTTTCTCGTCTGCCGCGGCAGCCTCCTTGCGTCGCTTGGCAGGGCGCTGGCCACTGGTAGTCGATCGCGACAGACCACCCTCGTTGGTGTATGCAGCATCCCCGTCCTCGTCATCATCCGAGGAGGGAATAACCTCGAAGTCGCTTTCGCCCCCATGTTGCTGCTGCTGCTCCTCATCATCGCCCTCCGCATCTGCCGTGTTTCTCCGCGCCCGCTTGGGCCGGCTGCTAGCCGCCGCGCCACCCGGAACAGACGCGGGGGCCAGGGGGATCGCATCCAGCAGCAGACCCTCGTCGTCGTCGTCGCTCTCTTCGCGCCGGATGGTGATGGCCCCAGACGCTGCATGCAGATCCACGTCGAGGGGCGCTTCGTGGGTGGCCCCAACGAGCCGTCCCGAGTTAGACGTCAACTTGGTTTGCGTTGTATCATGAAAATGTTTATGCTTCGTCACCAGCGAATGGCGCGTAGTCGTTTCGGTGAGAAAGATGGACACCTCGAAGTCGTCTGTGCTACCCCGCGCCCCGGGATATGGTCAGTTAACTCTTGGAAATGCATGCATGTCATGCCCAACATAGAACATATATATTGGGTATGTCTGCAGACTTGTAGATCCTATGGGGGCGTGTAACAGTTGCCGCTGGGGGGCTGAAAACGCGTATCCCAAGATGTATGTACTGTACATCGCGAGCTGCAAGACTCTGGTAGACAGTGACTTATGATGTGGAAAGTGGGAACTGCGTGCATGATCCGCCGGTGTTGTTGTAGTTGCTGCTGTATCTTTTCACTTACCTTCGACCACGACATCCTTGATGCCCTTTTTCTTGGTGCTTTTCTTGCGGCTTCGTTCTCTCTCCTCGCGCAGCTTGGGCAGAACGAGCGGACGCACACTTTCAATCACCCTTGGCAAGACTGGTTTCCGCGGGTTGAGTAGCCACGTCTGGGCAAGTGCCGGGTTGTCCAGGTATATGCGGCATTCGATGACAGAGTATTTGGTGATGCGAAGATACCGCCGGATTGGCGCCATTACGAACTATGAGCAGCTCTCATACCAGGCTTGCAGGATGAGATATGGTGCTTTGTGGTGTAAACGACACTACCTCGGCGCTGTCAATGACGATATCTGGGATAGGTGAGTGGCAGCCTTGCATGCGCACATGGGTGGCTAGGCTATGGAAATACATGTAGTACCTACGTATCGACCTACTCAGCTCTGTGATTGGTTCAATTCAATTTGAATAGCCCCCCACCACGGCTTCATCCCGCTCCACTACTAGTGGCCGAAGCTGTAAGAAATCCGATTTGCGGGTGCAAGCAATTGCTGGAAGCTCTAAAAATCCGAACCAGCTGTGCGCTTGATGCGATTGATAGAGTTGGACTACAAGTCGAGTGCCCTCGTCATGAGCCCGAGGTAGTCATGTCAAAGAAATGGACGGCAACCCTGAGGCTGCCAAAGTCCACCTTTCCGTACGCCATCCTCTGTGACTAACTTTCCACGTCCGTGTTCTAACTGAACTTTGCCTGCTTAGAGCAAGACCTCTGCCCCAGCTCAAAGAGCAGTATGTTAAGAGATCTGCCGACGACTACTACGAATGGCAGAAGTCGAACCGACCCTCCGATGACCAATTCATCCTTCACGATGGGCCGCCGTACGCCAATGGCAACCTCCACGTTGGCCATGCCCTGAACAAGATCCTGAAGGACATGATCCTTCGTGTCCAGATCCAGCAGGGCCGCCAGGTCGACTATGTTCCCGGATGGGACTGTCACGGGCTCCCGATCGAGCTGAAGGCAATCGAGAAGTCCGAGGGCAAGCATCTGTCGGCAATTGAAACCCGTAAGGTAGCCCGGAACCTGGCGACGAACACGGTCGTCAAGCAGATGAAGAGCTTTCGCTCGTACGGCGTCATGGGCGACTGGGATCGGCGGTGGACGACCATGGACGCGGCCTACGAGATCAGGCAGTTGCGACTGTTCCAAAAGATGGTCAAAAAAGGTCTGGTCTACCGGAGGTACAAGCCGGTTTACTGGTCCCCGTCTTCCAAGAGCGCGCTCGCCGAGGCCGAACTGGAATACAAGGAGGATCATGTGTCAAACTCTGCTTGGGTACGGTTTCCCATTGATGAGTCCTGGAGGACCCATTCTCCCCTCGCTTCGCTCGCGGACGCGGTCTCGCCGACATCGCGCTTGTATGCAGTCATATGGACCACCACTCCCTGGACTTTGCCCGCAAACCAGGCCATCGCCGTGCACGACGATCTTGAGTATGTCATTGTTGAGAACGACGGCGTGGCGTACCTTGTCGCCTCGAGCCGTGCCGAAGCCTTCTTGGCCAAAATACCCGGCAAAGTCAGCTCAGTGACGATTCAAGGCAACCAGCTGAACGGTCTAAAATACACAAATCCAGCGCAAGGGAGGTCAGGCAAGCCCCAACCAATAATACATGCCGACTTCGTTTCGGCAGATTCCGGAACCGGTCTTGTCCATCTGGCTCCTGGTCACGGTTTCGATGATTACGAAGTTTGCCGGGGACTCGGCTTGCCAATCACCACTCCGATCAACAATGAGGGGTTCTTCACACAGGAAGCGTACCCTGATGACCCCTCGAAATTGACAAGTGCCCCGTCCGTCATTGAGGGCGCCAGCCAAGCGGTAATAGATTTGTTAGGTCCAGATGTACTGGCTTCGGAAAGCTATCAGCATAAGTATCCGTATGACTGGCGGACAAAACGACCGGTTGTCATTAGGGCGACTGAGCAATGGTTCGCCGACGTCGCGCACATCAAAGAAGAGGCCCTAGCCTCTCTAAAAATGGTCCGCTTCGTGCCAGAGTCGGGCGAGAACCGCCTGTCCAGCTTCGTCAAAGGGAGGAGTGAATGGTGTATCTCGCGCCAGCGCGCTTGGGGTGTACCGATTCCAGCTCTCTACGACAGCAATGGCGCTGCAATCGTCAGCGAGGAGATCGTCGGCCACATAATAGGTGTTATTCAAGAGCGTGGCATCAATGCATGGTATATTGACGAATTGGACGACCCTGCCTGGATTCCGACTGAACTGCATGGCCGGGGGTACCACCGCGGCACTGATACGATGGATGTGTGGTTTGATAGCGGCAGCAGTTGGAGCATGATGTCTGGCCAGGCAGATGTCTACCTGGAGGGCTCTGACCAGCATCGGGGTTGGTTTCAGTCAAGTCTTCTCACACGGATTGCTGCTGGTGCAGTGGAAAACTCCGACTTTGTAAAAGGGGCACCTTTCAAACAGTTGATCACTCATGGATTTACCTTGGACCAAGAAGGTAAAAAGATGTCCAAGTCTCTAGGCAATGTCATGGAGCCTCATCAGGTTATGGATGGCACATTGTTACCCCCTATGAAGGTCAAGGGCAAAGCAGCTCAGGGACAGCCGCAGTATGATGCTCTAGGGGCGGACGCTCTCAGACTCTGGGCAGCCAGTAGTGATTATACTCGAGATGTTGTGATCAGCGTTCCGGTGCTCTCAGCTATCCACACGGCTTTGGTCAAGTACAGAACCATCATTAAAATGCTCCTGGGGTCTATGCATGAATCAGCTCGGTCGGCACCCTTGAGTGCTACGGATCACATCGCTATCGTCCAGCTTCAGGACACCATGCAAGAGGTTGAGACTGCGTTCAAAAACCATGAGTTCTACAAGGCCTTCAATGCTATCAACCGATGGGTTAACAATGATTTCTCGGCGTTTTACCTCGAGGCGTTGAAGGACCGGCTTTACTGCGGCGACGGCGGTGGCGTGCTTGAGCCCATCCTGAATGGATTTTTACGTATGCTCGCGCCCATGACGCCTTCTTTGGTAGAGGAAGCATGGGATCATCGACCAAGCTGGCTCAAGCAGGACGCGTGAGTACAGAGCTTCCTCCTATTTTAAATTTGGTCTCGTAACGTTGCGACTGACTAACCGACTGTGATAGCGCGGCGCGTCATCCCTTGCAACAACTCTACAACGAGCCCCTCGTCAACTCTAGCCGTCTTACCTTGGACCTCGATATTGTCCGCAACGACATCCCTGATCTTATGGCAGTCCATGCCGCCATCAAGGCCGGTCTCGAAAGGGCCCGTTCCGACAAAGTCCTGGGCCAGTCACTGCAGAGCTCCGTCGTTTTGACCATTCCCGGTGACGCTGCGGCAGTGAAGACAGTACTTGACAGGTACGTGCATGAACTGGACGCGATGTTCGTGGTTTCTTCGGTCGAGGTCAATGTTGCGGTGGCGACGGCCGTCGTTGACGGCCAGACTGCGGCGTGGAAATACGAGCACGAGTTCGAGGTTGCTGGTATCAGGGGCACAGCCACAGTGCTCCCTCCTAGGGATGCAAAGTGCCCTAGATGCTGGAAATATGTCGCACCGGTTGAGGACCAGCTCTGTGGGCGATGCGAGGAGGTCGTTGGAGATAAGGCTGTGTAAGGTGTATGTGTACCAAACCCCCACCCAGTGCCATGTATGATATGATGAGCTTAGAGAACTGCGCTATAGAGTGTAGATCAAGCGCATAGATCGAAAATACCCAAATGCTACTCCTAAGATTCCATGGCAATGAAAAGGTCGCCAATGTGTTCAGTGATATCCTGGATTAAGAGCATGTCTCGGGATTTCAAATTTTTTCTAGACGAACCGTATTTCTTACTAGAATGGGTCCTACCTACCTGGTTTGACCATAATACCTTGTGACCAAGGGTTTTAGTAGATATCGAGGGTATCTCCTCTCTTGTCAAGCACGATTCGCAGTGGAACGTAACACCTGGGAACTGACCCTTTGTATGCTCTAGTAGAGGCTGCGATATGTTTACAGTAATAATATTTGGGTCTAGAGTTTTCGCAAGTATCGCCACGGTGCTTTTCTTATTTACACTACCCTTAAGGGTACACACGTGTGGCCAATTGAAAGAGCCGGGTCTCGTTCCAGAGACTATCCGCACACGACTCACAATCCACATTGCATGATTGTGTAATGGAGCTGGCTGTAGAAGTTGATAGGTTGGGTTCATCTACTTCAATCTCACAGGACCCTTCGTTCTGGGTAGCAGAATGATGGCATTGGTTCTTCTGCCCCTGGACCATATGATGCGATCGGTGTTCTGGCATTTAAGCATAAACGGTAAGTAAGAATGGACTAGAATGAAGACCAGTTACTTCGACCACAATTTGTAGAGTATATGCACCCTCTTGGTGGACGAGGAAGATGAGGGTGACGTCGACCCCGTTCGGCGCCCGTCCATAAGCTTCAGCGTGTCCCCACGAGATGCGAGATGACAGCCGGCGATATCTCAAACACATGTCTCTCAAGTCAAGACGGCCGGGTTTTTCATTGCTATAGGTGCCTGGCAATATTTGATATAAAGGTAGGGACTATGTATGGAGTAACCGTCAGTTGATACAAGTTTGGCAACAGCAGTGGGTGGATGCGCTAGAAGACCCGTAGATTTACATAGATAAATAGACTGCATCTCCAGTAGCGAAACGCGGGCCATAAATGCATGTCATGATGCGGATGAGATTACGTTCCTCGACGGCTTCGAGAAGCCTTGGGCCCCGGAGCGTGTGAGTCACAGAATGGCCATAGTAGATGAAGGGAGGGAGCCATGTAAAAAAAAGCAAACGATGAACCATGCATGTGTACAACGATCCCCGGTTCAAACGATTGTGATGGGACCGGGGCATTGAATGGCGTGGGTCGGAGAGACCCATTTCAGCCGAGTGAGCATCTGGCTACTACTGTCCGCGAACGAGATGTTGGAGGAACTGTTAGTAGATGCGTTCTGGAAAGGAGGTTGCACAGTGGGTGTAAGCATTAGAATGGTGCTGAGGTTGGTCCAGCCTTGGCAGTGTGCCTAACACTTGAGCTAGGCCCCTGTGAATTGCGAACTGGCCCAGAGAGAGGCGAACTTGAGCAGGGGTCCGAGATCTGCAGATACGCCTTCTACGACTTCCACCAATGCGGTGCTTTCTGTACTCGGCAATTCAGTACTGTACAGCATTGCGCAGGACGCTTAGAAAACATTTCATTCAGCCGACTGGCTGCTTCCATCAGTTCAATTGGTTGCAACTGGAAATCCTATCGCTAAGCCTCGATGGCCATGCACAGAGCCTTATCTTCGCCTGTAAGTACTGGAGTGTTCCGTACAGGCATCACAGTTCGATGTTCAATGTTCACAGTAGGGTGCATTGCTGCCTTTAGCAGAGACTTTATTAAACGACGCCATCAGCGAGATCCCGGGACGTGCCCCTGAACCAAGGGCTTTTCCATGACACCTAATGGCACTATTCCTGCCTCATCCCTCGCTATCCCTGCGACGAACCATGTTCCCAGGACTCCTTGATGCTCACAGTGCCCTCTAGTATTGCTCTGGAGGCCAGCTTTAGGTTGCGTTTGACTGCGCCGTCCCACTAAAACATCCGGCCTAGCTCCAGTTTCGTTCTCATTAAATTACTCACGTGATATCGCGCGCCTTCCGTGGAAAAAGAGGGTCCTCCCTCCACGCGTTACCCAACTATCCAGCGCGACTGCCTTGAGGCCTCATGAATTCACAGCAGCAGGAAGTCCTGCACTGTAAAAGCAGCATGGGGTCGAACAGTACATACTTAAGAGCATCTCCGCCCATCAATTTCTTCCTTTTCAATCATCCGCGCCCTCGGCATCTCAGGTAGGCAGACAAGAATTCGTCGTCACACATCTTCCCCCCCCCCCTCTTTCTCATTAATTCCATCATTTCTTCGGTGTAAGTCGGTCGCATACCCCAATTCGTAACTATTTAAACCACGAATTCTCCCGACAATCCGCCATTCTCTGCGGTCGCTGGTCGTTGCCATTCGAAAACACCACTCCATCAATACGACGCATCTCTCACAAGTCAAAATGTTCAGCATCAGCCGACGTCACGAGGCTCCGCCCAGCCGAACTTCGTCCAAAGGTCACAAAGTCAGCAAATCGAGCTCTTCCTTCAACAAAAGCCATGCAGGTGTCTCAAAAAGTCGCCATGAACCGCGACGCCGCCCGACTACGGCGACAATGTCTAATACCGACGCATCCCTGTCTCCCACAAGGTAAGTCCTCTACATTTTCCGACATGGTCGATTCTTTCCCACCATTAAGCCATTTCCTAACATTCCTTTCTGTACAGTACCTTGACTCCTTCTATTGTCACGCTGGTTATTGGAAGAGATCAACGTATCTTTGCCGCCCACGAAGACGTTCTCTGTGCATCGCCGTGGTTCCAGCGCCATCTGTCGGATATGTACATGGACACAGAGTCGGCGAGCAGCAAGCGTATCTACTTGGCTGACGAGGAGCCTGAGATCTTCTCGTCCATCTTGGAATACATGTACAAAGGGGACTACTATCCTCGCTTGGTCCACAACAAGAAGCGAAACTCTTGGGAGATTGAGCAGCTTGAGAACGGGGGCCAGGGCACTACAGAGTCGACCGTCTATCATCATGCTACCGATGGTGACCTCCTGAAGGACACTGTCATCTACTGCACTGCTGATAGATACGGGCTTGAAGAACTCAAGCGAGTCGCTTTGCGGAAGCAGGGTCTCCGTAAGTTCCCCTCCACCTCATTCGAAGATTCGTTCAAGGCTAACAATTTTTCGTAGAATCTGGAATCCAGTGCAGCACCATCCTGGCTTCAGCTCGTTACGCCTATGCCAATACGCCCGACACCGACTCTAAGTTAAGGGCCCATTATCTTGCTCTCATTATCCGGAGCCGCAGTACATTCAAGCGCAGCGGAACAATGCAACTTGAAATGTATAATGGCGGAACCCAGCTTTTCTTCGATCTGTTCGTCGCCCTTTGTAACCATGTTGACGACATCTCCACTGCCTCGTAAGTCTCCATACCGTTTGTCGATGTTTCCATACTTGTACTAACAAAACTTACAGGAACACTCCACGCAGCAACAGACACTTCTTCTAGGCCACTCATTTTCAGGCAGCTTCTGATCACCATGTCTTTCTATTTGACCCCCCGACACTTCTCATTTCAAGCGTTTAATCATCTCCTCGAAACTTAATGATTCATGTTCACTTCCTTTCTCTTCATTCAAGACTTGGTATTCGAATGTGCCGAGATAACGACAGAAATACCACTTCTCGGCGTATTGGTGTTTGGTCCAGGCCTTTCGGGGCGGGCTTCCCTACTTTGCATTTCCTATTGGCACTCCTGTACTACTATTCTTATGATTGATTTCGCATTGTTTTTGCTTTCACATCCCGGCGCGGAATTTGAGAGAACACCTTCATGGAGGAGAAACCCCTGAAAAAAGCACTTGAGGAGTTTTTGCATTCTTGTACGAGACGGGCACACACACACACACACACATATGCTGGGCGCGATACCTTCTGCGAGGGTACAGCGAGCCAATGGGGTTGATTGGCAAACTGCCAACTGGAGGATTTTATTGCATGAGTACCGAGACCTTTAGACTGACGAGATGAGATACCTTGGGAGGATTACGAGGGAGTTTCATTTGTATAATTATCATTCACGACTCTCGTTGATCGTGTACCACACCCTGATCGTTCCGGGGAATCAGTTGTACTTACAAGATCAGGGCCAATAATAAGCAAAAAAAAAAAAAAAAGCAGCAAATAGATGGAGAATCTACCTTCTCTGTATATATTCACCAAACCCATCAAGTCCACGAACAGACACTACGAGAAGGGCGTCTCGAGCAAAACCCCTGTAGCACTCCGTTTTCTTTCTTTTTCGCAGCGTGTTCCAGATTTGGTCAAGACACAGTCCTTTCACGTTGGGTCTAGCAGAGTCTGGAACCTGCTTGTATCTCGCCGCACACGGTGACTATTACTACTAATATGAGCGACCTGTCACTTCTTGACCTGTCAAAGATAGAAACTCGGGACGTGATTTGCCAATGGGGAGAGCCACGATGCTGGCGGGACCATGGAAAAGTAAATGAGGAAAGTTAAAGTGGTTGCATTAGTGCAAAGATGGTGCTGCTGAGGGACGGGGCGATAACGCTAGAGCTGTGTGGAACTCGGACCCCACGCAATCCCCAGAATGCGTGCAGTCAGGCAGGCCGGTGTATCTACACATGAGTGCGTGGATTGCCGTTGGAGCGCGTGAGTCACCGTGTGAGTAAGATGTACCATGTGTAGGAACTTGGTTGCCCGTCATTGGTACGCGGCCCATAAAACTCCGGTTCTATATCATGACTGGATGGGAAGTTCACTATGTGCGATGAGTCCCAGCACTTCGGTGTATTTTGCGGGCAGAGCTGGTCATCGGGAAGTCTTCCCGAGAGGCAGACCCTAATAAAACCGGGGTGGATGTTGATGGGTTACACCGACGGGCGAGAAGGCTCCATGTTTCATAGCCTCCCGCCATAGCACGGGAGGAAAACACCAATGCGATGACCAACCAGGCAAGCAAAGGGGGAAAGGTATGCTGTACCGCTCTAGGTTGGCCTATGTTTATGTTTATTGTGTATTGCCCACTGTTCACGAGACGCCTTCATCGGGCGTATTGCTATGAGATCTCTATGTGCCGGGGCACCACCCATTTGTTCTGCCAAACCAACCGTGAAGACTCAGGACGTTACCACAACTCACCGAGACAAGGGTACCATATGGCCCATGAGCAACTTGTCACTTTTGAGCTATAACAAATGCCCTTGTGATCCCAAATGCTTCATTCATTAACCTCTCCCGGCACTGATATATCCATGTTCCTTCAGTGTTGAAGTGCAAGATCGGCGAAGGATGAATTCCCGGTCATTTGGATGCACAGAATGCCCGCCGTGACAAGCAACTCTCTGATTGGCACTATGTATTCGACCATACATAGATACGCCAAAGTCCCATCGTTTTTGACCGTCGGTGTAATGCATACACCCCGTGGCTCAAACCCCCGTTCCAGGGAACGCACCGGTCTTACTCAACACCACGACGCCTCGTTCGTGTGCAATGTATCCTTTCATGAGATTCTGTTATAGATTCACACCGTCAGTAAGTCATTTCTAGTTCAAGGCATACCAGCCAGTGAGATCGAGGAATGCCGGACTCCCTACACTTGAATAGGGGAAACGCCATGCCAGCTAAGATATTTCACTGGCCATCTCGGAGTTTGATAGTGTGTGAATACGAAATTGCATGGAAGTTTTGTTTGTGAGGGCTTCATATGGTGAATCAATGTGGCAGGCCAACCAGGGGACTTACCTTGTAGATCATGTTGGCCAGGAGACATTCCACTTCATCAGTGTCTATGTCTTGTCCGCTACTCATGCGTATTGCCGCTGCGAATTCAGTGACGGGGATTCTTGTTCGCCGGACTGGCGCGCCCCCATCAGCGCCATCCATGAAACCTCCTGCTACGAATACCTTGCGCAGCAGATTGCGCAGCGCAATGTCTCGTCCGCGTTCCAAGGTCAGATATATACGTCGCTTAACGAATTCATCCTCACCTTCCTGTAAAGCTTGATGAAAGCCACGTAGGTCGCCCTTCTTAATGGCTGTCGCGAGCTTCAGGAATAGCGCCTGCAGTCTTGGGAAGGGTGCAAGGAGTTCGGCGCTGGGTAGCGTATGTGTTGTCAGGAGATGGCAGGGAATCAGATAAGTAAGTATTAGCCTAGCAGATGTTAGCTTTACTCGGCCGATGCCCAGTGCGACAATATCACACTCACTCTATATTCCGAGTTGCACCCTTGTGACATAGGAGCCAGGCAAGAGTGAGATGCTTCTCAGCTTCCTCGTAGTTTTCCTCAAGAAAGGCCAAGACACCCTCATAGTACTTAAAAGTTACTTGTTGCGACTTTGGGAAACTTTCAAAGTCCGGCATGTCTCCTCGCCCGGCCGATAGCACTTTGAGCACGTTCTTGGACAGGGCAGCCGAGTTGAGCTTGAAGTATGTCTTGAAGAGCAGATTGATGGCGTAGTAGATGCCCCATTTACGTGAGTCGCTAAGCGGTGCTCTGGTTGATGTTAGAGATGTGCATGCCAGGGGGTCAGTGCTACATACCGGTCACTTAGGCACAGGTTGAAGATACGGTTGAGTTGTCGGGCGCAGTCCTCGAGCGACTTGTGCTTCTCGGTCTCGGGATCAAAGTCATCCTGGAAGTTGGTGATCGTCTCATCGCCGTTGTTTCCCCTCTCCGCATCTGCTCGCATGGCGTAGAGTCGCATGTACTTGCCCGCCACGTACAAACAAGGAATGGTCCAGTTCTCAAACTCATGATTGGTGTAGCCACGTATTATCTGAGACGTGAGTTCCTTCCAGGCTTCATACACCGAGGTCCATGAGGTCTATATCGAGGTTCTACATGTTAGTTTGTTAATTGGACAAAGAACCAAGCTAGCAAACGAGCTCCTTGTCGGAATGGCTGCATACCTTGACTCGACTCTTCCTCAACCCCTCGACAGCTAAGATCTCACCGAGAGCTTTCCAGTACGAATGGTAAATCTCTTGCCATCCCACTGCCTCCTCTGATGACATGTTAAGCCGCGCCGACTTGTCGCGCACGAACAAGAACTTCAAGTCTTCCTTGATGGACTGTGAGTTGCCACTCTCCCATACCGACATCATCTGGGCGGCATTGTTTGGGATGTCTGGTGTGAGGGTCTTGGCCAGATCGTTGCCAAGTTGGCCCGCATAGGCGGTTTTGAACTCCTTGATGAGGCTATCCATGGTAGATGAAGAGCTCCAAGGGTCGTGTCGGCTGGAGCGCAGGAGTTGATGCTATGCTCAACAAATTATCCGTTATCCACGTACTCGAGTGACGTAAAGATCTGAAATTCAATGCAGTAGAGACTATTTTGGTTGTAACTGCATCTTTGTGTGTTTCTCGGGGGTATGGAAGTGGTGGTCTCAAAGGTGTAGATGCCTTAAGTGAGCGAGCTTCTTTGAGGTGCTGGGTACGGTACGCCTGCCGATTGTTGATTGGCTGGTGACAAACATTGGGAAGGGACGATGCCCACCCCGGTCCAGTCGTCTAGCGGCCTTGGCATTTGGGCTGCGTCTAGAATTCCAGCCACAGCTGTCTCCATTTTTGATACAAGATTCCAGCCACATGTCACACAGACCAAATGGAATTTGCCGAGCTGGCACTTGCCTAATTTTCCTTTCAATTGGCAAAAACCCTAGTTGAACACAAGCCCAATTTCAGAAGAAATCCAATCTTTGTCCCCAGGCCGAAAAAGTCACACTCCCCCAAAGCCGGAATTTCCTCCACAACCAGCCAGCAACGACGACGACTAACCAAAACACCGTCACAGTAAGTTGATTCTTGATTCTGCTTCATCGAGACTTGATCGCTAACTATTGAAAAGATGGGTAAGCAATTTTCTATTCCTCGACGCTTGACATGATTGGGAAAAGAGGTGGGAGATCAAATGCGTGCTCGACGACCCGGCTTGGACAACAATTTTCCAGCAACCGCCCCGGCAGACAGACGAACCGCTACGACGCTTGTCGGCTTCGCCACTCGGTACAGAACGTGTAGCATGCTTCTATCGCGAAGACGATGGCATTGGCGTTGAAGACCCGAGCCGCAGTTGGCTACGATATTCATACTGCGGCAGAAGCATCGTGTACAATCGAAAATCGCAAAGACGAGCAGAAACGCCCTGCCACTGCCTAACATCTCGATACCGGGAGCACGCACGAGTTGATATCATGGAGGGATTACGCCCAGTCATGCGAGCATTGAATGAACTTTCCAATGTTCAAGTAACTAACGCCGGTTTCTCGCTCAGGTCGTCTTCAGGAGTACCAGGTCATTGGCCGCCATCTGCCCACCGAGAGCAACCCTACCCCCAAGCTCTACCGCATGCGCATTTTTGCCCCCAATGAGGTCGTCGCCAAGTCTCGTTTCTGGTACTTCTTGATGAAGCTCAAGAAGGTCAAGAAGGCCAACGGCGAGATCGTCTCCATGAACAAGATCGCCGAGAAGCACCCTCTCAAGGTCAAGAACTTCGGTATTTGGATCCGTTACGACTCGCGCTCCGGTACCCACAACATGTACAAGGAGTACCGTGAGATGTCCCGATGCGCCGCCGTCGAGTCCATGTACTCTGACATGGCTGCCCGTCACCGATCTCGTTTCCGATCCATCCACGTATGTTTTACCTCCTGGATTGGGAAATTTGCGCCGAGTTTTGTACTGACCATGACTAGATCCTCCGCGTCGTCGAGCTCGAGAAGACCGAGGACATCAAGCGCCCCTACATCCGCCAGCTCACCACCAAGGGCCTGAGCTTCCCTCTTCCTCACCGTATCCCCCGTATCAGCACCAAGAAGATCTTCAGTGCTACCCGACCTTCCACATTCGCATAAAATGGGTGTTGGTATCTTGCTGGGTTATGGGAATGAAACGCAGGTGGTCACGGATCTGCTGGTGTTAACGGTCTTCTTGCGGAAATGTCATTACGTCAGCATATGCTCTCAATAGATAGAGCAGCAAATCAATGCCACCAATGAGAGATGGTTCGTTACGAATTCAACGTGCTCTTTTTCATCCCACGTCGAACGTCTACTAGATGGTATAACATGATTGGGATTTGCGAAAACGCTGAACAGCCAGGAATGGAGGGTTGAACGGCGAATGGCTCCGAGGGACTCGTATAGCAGAATGCTCTTCGTATCAGAGTGGCACGTAAGGAGAATGACTTCCGAGAGCAGCTTAATCCAGATCATCGATGTTATGACAGCAGCGTATGTCTTTAGTGGAGATTCTTATTTGTGATTCAATATTTTTGGGATGGATCTTCCCTTAGTACATTGACATGATATCATCATCCAAGACTTGCGTGGGCTCGTAACTCAACTGTCCTCACTAGATCCTGTCCTGGACTTGTTCTCTGCAAACGTATCGTTCATGAACTCGTTCCATACACCCCAATTTCCAAAATCGAAACCGCCGTCCCTTGGCATATCAAAGTTGATATTGTTAAGGCCTGGCCAGCCGATGCCCGGATCAGTAAAAGTTCGGGTTGGGCCAAGGTCAAGATGTGACGCCATCTCATGCATGCCAGGCACGACGGCGGCAGCCATACCTAGGCCATTGCCGCTATCATCACCGGTATCCATAGGGATCGTTGACTCAGAGCGCATCGAGGGGGCAGTTGATGGGCCGGTACTTATCACTGTTGTTGCATTCGATGTTGCTGTAGTAGGAGTCTCGTTCATCTTGGCACCACTGCTACTACTCCCATCGAGACCGGCGTCGTAGCCAGGATTCGTCATCCACGGCCCGGCCATCCAGGGCACGTCGTCATTGAACCCCGTCTGCGTCCGCCACTTGGTCTCTTCCTCTTCCTGACGCAGCGCGGCCGCCCGTGCCGCCTTCGCCTTTTTATAGAGCTTGCGGATGGGCCGCCAAAGCTGGCCGCGCCGCGTGTCGGCGACGACGTGCGCCCACAGCGGGAAGACGACGTTGACGCTCTCCCAGGCGCGCTGCACGAGCGGGCCCCGCGTCTGGGCGCACAGCTCCGCGAGGCACACGGCCAGCGGGTGCCACTGCACGTACGTGGTGCTCCACCAGCCGAAGCGCTCGGCCCAGGGGGACTTCTGGTTGTGCTGCGTGAGCTCCAGCACAGACACGGCCGTCTGCAGCATCGCTTCGCGCGAGACCTTGGGCCAGCGCCGCTCCCGTTGCTGCTGCTGCTGCCGCAGCCGAGTCGCGATGCTGGATTCGGCAGTAACACCAGGGCGGGCTGTAGCGGCGCTGTGTGGCAGCGCGGCGACGGGCAAAGGGTAGGAAGAAGAGGAAGATGTTGGCTGGGGGGGTGGATTGATAGGATACTGTAAGGCCAGCCAAAACTTAAGGTTGATGAGTCGGATGAGCCCTGCCGCCATGGACGACTGATAATGGGTCAGATCCACATCGGTGATATACTTGGATTCGAGACGTTGGGCATGTGCAATCATCTCGTCTTCCGTCTGCTGTGGCGGGGTGCTCCCCAGCGGTTGCGACTGAGATTGCCCCAGCCACAGGAATATGCTGGAGGACTGAGCCGTCGCCAGTGCGAAGGTGATATCTGATCCACCTGTCCTTTCCACAAGGGGCCCTGTACTATTCGGGCTAAAGTCATCATCGTTCAGGTTCAAAGGCAAGCGCATATTAAGCATGCTCGTCCCTATCATTGCCTCAGTTCCTCGGTCTTCGGCTGCCCGCACATCCAGCACGACAATTTGCCAAAAGATACGCCGTCGCATCTCGACTTCAAATGGCGAATAACCTCGTCCCTCGCCATCACGCAAGAGACCGGCACCCTGCCCCAAGCGGAGGAGAAGCGCAGTCAAAGCCCAAGAGGCTCGCGACTGGTTGTGCACGCGTAGACAGGCAACATATAGGAGCAACGCCTGGATACACTCCAAGTCTGTATTGTTGAGATAGTCCGCCGCGCCGAGTGCTCGCTCCACGGCCAGCTGGTAAGTCTTCAGCAGAGTAGCACGGTCTTGGCCCAGATTCGTCTGGCAGGCCTCTGCCGTGAGACTAGTGATGGAGGAGAAGTATATAGCGAAGGCCAGCGCTTCCTGGGCCAAGGACAGTCTTGGCAGCCCAGCCGGCAGCATCACCAGGATGGTCGGTCTATGTAGAATCTTGAGTATCGGGTCTACCCTATCAAAGAAGACCGAAAGCAGATAAAGGATTTGTGCGGTAGCCGGATGGATCAAGCCACCCGAGTCCGGCGACTTGCAGCCCACGAGGAGACCCTGCGTAGCAAAAGACTGAGGGTTCTGTTGCCCCATAGAAGACTCCGGGCTTTCGGTTTCCGATTCCTCGTCCGAGTCGGTATCCGACGGCTGTTCCAGTGCCTGCTTGAGGCCTTCGACCTCATGACTCAAGTTCAACCAAAAGTCGCCTCCCACATAGCGTCTGGCTGTATGTGATTCATTATGGTGAGGCAGAACAGATGCCTGCTGAGCCCCAGGAGTTGTTTGTGCTGGGTGCACAGGCCGAGGTTTTGATTCTGGTGTCTCAGCTGCTGCAGACGTAGGTGCTTCTGGGGTGGTTGACGACAGGTTGATATCAGATAGATCGATATCAAGGTCCTTCAGGCTCTGCACGTCTACCTTTCCTACTATGGATTCGAGACGGCTGATACGATTCAGTAGCTCCTGGTTCCTCGTCTTCCTAGGCCGTTCCATGCGTTTGCGGGACGGGAAAACACACTCAATGCCCGACTTGGTGCAATGCGAGCACGGGTGCACGCGATTGCATTTTATCTTCTTTGAGCGGCATGCCGTGCAGCTAAGCTTGAAGGACGGCCTTGCTGTTGTAGATGAGGCGGTCGCCGCTCCTAATGGTGATGTAGAGTCCATGGTGAGAGCCGATGCGGCCGCATAAACACACAATAAGCTGACGCTGGCCCCAGCGCCTAAATTGAGGGCTTACTTATCGGTTGGGAACACGCCGTTGGATGGTCGATAGACAAAATACCAAGAGCAGCTTGTACGAAATGAATTACCTAATATGGCGTGTGGTATAACTTAGCAGTCGATGACAATCGCACGCACGGGCAGATGACTGACGACAGTACGCAAGTAAGAAGAATTGACGTGGATGTAAGCAATCACTCAATCTCAGCCCTGAATGGCCTGGTGCATGGGTTCGAGGTTGCTTACCGTAGAACTACTGAGAATCATTTGTGGCCATGACAGTGGGGATCCTCCTCAGCGCCGTTTCTAAACGGCCAACGCCAACCCAACCTTCTTTGCTTACTGCTCACCTGCCTGCCTGCCTGCCTGCCTGCCGTGCCGCCTGCTGCAACTAGTGCTGCATAGACTTGCTCGCATTCGCCCACTACATACATGGTAGGTAAATCTCTAAGTAACTATATCAAGTATGTAAGACTGGGCAGGTATGCCGTCGTTTTCTCACCCATCCATGCCTACCTTATGGTCTAGTCACTCGTGGTATTAGTGGCAGCTGAACCTCCCGATCCGGGCAAAGTCCTTTACAAACTATGAGTCAGTCGAAAGAGCTGAACAGAGAAATCCATTTGCTATACCAATACTTGAGTCATATCTGTACCTCGTATGAAAAAAAGGGCATCATGAGTTCGAGTAGACAGTCGGAGCAGCAAAAGCCTGCATTTTCTTTCACATACATCTAACACCGAAAGCTAGCCCCATAGTCGCCGCTTGCTCTCACAAGACAGAAGATGGCTCCCTCTTCGCAATTGATCAAGGTGAAAACCACTCTGCCCAAGCTGCCTTTCCCGCCCAATGCAGACCGGCCGCCGATCCAAACGGAGCGCCTGCTGATCCGCGCGCTCACACGGGACGACCTGCCCGCCCTGCACGAATTGCGCACGCAGCCCGAGGTCATGATCTTCACGGTGCGGGGTTGCGTCGACCGGGACCTGGCCGAGACGCAGGCGCGGCTCGATACCTTCCTGCCGCCCGCAGGGGACCTCGAGACATACAACACGGCCATCTGCCTCGCCGCCACGGGCGAGCTGCTGGGGCTGGGCGGCGTGCACAACCGGGGCGCCTGCTCGGGCGAGCTCGGCTGGCCCGAGATCGGCTACATATTCAAGCGCGAGCACTGGGGCCGCGGGTACGCGACCGAGTTCCTGCGCGCCTTCCTCGAGCGCTGGTGGTCCCTGCCCCGCGTCGAGACCGAGGTCGAGGTAGACTTGCACTCCGTCCCCGTCGGCTATTCGTTGGAGAATGGCGGAAGCGTGCCCGAGCTGTTTGTGGCCGTGGTCGAGGCAGGCAATACGGGCAGTCTGCGAGTCATGGAGAAGGCGGGCTTCAAACGGTTCAAGGAGTGGAAGGAGCCAGATGCACGGGAGGGATTCGAGGGAAAGGACGTTACTCTGATCGGATTTGCCTACTCTTCCAAGGGCAGGAAGCTGGACGTGCAATGATGAGCTCTACAGGGGTCCCCTTCCACTAAGAAAAGGGGATGGCAATTCCAGGCTGTTACGGATTATACTAGCAATCATCCCTGGGCTTCAAGTGACTTCGCCTACTCTGTTGGAGTTATAATCTTGGGCTTTTGGTTCCTCTTCCATATCATGTTGGATACAATGCATTCATGCATTGCAGGTTGCCTCGTCTGCTCATAGTAAGGGAACGCTCAATATAGACCACACTATACGCTGCGAGTTCGATGTGAATGCAAGGCTGTTTATTATTTGCATTGGAGCGGCATATAGGCGACTCCAATAGCCCCCGGCCACCCAAGCCACCGTGCTCAATCTTCCACTCTGGCAGGCAATTACATTTGGCCCGCCATGCTCCAACATTCATTAAATGGCAATGGGGGCGGCCGACAGATGTTTGCATATCGCTAGTAAGGGGCCCGGTACAGTAAGACACTCGTCATTGTGATAAACTTGGTTCGGTCATGAACAGCTTCCGCAAGCGCTGTTTAGGGGACGACGCCCGAAAAAGCATACCGGTTTGGCCGAGGAGAAAGATACATAATACCATAGCTTCTGTCCTGTCTCGTTAGAAGACAGGTTACAGGTTTTGCTTACAGTTTGTCCCTTCGTTAATCATTCCATTTGGTTGAACAAAAAATAAAATATAAAAAGACCCCCACCTCTAAGATGCAGACATCATCGACGGCAGAGACGCTAATTGCGTCTACGAATGTTCTCAGCTCGGCTGTGATCGCTGGTAGGCTCTCGGCGTGCATAAGATGTATGGAGACAGCTCTGACATTTAAGACTTTTGACAGGTGCGACGGCGAGTTTATCTGCATTTGCGATCCCGGCAGTGTTCAACACTGGCGCGTCCACCGAGGTTATGCTGCGCCAATGGTTCAGCATCTTCCACCGAGGCAAGGTGATCCCCATAGCCGCCGTCGCGACGGGGCTCAGCCATGTCGTCGTGTCGTACGGCCGCTGGGCCCAGGGGCGGCAATGGCGAGGGTTCGCGCTCGGGGGCGCGCTCACGGCGGCTTTGATCCCCTTCACTCTCGCCCTCGTGGTGCCCACGAACCGCGTCCTGGCAGCGGCCGAAGCGCACGGCAGCAGCGAAAAGCCGAGGATGAGCGACGATAAGGTTCGTCAGCTGATCAGGAGCTGGAGAGACCGAAACGCTATCCGGTGTGTTCTACCTCTGGCCGGTGCAGCGTTTGCACTGTGGAATTTGATCGTCTGAGCTATGGGATGACATCCCAAGGTTATTGTATCCAGGTCATGATAGGTATGACAGGTCTAGAGGTCTGTCTTTGTTTGCTTAGGTACCCGCTACCTACTTGATAGCTAGGTTACTGGTTACTGTCTGAATTCCTTTGCGATAGTGCAGGCTACTACTACCTAATTGTTACACCTGTGTTTACCCACTTTTCATCCATTGATTCAGCCTTGCCAAACCCTCCGTATTGACCAGAAATTGCCGATCTCTGTTCTGTGCGATATATTTAACTATTTCCTGTATGGAGTAACATTGGGACTCATCGAAGGCTGGAGGGCCAGGCAGACAGAATCTTGGAAGGCTAGTTCGATGATGATCGCTTCCAGGATTTAAAGTGCCCCGGGGTGCACGTGTCAGCTCGGATTGGGTACAGTACAGCCGGTACCTACTGTTTTTGGTGCCTCCAAACCTGCCAACCTGCCAACCTCTCTGCCTCTCTTTTGCCTCAAGTGGGAGTGGGAGTGGGAGTGGGAGTGACACAGCTCACAGCAGCTCACAGCCCGTCATCCACCCATCCACACCAAGTCCCGCCTGCCCGCCTGCCCGCCATCCATGATGCCTGCTGCATGCGACTGCGACAGCGCAAGAAAGACAGGATTCTGTTAACCTTACGTGCATGTAGTCAACAGGCTCACTCGCCTTCCACGCATTTCTCTAATTCTACCACTCTACAATTCCCGTATTTCTTCTTTTCGGCCCATTGGACTCCCATGACCACCCTCATCCATTGTCAATCATCAAGTCTATGACTCTCCACTCATATATCAATAGACAATCGTGCTACCCAACTCCCGTCTCAGGGAATGAGCTTCTGTTGTGGCTGTCTCGGTTGTGCTTGGTTACCCTAATGTGATTTGTCCCACTGGACTCGGTGGTTGGAGAGAGCACCTGCGACGTTGCTGTACTGGTCCGCTCGTCGTTCTGTCATGTTGCTTTCCAGCATTCTCAACTATCCTCGTCAATTTGCGATTTCCCCCCAAACAAACGGATTGCTATCCCACGCGCCAGGAGCTTAATCCTGTCCGACCGTAATGGCGGCCGAAACAAAAACAGCTGCAGCTACTACAACCACCAAGCCCGTGGGTGCGACCGCTGCCGCTGCCGCTGCCGCTGTACCTCCTCCACCCAAACCCGACCACACACCCCCTCCGCCGCACACTGCGGAGCAAACTCCGCCCACCGACGGAAGGTCATTTTACGGATATCTTATCAAGAAGGATAGAACGCCAACGGATCTTCTCGATGCGCTGCTACGCGCCATCGGTAAATACATTGTAGGAACTTATGCCTCCCCCCAAGTGCATATACACTGCCCCTGGTTGCGTCGTCCCTGGCGCGATACATTGGGCATCTTCAACCTAGCGCTTAATCTCTTGCCAGTCTGTAGGCGCACACCAGTGACTGACATTCCCATTATGCGCAGATCGCCGAAATTGGCGATAAGAAGACACAGATTCTAGACAAGACGAAACTTGCAGCCTTTTACAAAGTAGTAGGCGGCGACTACGATTCGCTGTTCGTCGACGCACCCGATAAATCCATCTCGTACATATGGACCGCACTTGGAGTGCAGCACATGCTACACCCGGGGAGCAGTGACTTCGTTGCTCCGTCTGTACCAGTGCTGACCCTCAAGGGTTTTGTGCGATGGGAGTCCCTCCAAATCCTGTTGGGGCCCGAAGAGCATGTGCCATTTATGCAGTATGCTGTGCGCAACTGGGGTCTGAAGCATCCCGACACCGGAATACCGTTCCCGACCGACCTGCCGAAAGAGGCTTTCCCTTCAGAGTCCGATCCATGGATAGACAAGTGGCACCAAGGATGTGCCGAAAAGCTGCGCTACGAGGCAGCTGTGCCCCCAGCACCCCAACCGCCTCAGGATCCTCGAGTTCACTTCACTCACGTCCGCGGGTCTCATACTGCATCTGCTAGGCAAGCCCCAGAGAAGGAGTATTCAGAGAGGGAGCGTCCCTCGGTACCGTTCGTCCATGTACCAGGGAGACGAGGAAATGCTGGAGCTCATCAAACACATCCACCGGACCATCGCCGCCATGACAGCACGAGCAGTAGTTCACCAGACGACCCTGCTATCCGACGCAGGAGCTTCTCAGACTACCCACCCCCGTCCCCAGAAGCTGTCCGCCCATCTGCGCATCTCGATCCACGTCGACCCGTCCCTCTACGCCATCATAGTCACTCACGGACCCATTCACCAACGCCGTCAGATTCGGACTCGGATATGCCAAGTGGCCCCAGAGTGCGTCCTGTCCAACCAGGACGACCGAAGCACTCGGTGCGCGTCTTTCCTCCCGACGCGCCCCCACCGCCACCGGCGGCACCCGGAATGCGGACCCACCGTACCGAGCTGCGACCTCCTGGGTCTCGCCGCCGTAGCTTGCCTTCGGGCAGCACCAGCCCATTAGGCAGCATCCGCCAGAAACTGAGTTCTTTCCTGCCTGGGTCGTCCGATCGACCCCACAGTAGCTCTCGCGGAGACCGGGAAAAATCGCGACCCGAGCCCCACGGCTCACGTCTCAGTCGGAGTTACTCTGATGATTCCTACGCATCTGACTCCGGGTCCGATCTGTCGCCTAAACAACGCATTCCACGGGACCGCGACAGGCATAGGGTCCGTGAACGGGATCGTGAGCGTGAGCGTGAGCGCGACCTGGAGCGCACTATTGAGCGGCATTTGGAACGGGAGCAGCGCGAACGCGAGATAGAGGATGAGCGGGAAAGGAGAAGTAGAAAAGACAAAGCCTACATGCGGCGTCCCGTACTGGAAAGACGCCCGAGCAGTGCGGTCGATGTAGATCGTCGCTCGAAAGAATATGGCTGGGAGCCGAGAGATCGGGACAGCAGAATCAGGGATCGGGAGCGAGGCCGCGATAGAGGGCGGGAGGAAGAGCTGCGACGCAGTTCACATAGCGACGACCGGGAGAGGAAGAGGTACCGCGAACTAGAGAGGGAGAGGGGCTCCAGTCCGCTCGTGACCGGTGTAGGGGGCCGGAAGTACCCTGGCTAGTTGATGAAACGACTCTATCGAGAAACATAATGACGGACGAGAGATGACCACTTGTAATGAGCGCGGCGTAAAATTTGTGTTTAGTGGTTCGTATTCATTCTATGAGTAGGGTGAGGGAGGCAGGCGGTAGTCTCTTCTACAGAACGCTTGGTCCGGCAGAGGGAGGTTATATAAACACGACGGCTGTGGCAATTTACTGTCGATTCTCATAGTCTCACGATGGTATAGATAGGGTATATAGAGGGCGAGAGCTCTACTCAGTCACACAATCTTTGATCATGTAATTCCCATCCTCCAAAAACCTCTACATTTTGGCTTCTTATCCTTAAAACATGCAAAGCATTCGGTAGCGGTAGTCTATATAGCTACATACTCCATCATAGCCATGCCATATATTGCTTCTAATCGCATGATGTGCGTTGGTCGCTGTGTACTCGGAACTGAGTAACCTAGTGCTTATTATACTTCACCACCCCACCAAGCCCCTCACTTGCGGATTTCGCATTTCCCAAGGCTTGCTTTCGACTCGTAGCCCACCTTGAATCTTTAACAAAGTCTGCGAAACTTAACGGGGGTATGTCCATTTCTCCGACTTGCTTATACTTGGTAGAGTTCCTCTTTTTAGTCACGGTATATTGCTCCATAAGCAGCAGACCTTCAACAATCGGTTAAAGGCAAGATGGCCGAGCGGTCTAAGGCGCTACGTTCAGGAAATCAGTCTTCGGACTGACAACTAACATCGTAGTCAGGAAACTGGCGTGGGTTCGAATCCCACTCTTGTCATAACTTTTGCATGTGCATTGTCCACCGGTGCTCACTACTCTTTTTGGCCCGTGATGCTTTCATTATGTTTGTTTCACTTACTGTATGTCCTTCAAGCTGCTGCACTCACAACTGCAGAATGTCCTTTTTTTTTCAATCAGGCCATCTTCAATGTGTCTATTGTGCATGGCAACTCTGATGCGACCGTAGGCTCACAGTTTGCTCGAGGCTTCATATGTATGTGCTACGAACATGCAAGTTCACCGACAAAAGGGCAATGTCATGAATTTGAAGTCGGGAAAACGATATTTAGCTGTCTATATGAAATGTCCATGTCCATGTCTATTAGTCATGATGCTAACAAATCAAGACGGCGGCGGTCGCGGATCCTTAGCTATAGACATCGCGATCCCTTCGCTTGACGTTGACTCAGGCGTCTTTTTCGCGTCCTCCATGCCGAATTCGCTGTTCAACTCTTCCCGGAGATGGATCTCCTTCTCGACAAACGTGATGAGGAATCCCAGTCCAGCAAAAGCAATGCCAACCAGCCAGCACATTCGCAGTGCCCCGGAGAAGACTCCGATCACTTCGCCTCGCAGAGCCGGGTCTTCGATCGTGTCCAAGAAGGCACCCGTAGCATGCTGGTAGGCGCGGTCGCCCGTCAGGAAACTCGCGGTCTTGGGGTCGCTGATGGTGGTCGCCAGCCGGCGGCATTCGTTGTTAAAAATGGCAGCCGGGATGGCCACGCCCCAAATGCAGCCAAAGTACCGGGCGAAGCTCCAAGTTCCCGTGGCGGTGGCGACGTGTTTCTCGTCCAAAGGGGCCTGGACCGCTGGCAGGAGACAGCCCGCCAGCCCGCCCCCGCCGATGGCGAAGAGGAGCTGGTAGCAGACCCATGCCGCGACGCTCGAGTCAATATTCAGCAGGCTGAACAGGCCAAATGCGATGATGCTGGCCCCGAAGCCGATGAGATGGATGGGCTTGTAGCGCCCAATGGCCGACATCAGGATGCCGCCGGCAATGGCGAAGAACAGACTCCCGGCGAAACTCGGGAGAGTCGCAACGCCAGATTGCATCGGCGACTTGCCCTTGACGGCCTGAAAGTAAATCGGCAGGAAGTAGTAGGAGAAATAGGAAAGGATAGCATGAATGAAGGTAAGCAGGAGTGCCGAAGCTGACGTGCGATTGGACACAATAACTCGCGGGAACGATGGCTCGGGGCAGAATTTTGGCGTCCACTCGAAAGCCGTAAACAGAAGGATGCCGAACAACCCGAGGGCCAGAGGCACAGCTACATTGTAAGTGCTCCAGCTATACAGCGTTCCTCCCCACGTGGTAGCGATGAGAACAGAGGCAATGGCTGCAATGAAGATGGCATTGCCGGAGAAGTCGATACGCCGCAGACGGCTCGACAAAGCGAGGCTTCGCTCGTGCTTGACGTTGAGGAAGAAGAAGAGGGCCAGGAAGGACGCGCCGCCGATGGGGACGTTGATGTAGAAACACCACCGCCAGGACGAGTGCTCCGTGATGAGACCGCCCAGGAAGGGGCCCAGGGTGGCTCCCAGGGTGGCGCCGAGGCCGGTGAGGGCCATGTACTTGCCGCGCTCGCGTAGGGCGACGATGTCGGTGAGGACGGTCTCGATGAGCAGGTTGATGCCGCCGCCACCCAGGCCCTGAAGGGCGCGGGCGGCAATGAGCATGCGGATGGAGCTGGCGCCGCCGCAGAGGCCGCTGCCGAGGGTGAAGAGGAGCACGGCGGCCAGCAGGAGGCTGCGGCGGCCGAAGACGTTGCTGGCCTGGGCGAAGAGCGGCAGCACGGCGACCTGGGCCAGGAGGAAGGCATTGGGGATCCAGACGTAGGCGTCGCCGCCGCCGAGGGAGTCGGTGATGGTCGGGAGCGCGCTCGTGATGATGGTGCCCTCGATGGCGGACATCAGGCCCGTGAAGGAGAGCGTGGCGATGATGGCCCAGAAACGCCAGGTCTTCTTCGTCTCGACGACGGGCGGAGAGGATTGGTCGGCAGGAACTGTCGATAACATCGCAGCCGTCTGCTGGTCGCCTTCTTGCCGGCCCGGTGCGCGATCGTTGGGTTGTTGGGTGTGCTCCATGAAGCTAGTAGTGGTGGTCGTGGTCGTGGTCGTGCCGTCTGTGTTGTCTATCATTTGAAACCTTGAAAATGCCCAAGACTCTGGTATGAGGCGAAACGTGATGATCTGATGACCTCCGTCTGTCCCTAAAAACAGGATATCGCCTTCCATTTTAAAGAGCTATTTGAGACGTCGTTTATCCTATCCCAAGGCGTGAGAGCTGGTGTTACGATAATACGTTATTTCCATTCTGGGCCTAGCGTGGATGAATCATAATGAGAAGTCGTGAACTCAGGGTGTTTAGGAGGTCGCAGTCTCGACCTGCAGGATGACCCTAAATTACATTCCACATGTGTTACACATGTACTACGATCTGGCTGAAATGCTTCGCTCTAGTTGGTCCCTCTTCTAGCTATGTTTTCGCTGCACATAAGGCAGTATATGCATGTTCCAGCGGGTAAGCTGATTCTCGGCCACAATACATAAGATCGGTCTGGCCGACATAGTCATCATCCAACCATTTACCACACATGTGGCTATAATCTGGTTCTCTGTGGATATGTACAGAAAGATTTAATGTTGTAGCATCGTATATGTAGCTTTAATTTAGAAAAAAGTCCGACTATTTGCAGTTGTTGGCTGTCGCATAGTTTAGGCAGAAACACCAAGAGAACATTGCCGGTGGAGCTGGCACATGAATAGATGGTTAGTGACCTACCTACCTATGTCATCCCTTTGTTTACCAACCATACTCTGTACGAATAAGACCAGCGCGAGAGTTCGACATTGCAAAACATACATTGCAGGGCTACAAAGACTTGTGTCTATATAGCATTGATTCCTATCTGAGGACCTGGCTGTTCTTCGCTGGCTGTTTCTGCTCGCATCTTACTTGCTAGACTTCCGCAAGCCTCCTGGCATGGGCGGTCCATCAAACCCTCCTGGAAGCAACAGCCGAGCCTATGCCAACCTTCCAGAGAATGAATAACTCGAAGCAAACTAAATCAAGTCCCAAATCAAAGGCCTGTTCAATCACCAAACAGCGTAATCTCGAGTTGTCCATCGAAATTACCGGCTCGCCCCGGGATGCGCTGAGTGATAGTTCAGAGGATGAATGGGATTGGGGAGGTTCTTTGCCAGCCTTGCCGCAGAACCAGCAGCAATCGCCAAAGTCCGCTGCTGTAGAGGCAGGCGACGCCAAGATCCAAGATCATCCAGGCTACTTCAGTGGTATCCTCGGCAAGGCGACGCTGTCTCCGTTTCCAGACGGCATGCCGCACCTGTCCGTGGCAAGATACCGCAAGCTGTACGAGGACAACTTTGGCAGCCCTCGAGGTGCCCACTTCATTATTCACCAGCACGACCATCCGGTCGCCGGGACGCACTACGACCTCCGTCTCCAAATCAACGAGACCTCCAGTGCGTCGTGGGCCATCATGTACGGGCTGCCAGGTGACCCGAACAGCCAGCAGCTGATGCGCAATGCTACTGAGACACGAGTCCACTGCTTATGGGTCAGACAACAATCACTTCCCCTTTCTGCTTTAGTTAAGGCGTCACCGCTGACTCCGTATACAGAACCACCTTATCGAGACAGCTTCCGTCTACACAGGCTCCCTTCTGATCTGGGACACGGGGACCTACACGATACTCGACCGGAGGAGCAAACACGCGCCGGCAGAGGACCCTGACTCACAACAGACCGACTCGTCGCAGGAATCTGACGCAGTCAAGCTGACCGAGCAGGAGAAGCTCCACCGCGCCTTCCAGGATCGCAAGATCCGTATAAGGCTTCACGGGACGAGATTACCGCAAAATTATGTCCTGAATCTGCGTCTTACCACCCATGAAGATGCGGCAGGGCGGGCCCGGGCCGAACAGAAACCTACGGGTCGGCGGCGGCGGCGACGGCCGGACGTCCAGCAAACCAAGGGTCCCGTTCCGCCGCCTCTGACGAGCTCATCTGACAACGACAGCGATTCATCTTCGTCAGTGGATACGAATAATAAGACTTCACCCAGCAAGAGGAAGCGAAGGAATCCGACGACGGATGGGTCAATGGTAGACAAAGACGAGGAGGCAGTACTGGAACCCGTCGAAGAAGCCAAGGCAGACATATCCGCCATGGAAAAGGAGCTGCGCGAGCTCGAAGACGAGACGGTGCGACGGACCAACGCTTACATAGGGGCGACCAACACCATCAACAGCGTGCACCAGAGGAGGTGGTATCTGTCACTTGACCGACAGGCGTGCGGGTTCCATAGAAAGCGGCATCACGGTCGAATCTTATGGGAGAAGCAAGACGAAACAACGACGGGATACGATAGAGACCAAGAACAAGGCGATGATGAACAGTGTCGAGGATATGCAGAGGAAGGTGGGACGACAACGCGCAGGTTGAGTTTTCCCTTCTATGTGCAAGGGTCGGAAGTAGAGAGGAGCGTGGTGACGGGACGACAAGGGGTTGACGTGCTGAAAGATGAAGGGGTTGTCGGATTTGTACCCAGGAAAGGCTGGAGAGCCGTCTTGAGGTAAGAAGTCCTTTCCAAGTATGGCTCAGAGCTGATTTGGAAATGAATTGATTAATCCACACGTAAAGAGATGCACGAAGATTCCACAATGTCGCAAGCGAAATTCAAATGCAATTCAGGGTATCTGCCAAACGCCAACCTCATAGGCCCATGAAACGGCCGGTCTATGTGTGCATGTCTATGATGATTTATTCTCTTCAGGGGTTGTTGTGCCTTCTTGCACGGCCAGCTTCTTGAGCTTCTTGGCCTGTCTCTTGCTCACGGTGCCGTCGGCGGGTGGCGCGTTGCTGTTACCGCGACCTTCGTTCGCGCCACCCTTTCTCTTCTTCCCATTTCCACCAGCCACTGCCTCCCCTTTTCCCTTCTTAGCTTGGGACTCGGCCGTCTCGATGCCTTCCATTTTGTCGCCCGCCTCCTCATCCCTGGCCGCGACCTGCATGATGTCCACGACGCCCCGGTAGCCCCTCCTGTTGATCCCCTCATTCACAATGACGCCGCGCGGGCTGACGCCCAGCCCCTCCATGCCCTTGTCGGCAGCGAGGCCCCAGACGGCGAGCAAATTGACGACGTCGGCGGGGCCCCTGAGCTCGGTGACGCGGCGGGCCTCGGAGCTGATGACGATCCCCCTTCCCCTCGTCGCCCGCACCAGCTCCATCAGGTTGCCGATCCAGGTGGCGCGGGTGCGCGGGTCGGCGCTCGCGCCCGCGCGAAGGGTCTGGCCGTAGCACACCTCGAAGCGCAGGCCTCTCGACACGGCGGCCATGCAGGGCTTGGGCCGGAAGTGGAACGGGAAGCGCTGGGTGAGGTCCAGCGAGATGAGCGAGGCCACCTCGATCCGGACCTCCTGGCACGCGTGCGAGAACTCCTTCTCCGTCGTGGGGCGCACTGCGACGATGTCGTAGAGGGTGGCGAGCTGGGGGATGCGCTGGACGCTCGCGGGGTCGCTCATGCAGACGGTGGCACGGTGCAGCACCGTGGGGAGAGGGCCGCCATCTTTCTGATTTTCTTTGTTGTTGTTGTTGTTGTCGTCGTCGCCACCACTTGATGCAGAAGCCGCTTTAGCAGGTTGCGACTGCGAGGTCTGCGAGGGGAACCGGGGGAGAGGGTTCTTGGGCTGAGGCGGGACGTTCTCGATAAGGTGGTTGAGAGCTACGGCGTTGTAGCCGAGCGAGGCGCTGAACCTCAGGGTCTGGGTGAGGTCGGATTGGCTGGTGGCGGGCGACCAGGCTATGTTGAGGTCGTAGAGCATTTTGGGAGGGGCTTGCTCAGGCCGAGTTGCGACCTGGTTTGTTTGTGGCTGTCTCGGTCTTCTCAAAAATTCGATGTTGGGAAATCTTCCAGAAAGTCACCTTAGAAAGTCATTTCGGAGATGGTAATCGATAAGCGTTCCCGAGACATGGTTCACTGTTGTCTTTTTTCAGTGGACACCTTCCGGTAGCACTGAATTGCGGGGGGCCCTTCAGTGGTCTTTAGGTACCTATTGGCTATTGGTGGCTCGTCTAGGTCGCTGACTCGGGAAAAGATGGGGGAACAGGCACCGCGACTTTCCCGCCCTTGCATCAATCAGCCTTATTAGTGCATTGTAGATCCAATTACAGCGGCCGTTTGGCCATGCTTGCATGCTGTTGTTCAAATTGCCATTCATCTTCAGGTTGATCTCCAATTACTCAAGTAAACTAGGTTATCTGCTTGGCTTTCCAGCACAGCCCCGGTGGACGCGCATTGCCTAATCGCATTCTATCAATCAATCAGTCATTCATTCATTCTCGTGACGAAGCGAAAACGTGAAATCGCTTGGCTGTCGTTAGGCTGCTTTAATAATACCGTTTCTGACCGTTCCATCGCTTAACTATAACACAAGTACCCCATCCTTCCACCACTTGCTCGTCCGTACCCATCCTCCATTAATCTCCGGCTGCCTCCTACTCTAGTTCTATCATCACCCACTGAAGAAGCTGTCCTGTCTGTAATTAGAAGAGTCCACTTGGCTCCCCAAATTAGCCACCGATCCAACTCAAGCTGGTTGGTCTCCCTATCGCGTGCGACCAAGACCAAAGTAGCTGCCTACTGTACCTACCTACCTACCTGCCTACCCGCCCGATCAACAAGTCGCCTGTTGTGTTTCTTTCAGCTCCGTTGATATACTTATCGCAAGTACAACTACCGACCACACCCGACCGAACGTTTCGCGCAGACCAGACTTCCCTGCCTCCCAATAATACTACATCATGTGTCTCATCTTCACGTGCGGCGAGCACACCTTCCGCAAGGAAGTCGAAGGCTACGAGAGCGTCACCTGCCAGTGCCACAACTGCGGCAACTGGTCCGGGCACGTCATCAAGACGCACCCGTGGTTCACCTTCTGTTTTATCGTAAGTATTCTCTCTTCACGCCCCCATCGGTCCCCTCTGGTACTCGTGGTCCGGCGCGGTCGCCACCCACCGTTCGCGCGAAGCTCTGTTTACGACCCCGTGCGTAACTCGGGAGCGGCGATGACGCCTGGGGGAGAAACCGAACAACAACAGAGGAAGAAGAATGAGGAGGAAGGAAGGAAGAAATGATAGCACGAGGGGCATAATGGCTAACCCAATCTATTTTGACACAACAATAGCCCGTACTCCCGCTCTCCATTCACGGCTACCAAGATGTTACATGCAACATCTGCAACTTTGCGCAACCTCTCGAGAACCGGCCCGACGTACTGCAGATGAAGGGCGGAGGCCAACCAGGTATACCGATGCAGAATGGAGGAGGTCCGCCCCAGGGATGGGGCCAAGGGCCACCTCCACCCCCGGGCCAGCAGCAGGAACCTATGCGTTACGGCTAAAGAGCCCTTTCCGGAAGATACAACAAGCGAAATGCCAGCCAAAGACGGTTGAGACCCTGCTGCAATATCGCGACAGGGCCTGGGGTAGACGAGAGCGAGTGCGAAGACGTGTTGTGAGAACGAGGGCACGCAACGAGGAAAAATACCCCTACAGAACAGATCATTATATATCATCAAACGAAGCCCCATTTCGAAGTTAAAGGGCAGTCTCCTCCATGCCTCGAGGGGTGCTGATTGGATACATAAGGCGTTGGGAGAAGCACATGGGCGTTCGATTTTGAGGAAGGCCCTTCCCCTCCATCAGTATTGCTTTTCTGTATTGCTTCCCCTTTCATGGCCGATAATTATTATTTACATTTATTTGTTTGAAACGGCGGCTCCTTGCTCAGCTACCTGGGCCCTGCCCGATGCGTCATGATATCTTTGTTCGTGAGATGGGGGGATGGATGGAGAACTTGGTCGCTCGCCGATCCAGAATCATAGACGACGATCCTTGAGAGATCGCGAACCACGTAAATGCCGGAGACAACCAGCCTAACAACCATCGACCTGTTCTTTCAGGTTACCCGAGCAAACATAATGGCATTCGCCAGAGAGAGCAATGGAAATAGAGCGAATCTAACGCGCCGATGTTTCTCCCACCCTGAAACAAACTGAAACATCGAGAAGAAACTTATTATCAGTCCATCTCGTTCGCCATGGGCACACATCTCGTCCGAAAACAAAGAGACCCCAGCACGACCTGCGTTCCGTCTTCTCCGTGGTTTTCTTTCCTTATCTCTTCCAATCATAAGATTTTGAATGTGCTAGGGGTTCAATTCTTATTCCCGAAGCCCAATGGACCGGACGTTTCGTAATCCAGTTGTTTGCCCAGCAACCTGAATTAGACGAACAGTGATGTTGATGATGATGAATAGATGCCACTTAAGCGAGCGAACAAAGGTGCGTCCAATGACTTGATATGAGATCTGGGTAGCTTATGTACGAACACAAGATCGAGAGCTGGGACGAGATGACGAAGCTTGCAAGTCAATTCGAAAAGAGTGGCTTAGGTAACAACACGAGAACACAGAACAGGCAGAGAGAGAGAGTGAGAGAAACTTGCTAGATCGACTAGATGTCTTGTATTATGGTCTGGGCTATTTGGGCGTGATAGGCAAGCGAGAATGGAAATTATATACATTAAGCCAGCAAGCAGCTTGGCCGGGGGATGGATGAGGGCTGCGGATAGTAAGAAACTCGCTGGCTGGCTAGCTGGCTGAAATCGCGCGCATTGTTTAGAAAATGGCAGGGAAAGTACAGTAGCAATCGCCATCTTCGCAAGACCAAAGACAACGTGTATAAGCCGGTCTACTACCCTGAACTAAAACAAACGAGAGAAAAGAGATATAGAGATGAAAGGAGTTCCGAGCAAATCGATTTTTGGAAGGCAGATCTTGACTCTTGCGTTGCTCCGACAGCGACGATTCCTTTTCCATCTTAATTTGATAGGACGAGCTTGAACGGCTCAGCGGTACCGGTCGTGGTAGCGGCAGGAGGCGCGGCAAGACCAAAAGCAACCGGAGTCTTTGAAGCAGCGATAGCTCCGAGGTTGAGGTTGCTGTTGAGCGTAAGACCACTGAGATTGATCGGCATGTTGTTGACCCCCTGAAGCCCTGCTGGGTCCATAGTCGACATGAGAGGAGCGGCAGCAACTCCACCGCCGGCAACGGGCAAGACGAGCGACGAGGCGGCAGCGGGCTGCGCGGTCGTCGGTCGCGGTGGCGGTGGAGCAGCAGAAGTGGTGGTTGCGGGTTTGGTTTCTGCGGCCTTAGTCGTCGATGTTGCTGCAGCCTGTGTCGAAGAAGTTGCGGCGGCCTTAGATGACGAAGATTGAGCAGCGGAAGACTTAGCAGCGGAAGTCGATGCCGCTGCGGATGACGACGCAGTAGCTGGCGGTGGCGGCGGTGGTGCTGCTGCAGGCGTCGAGGCCGCAGGTGTTGAAGCGGCCGGCGGGGGCTGCTTGGCGATCGACGATGCGGCTTCGGCGGCAGACGACGCGATAGCAGAAGCCTGCGAGGCCGGAACGGGGTTCCCTTGAGTCGTTCCACATGCAATCATCTGAACCATGGTCACAGTCTGCACTTGCGTAACCGTTTTCGCGTCGGCGGCGGCGGTGACGGTCACGGTGACTGTCGCGGCGGCCGCAGGTTTTGACGCCTGCGCAGCCCCGTTGGTGATGGTCTGGATCACCGTTTTGACTCCTCCGCCAGCTGCGTTCGTTCCATTCTTTCCTGCGGCCTCGGTCGGCGCAGCTCCGACCGTAATCGTTTGCTTCAATGTCTTCGTGACCGTCGCTTGGGCGCCCTTCTGTCCATTGCCCACGCCCAACCTCCCCAGCAGATCCTCCAAAATGCCTTTGTTAGTCAGCTGTCCTCCTGGTGCGCCGGGTGCCCCTGGTGCTCCGCCAAAATGCTGAGCGCTGAACTCGGGCGTGCCTTCGGCCTGTATAGCTGGTCAGTATCGAAATCCCCGAATGGCAGAAAGACAAGTACCAACCCGTGCCAGCGACAAGAGACCCAGGGCGGATATTATCAGGTAATAAGAATGGCCCTTCATGGTGAAAGGCAAAGTCGATCGGGTCGCCCCTTCGTACCCCGATTCTCAACCGCTTGGGTTAGGCAAAGTCGATACTCGTCCAAGGCAAACGAGTGTCGAGTGGTATAAATAAATTAAACAGTCCAGCCGTCTAAGAGTAAGGGATCAACCCGTTGTAGAAGAAGCGAAGGTGGTGTAGTTTGGCGAATCCGTTGATGTTGTAGGATGACCTCGAGATTACGGTGGGAGGGAGAAAGTCTCGAGTCGCAAACCGGGGGAAAGATGAGATGGCCAAGCCAGCTAGCTATAATGCAAAGGAGTGACGGATTCTAAAGCAGATCTCCACGACGACTGTCGGTACTATGGGCATCGAGGTAATAGAGCCGAACCACCGATTAAAGAACGTGCATCTCTTCGAGAAGAAACATGGGACCGCAAAAGAATAAGTCGTGAAGAAAAGTATGTATGGGCAAAAAGGGTAAGTGATGGGACGAAAGAAGAGAGACGACAGACGGTTTGCAGGGCCAGCAGGGCCAGCAGGAGCATTAGGAAACATGCAGGAACAGCATGGTCGCATTTGCACCAGGAGGCAGCGGCCAGCCAGGTTTGGGCGCCGTTTCGACTAGGATTGCGGCATCGCGATAGGTTGCACTGCGGTGGGCTTCAGGCACTTTGACAGCCGAGTGCAGCGAGAGGGCGGGCCATGGCGGGCTTGGGAGTCAGGGGTGGCATGGATGACAGGCACACAGGGACCGGCCGTCCATTTCTTGTGCAATGCGGCTCTGACAGCAGGCCTGCGGCGTGAGCAGATACTTTGTGACCTACTTGCTTTACTGAGCAGGACGAGGCGGCAGGCCGACCAGACTCTGTTAGTAATAGTAGTAGTAGTAGTAGTAGTAGTAGTAGTAGTAGTAGTAGTACAGCAGATGGCCGGGAATCACAGACATTGGCAGGGGGGATGGTGTCCATTTGGTGCCCATTTGGTGTCCAGTTCCACAGGCCCGGCCGGTGATGAGACAGGCCCCTGACAGACCACGTTTGAGATCCAGGCCCTCTGGCGGGACAAAGTCGACCCACGGCTCGATAGAGCGCTTGAGAAGAATGGTAGTGCTGGTTTAAAGGCGCGAAGGCTGCCGAGATTCAACAAGAAGCTGCCCAAATTGGGTGAAAGATCGATGTGCCATGTAGTATTATCTGATACCCGCACTCTTGGCTCTTCGAGGATGAAGCTATCATATGTACGGTACAGCCTGCCTACCGGGTGTGCATGTGCAGCGAGTTGAGGCTGAGGAGTATAAGCTTATATTGACTGGAGTGCTGTCAGTCGGATCTGGTTCGTCCATGACTCGGCTCGTTCAGCGGATGAATTGATATTCGGTGGTTGATTTGGAAGCCGCAGCGGCTGCGAATCAATCGGGACAATGTTGCGCCTCGACGAAACTGCGAGGAGGTTGCTGCTACTACTAATTCCGAGCGTGTAGCATCAGGTTGTGTTGACCAAAGTTGGCGTGGTGGTCAATTTTTCCTCATCTCATCGCATCGCATCGCATCGTATCATGAGTGGGGGTAGTTGGGAATGAAAGCCCAGCCGCCCAGAGGTGCTCTCCATAAAAGGCACGTTTCAAGGACCCTCAACCCCTCGACACCTCGACGACAGGACGGACTCGACGCTTCAGGCCATTGTTCGTCGCGGGTAAGCGCCTCGCGATACACGACCGCAAGAAGAAGGCCAACAATCGACCATGATGGATAGATTAGCTTATCGTTTGCATCATTGCTGCATGATTAGACGAGACGGCACTCGAAGTCCTGGACTGCTACGGGTACTCGGCTCCGTACAGGCTCAATGATACCGATACCTCTGACTGCAAGTGGGATTGATGGAATTACAAACATTTCGGATCAAGCAGAACTGAGACTGCCGAATACTTCTCAAGCACCAGACACCGAGCACCGAGCACCGAGCACCAAGCACCAAGCACCAAGCACCAAGCACCAGCAGCTTCCCGCCTGGTGGGTGGGGTGCTTGGGTGCTAACCTACTTGTAGGTTATCTGCTTTGTGATCAACTCCCGTCTGTAGATTAGCTAAGTACATAATCAAGTCCGGTGTCATGGTCTAGCGCCGCCTGGTTCGACAGAAATATATGAAATATATGAAATATATTGTTATATATACTATATATTACTCAGATGCTCGGGTTCCGTTTGTCTTATCCGCGAATGGTGAACTATATTCCATCCTCCATGATCAACCTCAGAGTTGGTTGTCGACCTACCATTGCCCGCCAGAGAGCATTGTTCCCTTCGGCAGGTCTAACCGACCTACGTCGTACTTTGTTTGATTCACAACACACACACACACACATATATATGGATTTGTTGAAACCGGTTGCGGAGTATTTTATTTCTCATCTTTTCCATATCCGCTTCTTTGGAAGGCATGTGCTCCTCCAAGTCACGTATATCCTACGATGATGCTTCAGCAGGACTTCAGTAGTCACGATATGGCCGTGTGAATACAAATAACATACATCAAATACTCGCCGCAGCTCAATGCGATAAGGACCCTGCACAATGTCCACACGACCGCGCAAATCATGCAGTGGCACTCGGGTAACTCCGGTAGAGCAATGAAGATAAAAGGTGCGTAAGGGCATCCAGGAAGAAGGGGGCTGATGCTTCGTAGGGCTGAACCGGTATGTTCATGGAACAGGCCAACGCTCTCCCTCTTATTTCCCCCCATCAATAGAGGCATGTAAGTGTATGTCTACACGTGGCTATCTATGTGCGCATTACTCAACACCCAAAAAATGTATCGTGGGCAATGCTAGCGGCTCTCTGCTACTGTGATCCTACTGCCTATACCGAAGCCCATGTCTTGCATCATCACAGCTGGTCGGGATACGGGCACGCAAAGGCAGATGTCAACTAACTTAAGGTGGTTCGGAGATATCCTTGGCGCATCTAAGCCTTCTCACCAAGCACTACTAATGTCAGAGACTGGCTACATCAAACTAAAGTCTATAGGCAGATCATTCACCAAGTAGACGATCTGAAATGTTTCCCAAGCATTGACGAACGGAAGGAAGCTATACGACGGCTGTAAAAAGGAGTTGGCTGGTAATCCTGAAATGCGTTTTTCTCTAAAGCATGTATCGGAGCACTTCTCCATGTCTATCACCGCCTTTTCTTACATCTGGGACATCACCAAGCTCCATCATATAGCAGCAAGCTGCAACTGCAACCCAGGCAATATACACATTGATATCACGTCCACCCCCCTTTTTCGTCAGCTCGTATGTCTTATGTGTAGGGATGTGTGTATGTATGTATGTATAGACATATGTGCGCGAGAGTGAAGTATATATATCAGGGTGAACCCCGTCTTCTCATTGCGGGGTTAAAACTTCATTGTGCATCGAGAAACCCCCTGATATAATGCATGTTTCTCATACCTCCAACGCCAGACAAAAATTATCCATGTAAAAAGAAAAGAGCAGCTGCCTCCCGAATACCGGCCCTCGCCGACCTCCTACTTAACCCAAGGAGAAAAACCATCATCTTGCCAGAAGTGCCGAACCAAGACCTTGGCTTTTGCCACCCCAACTACCTTCACCTTTCCCTGCAAATTTTATGTAACCGCTCATTATTCGATACATGTGGTGTCGTGGTCTTCATGCGATAGTTTCAATCATTGCCCCCAAACTAGTGCTTCCAAATCGCTTGTTGTACATCCGAGAAAAAAACAAAACATGTCGAGGCTATATACGACGGGCGAGGGGCCGGGTAACTTTTTTTGTGAGACCCTGTGTCTCGATGGGCACTGTTGGAAAGGACAAACCGGAGTAGGTGTCGTAACTGTCGTATCGTAGTCCGGATCATATAGAAGGGATGGGACGAAGTCGACCTCCCGCTCGTGAGTCCAGGGTACAGGAATCCATGGCGCGGTGAAATGGGCTTTAACCATCGAAGTGGTGCCTCTTCATTCCACCTTCGTAGACGCTGGCAACGGACTGCTGCCACATGGCCGGGGTGACGAAAGTCTGTACGGGGGCGGCCGAGTATTGCTGGGGCGGCATGCCGTGGGGCCCGGCCGACATGGGCGTTGTGGGATTCGGTTGCTGGATATTCGGAATTTCGGGTGCACCTGATGGGGGAATACTTAGAGAATTGGACTGCGGGGACACTGATGTCTGATTTTGAGCTGGTTGCGTACCAAATGTGGAATTCCATTGACTGAAGCATCCTTGTTAGTTTTGGGGGTCATTGGGGGGTTCCGGTAGGGAGCGGGACTTACTCGAAGATTCGTGACGGATTCCAAGACGGCGCCTCTGTCATCGTGATCCCGTGTGAGGACGCCTGCGAGGTTTGGCCGTTGGCCATCATGACGAGTGACTGTGCAGGAGAGTCGCTTTTAGGGCCCGCGGATACAGGAGGTGTTATAGGATGGTTGATATAACTGACTTGCGATTGTGATCCTGAAAGGCCGCTCATTCCCTGGTCCATGGGGCTGGTCCGGATCATCGGCGGCTTGAAAGAACTGGCCCGGGGCGGAGTCGACTGGTGGCTCATCGAGGGACTGCCGTAGGGGAAGCTTGGTTTTAGTACGAATGGCTTACGTGTATCGGCAGAAAAAGCCTCTCGGACCGCCTCGATCTGTTTGACCATCTCGGGAATTGGCCATGATCCCATGGTCTTTTCCATGATGCGCATATGGCGAGTGAAGTAATCCCTTGCGTCGGTGCTGAAGTCTGGATCGGGCGAGGTTAAAGCCACCTAAATTGAGCATGAAATTAGTTAAGCTGTACACCATAGGAAGCGAAAATGACAATGACGCACGAGGTATATAGGAATGCAGGTCAGGATGGCATAGATGGTAAAACTGATGCCCCTCTGCATGCACTGTAGCCCGCTGAGGCCATAAGACTGCAGCATGGCTTCCTGAATCCGGCAAAGGAATTTTGCGGAAGAATAGGAAAGCATCATGTGGTTTTTCCACTGGCCATCGGCGCCCATGGGATCCAAAAATGTCAACTGGGGCCGGTGCAGCATAAGTACGCTGAGGTAGTAGTAGGAGTGCAAGTTGCCGATGAAATGCGAGGGTATCCACGGAGGTGAGCCATCCGGAGGAAACGTGATGGCAAGGTCTGCAGGAAGGTCGGCTAGCCAGGCGTTTGTTGCAGGGTTCAACTGAACAAACTCCGGATCAAGACCCCAGTCCTTTCTTCTCTTGATTTTCCTGTAGACGGTGTTCATCTGTCGGACGTTGCGGACGCAGCGTGCAAAGTAGGTGAAATTGCGCGTGACGTGATACTCGGCATCATCACCCCCAGGGATGTGTCTTGGGATACTGAAATCCACCGTTTCGGGGTACACTGTAAGATCGTCCCGGCCTACCAAAGATTGTCAGAATTTGGTCGAAGAACTTGATTGAGGAGCTGGATTAGCTTACCCTGAGAACTGCCTATCATCAGTTCGCAGATAAAGACGGTCTGCCAGATACGACATTTTGTGACGCACTCGGCTGGCGTCTCATCACAGTGTCTGCCTGCTTGGTGGTCCTCGTAATGCTCGTCAAGACCCAAATCCTTGGCCATGGTGATGCAGTTGACAATGGACATCCAGGATCGGTAGTAGTATCCCCGCTTCGGTTGGGCCTCACGGGCTTTGAGAATAATCAAGAGAGCCTGTAGGGTGCTAAGTCGTGGCACGTCCATGAAGGAATTGGCGTGTTCTATATCCAGTCAGTTTACGGGGCCAAAAAAAGTAAACCTCCTATGCCAAAACTTACTCGATGCCAGCGCAATCCATTGCTGACCCTGGGCTGGCTCATCAGCCAAACGACCCGCCACGGCAAAGATTGCCTCCAGCACAAGAGGGGAAATGGACTGTCTGTCCGTATGCCATTGCTGCATAAGGTGTGCTTTGTTGAGCACGGGAACGTAGGGGTGAACGTTGGCGAAGTACAAATCGAAGTAGTGCAAAATCGTCTCCTCGTCTGGCATGAGCTCTGGTGGGATTCGGATCTTGGAGCCTGGTGCAGAGGGCATTGACGGTAGCGTATCGAAATCATCTGGCTCTTCCTCAACAACCGGTTCTTCTTCCCTCAGGTTCTTGACGGATTTCTTGATGTTAAGATATGGAGCTTTCCCGAAATCAGTACACATGCTAATCCGATCTGCAGAGTCCACATATGCTTACCGGTACCCCTGGCATCCATCTTGAGCGACCCGAGAAGGTCTGCTAGGTCCGACTGCGCATACTGGTCCTGCGTATACGACGATTCTGGGGACGGTTCCGAGTGGGGGCCTGGATGATGCTGCATGGGGGGTGTCGGAAAGACGCTGGACGGCGCGTATGCTTGATCCATGACACCGGTAGCAGGAGCCATCGTTGTGTAATGCATGCTGGGTTGGGTGACCGAGTGGGCGCCATATGGCACCGACTGATATACGTCGTGCGCCTCAGCATAAGGCGCCTGTCCGCCATACATGGCGACCTTGGGCTGGCCTCCCATCATGGACTGCTGTTGCATGGGGACTTGCTGCCTGAAGCCAGTGTCGTAGTCGGTAGGCGATTGCTCGTAGGCCTGCGAATCTGGCCCTCCCTCATACTGTCCATTTGGCCGCACACAGTGAAGCTTGAGGCGGATGCAGGCCGAGCAAGGCCACGTGTTGGTGGTAGCAGCATCGCATTTGATCTTCCTCCTGCGGCACCCCTCACATGCCCTACATGCAATGTATTAGTAAAGTACCAAGCATTGCTGCATGTTCATGATCCGCTATCATACCTCATTACTACACAAAGCTTGTCAGCCAACAATGGTCACACGTAATGGGACGTTAGGAGCTCTTACCTTTCAGCCGTTTGTGGCGGTTGTGCTCATCAACGAAAACATAATCTGCGCCGACCTGGTTAGATGGGACGCCCGCAAGGTGAGGGTCTAGAGGGGACGGGATTGTAGCGCACTCTTTTGTGTTTCGCGCGGCTGCTGGAAGTTCTGCGGCGCAAAGGAGAATTGGCCTAAATGCGAGCTCTGAGGCAGGAGCCTGCGCACAGAGGGGTCATTTGACATGGCTCCGTCGTTCATCTTGGAAAGACGGTTTGGTCCTCGGTACTAAAGATTAGAAGGCGAACAGGTGCATGCAAAGCCGTGCAGTTGGTCGTTATGGTAATAAGTAGCAGCAGCAACAGTAGTAGTAGCGATAGTAGTGACGACAAGAATGGCGTTGTCGCAAAGTTGGGAGAGCCTTGTTGATTGCTAAGCCGGTGTCATTGACGAATAGAGTTGTGTAACGATCGTGGACGTGGTGGTGGTGGCGGGAGCGGCGGCGGCATATGCCACGGCAGTTTGAGAGTCAGTTCCAGGGAGCAGGTTCTCTTCGCAAGCCACAATATCCAACGGGTTCCTTTCCTAATAAGCAAGCTGCCGACCGAGAAGAAAGCACGTAGAGGTTGGTTGTAAGAGACTTTGAAAGACCAGAAAATAGCTGAATCTTTACCTCATCGGTAGTGGGAAAAGCCGACGCTCAATGTCAGTGAGGGGATAGCGGTCCCTTATTATGAACTGGTCCGAAGAATGGGGATGGCGCCAACCGACGAAGGGGAGGATGACAGGGTTGGCCCAGCTTGTAAGCCCCCCCAGTAGCAGGTATGGATTTGGTTTGGATGGCGAGGCTCCAGTCGTGTGTGGAGCGATCGACCAGGTTGTTTTTCTGATTCTGATCAGAAAATAGGCTAGCCTAAGCTGAGGAGCATGAAGGGACGGATCGGATGGCTAGGCAGGTATTGGCTTTCTTTGGGGCTGGTAGGTCCGCCTGTTTTTTGTCGTCTCGTCTCGTCTTGTCTGCTTGTTTCTGTTTCTGTTTCTGTGGCCCCCTCTCTATCTCGTCTTCGTCCTCGTCTCTTGGAAGCCAGAATGGTCGGTCGAAGTGGACCTCAGATTCCAGAAGCGATATCAGTAGTATATATAGGGTTGGTTATGTAGGTATGTCGTCGGCGGGTACGGCAAAATGGTTTGGGGGGTGTGGTATGGGATAGAGAAAAAACAATATGCAAAGGGAAGGTTGAAAGCCTGAAGTTGGGTGGTATTGGCAGTCACTGTGACCAAGGCTTGCATAGAAGAAGCAAAGAATGTTCGCTAAAGTCTGGCTTTCAACGCCTGGCACCGCGTGATGACCCCGTCTACCGGTAAACGGCGGCGCTGACTAGGGGCAACCTAGTGTTCCAGCATGCAACGAATAAGTCGGGAGAGGCGACTGAGTATACAGCAGTGTACGACTGTGGTGGTAAGCTCAACAAGCAGGATGGCGATAAGAATAGTAATAACAACAGTAATACTACGACTACCATGTAAATACCTACGGTGCTGAGACGTCCCTTTTAATATCTGCTGTCATATTGCTTCTCCTTCTCCTTGTCCCAGAAAAATCGATATAACACCGTGAAGTCCAGTGAAAAGCATGGCAATGTCTGCGACCCAGGGGGCTATGAGCGTGTGTGCGCGCGTGTGTGTGAGGCAAAGACGGGAGTTCAAGATTATCTGGTCGCAACCCTTGCAACACTTGACACTGCAGAGCGCATACTGGGCATGAAATTTGGCTGGCTTCATAATACCTCTGATATAGACTGAAACGGCCTAGTGGAAGATCAGGGTTGGCGCAGCCAGTGAACAGTCCAGTTTCTCTTGCTACTGCTTTCTTTCTTCCTCTCTGCCCGTCTCATGGGCATTGGCGGCAGTGCAGGCAGGTGCAGCGACATGAGCACAACGACGAAAAGTGCAGTGTGGGGTGGGAAACCGTCATCTCAGCCCAGTCCAGCCCTGGGCCCTGGGCGATGATGACAGGAGACGTCGGAAGGCAATGAATCAAAACAAGTACCTCGGAAGTACAAGCATCCTTTTCTCTGTGTGTCTCTGTGCCCTCTTCAGGGGGCTGCCTGTTACTGCTTGTGGTAGGGGTGGTGAGCGGTAGGCAGGTAGGGGTTTAAGGGGCCTGGCCATGGACGTGGGAGGGTCGAGCCGCTGTTGATTGACAAGGGATAGATCAAAAAAAGAGGTGTGTGTGCGGAGGCGGACCGACTCAAGCCTGCTGCTGTGTGGCACTCGCAGGAGTCCGTCTGGACAGGAAAAAGCCCCTGATCAGTTTGGGTTCTGTGGGCTTCCAGCTGATTGAGCGATGCCTCTTGGCACACTGCATTAATTCAGGGATAATTACAGTTCTGCAGTAATATAGACGCCTGTTAGGCTGTGAAGCCTGCTTGCTCAACGGGGACTGTAAACGTCGGTATTTGCAAGGTGCGTGCCTCGGCATAGGAAGTCCGTTATAATTAATCTCGAGTTCCATTAATTCGACGAGCGACAGCAGCTTGTTTTCCTTTGCAAGTCTGGATGTTCATGCATCGAATACCTATCTGTTACCCGCCTGGTGGCCTCCCTCGTACGAGTTGAGCATGGTGTATCGACGTTGCTGATCTTGCAGTGCAGCGTGCAGCACCAATGTGTGGGACATGTACTACCTTATGTACAGAAGAGACAGATAGATAGATAGATGCACGCGCGCAGGCAATGACTTGCTTGCAGCCGTCAGTTAAGTAGAAGCCCCGCGCAGAACCCGCGTAGGTCGAGTCTTTCGAGAATTGCACTTGCATGCCCTGCATGCAAGGTATGTATGTACGAGTATGTATGTGTGTTAGCTAGCACACACACAGAGTACATCAAACTGCCATCCCAATTTTGGGACAAACTTGGCCCCTGTTCAGTCTACTCTGGTCTCGTCTTGTCCTGTCGTCTCATCTGGTCTGGTACAAGGACAGACAGAGTCACAGACACTCCAAGTTGGACGGCAGACGGGTAAAAGCAAGTGTCAAACGTGGGCGCTTGATTTAGGACGACCCCACAATGGCGTGTTCGAACTTCGAACCGTCCAATGTGTTGTCTGAAGATTTTGAAGTACCTATGGACCTATGGTAGGTGCTTCCAGTCTAGCAACTAACCACGAGGCACTAGCCTTCCTTAGGGCAGTACTTGATCTGATACGGAACCTGATCAATGGTTTTTTTTTACTGACGATTCTCCAAGCGAACCGGGCTCCTGGGTAATAGTCCAGAGTGCTGTCATGACTTCCGACTGAATACAGTAATCCTTAATCAAACCCAGGTGTCATGCACTTTCCCCGACCGCTCCAATGTTCGAATCCATCCCGCGGGCTAATGAATGAAGCGCCATGCGGCTGGGCGTAGTCTAATGAGCTATCCAATGCCGTCCGGATAATTAAAAAAAATAGTCAGAAATTTAGGTTCAGTTGCAGGTTATTGAAGAAGATGGAGAAGGCGAAGAAGAAGAAGCAACTAACCATAGGTAGCGTAGCCATCGTCTGTCACTTTTGATCAGTCGGCTTGTTGCCTGGTGGTTTATCAGACCCGGCTGCAAGCTTGGCCTGAATGCGCACAAGCTGCACCTGTCTACATGCATCCATCATGTACTCCGTACACGTGCAAGACTTCTCGGACCAGTCGTTGGCTTTACTCGTAGAATCCATCCGAATTGCTTTTCGGTAATCTGCTGCATCGTAGGAGACACGTTGATTACCACACTAGAATCTTCCCTAGCCCGACACAGGCAGGTGCCCTTCAGTTCCAACGGTACTTGGGAGTTCGCGCCGTGGTGCTGATTCGCTTGGCGCCGTAGACCTATCCGTCAACGTCAAATTGTTGGTTCTAGACGAGACAACTGACGCTACCCAGGGGGGCAGGCATATGTATGGACTGTGCTGGGGAACATCCACTTGTAGCAGCATCTTGACCCCGTTCATATCAAACTGTCTATCCTCTCTCGCTGTCCGACTTTTGAAGGAGAGGCTGGTTGGCACGACGAAGTACAGATGTGCAGCGAGAGTTTTTCCGTCAAGAAAATCTGACATTCGGCTTCAGATGGCAACCCCATTGTACCTGCCGCAAAGGCAAGCTGATGGGCGCCAGCTCTTGTTTCCTGCAAGCTGGACAATTTATCAACCACGCTCACCGCGGAGCTACATCCGGCAGCCATTGACGGTCGTAGCAATACGACATCGCTCATGACAGTAGGGAGAAATGGATATTCATCCGTCAGTTTGGCGCTGCAACACACCAGCCAGGAGTTCCCAGCCCGCTGCCAGGTGTGCCGTCATACGCCGTTGAGAAAGAATCTCGACTCCGTAAGTATCCATACATTGTATACGGCTTGTGCTTTGCCGCATGAGCATGGACATGGGCATGGGCGCCTGCAGATGCAGCCGCTGGCTCTTCTTCGGTGTACTTGGACTTCTCAGGGCATCAGCACCTGGGCACAACCTAGAGCAGTCAATTCGCTGATCTCGCGTCCCAGCCAGGACCCTGTGGTTCCTGCTTGTGTATCCTTGTTTGTCTCCTGCAGAGCAATGTAGTAGGATGTGACCTGGGCAATTCTTCCAGCAATTAAAGTCGCTTAGCTGGGACGAATGCTGGATACCTACAATGGTACCCAGACCGTTGGAAGACAAGAAAGACAAGCGGACAAGAGGGGGGAAAAGCAATAGATGGGTGTGTCAACGGCCCCCGCCTTGGCGTTTCCCCATCACATGCCAGACTTGCAACCTACCAGCCACGTCGGCCGAAACTGCTGGGGTCTTTTCTCCTCAGTTTACCTTGCCTTGCGTGAAGTTGATGGGGAGCAGGAGGCAAGACTCTGACCTCACTGCTCACCGACCACCACTTCGCGGATCTACTTTAGGGAACATGCTGTATGCAACTGAGAGCAGATACAGTTAGGCCAATCCACAAGCACAGCGACTGTATCAATAATTGGCTGATGACAGTTTAGCCACCTGCCTGCTAGCTACAGGCTACATACAGTATGCATGTAACGATATTTGGCTATTCATCGCCAATTACGTGCATTTGCATACTTGCTTCTTGCTTTTTGCAGTATACATACCTAGGTCAACATTTATCCTGTTGATCTGGATATATTACTGGGAGCTGGGTCATATACTGCATTCATAATTGCTAGCGCCAATATTGTTGAATCGAATTACTTTCTTTCGCAATTTTCTTTTTGGTATCATGTCAAGCCATAACACATACTTACACGAACTGGTGGGCATTGTTCAAGTTTGGGTGTCAGTCACTTGCGAGTCCACTCTGCACTGTTTCAGCCAAAATCATATGATCGCGCCAAGGTTATCTTGCGTGATCATACTACAGTAGCAGCGGAGCAAAGAGAAGGGGGAAAAACAATCACTCGGCCGGTCGATGCCGACAAAGCATCTAAGGCTGACTGCTTTGTTATCTGTGGACACGTGAGAGATATGTAAAGTATGCCGAATTACGCACAAGGCGGTACGTAAATATGGGGGATCGATGCAGGCAACGGAAGGGAACCGTTTGCTGGAGTCCAGCCCGATGGGTAGGCCGGGCCTTGTCGGGCCAAACTGGCTATATCGAGTAATGCCGGCCGGACTGGTACCTGTCGAGCACTTGGGCCCGAGGACGGGAACGGAGAGATCCAGCTCGGCTGCTTTGGTCTCGTGCCTGTTGTTTAACAGCCTTATTAAAGAGGGTATTGTAAGAACCAACCGAACTCTCTTCTGCTTCTGCTTCGGTAGCTTCTCCCGTGCTTCTATGCAAGGGGCTCATGGAATTTGGGTTCATGCACGGTGAATGTGTATCCTACATGCCTGAGACGTGTGAATGTACCCATCCACTATGGCAGCAAGGATCAATTGGACGATTGATTAATTATTCAGGGCAGTGCTTCTAATTGCGAGAGAGGTGCCGTCCGTGATCGACACGTTCAGCAACTTAGTGTGAATACCGCTGTACATATCAGGTGTGGTGTGGTTATGTAACCCCTGCGAGCTTCAACTGCCTTCAGCCTCAAAAGGTGGGCTTGCATGAATTTCTCGTAGCTCTCTAATAGAACGGCGGGAATACATCAACTCCTCCCCATTGCGCCCCAATTAGTCGGTAAGATAGGGAGACCAACAAGATGAGCATTTCCCATTTCATCTTGACATTGTTCATCAGCAGTGGGGCAAGGCAATGCATAGAGGGTTCGCTCCCCGAGAGTCAAGGCTGAAGAGCGAATGTGACTCTTTGTATGGCAAAAGATCTACCAAGACTAGACAACTAGTATACAAATGTGGTGGGTTGGGCATCTTATTTAGGTAATAGTGTATAGTCGGCAGGACGGGTGAAGCATACCGTATGGGGAGCTCCAGTTGTAAAATTCAGCAGTACTCAGGAGGTACATGACCTTAGAATTCACCTACCTAACATGGGATTTGCCATCCGATGCCCTGTGGATATGGTGGGAGTTGGAAGTTGGGTACTCCAGATACTGTAGGCCTTTGATATGTGATATCTATTGGATCTACTTGTGAGATAGGAGATTGGGCTTTACAGGTGGGTGTCAGACAGAAGAAGTAATTTTCCCCCCTGGTGGAACATGGACATGTGTGAATGACTATCATCAATTGAGACGAGAGACGTTGAATGTATCAGTAAAGTAGATTGATTAATTGCCATGCACTAAGAATACTTCTCTACCAACTACCATAGGCTTCGAATTGCCAGTGAGTTGCCTAGTTGCCCAATGAGCCTGGGGTGCTTGGGTGCTTGCTGCGTAGTAGCGGACTAACGCCGGTCCGAGTTGAGCGATAACGGCTGGCTTTGGCGAGGTCAAGTGCCTATCTCTATCTCAGCGGCAGTGACTAAGGCAAAATCATATCCGCATCCTCCAATCCGTACGCCTGTCTTGTTGTCTAAAACAATCCATTGTCCCCAATTTCTTCTCAGAGCCGACAGAAGGGAAGGAGAGTTAATCACATTACGGTTTTGCATCCGCCTCATCACTCCTGACATCTTCTTGAAACCGAGCACCTGCAGTTCATTGTTACCCAAACAAGAAGCTCAAGCAGGAGCAAGTGCAGGAGCAGAAGAACCCCGCCATGGATAACAAGGACAACGCCAACCCCACCATTCTGACGGCATCTGAACTGCCTACGAGACAAATCAAAAAGAGGAAGACAGCAGCCAGCGAAGTTGATGCCAAGTTTGCCGATGCCGTGTCACGCAGGCCACTGTTTCTGTCAGACCCCTTTTGCGATGTCTCATGGTCAGATGGCACCGAGAGCGAAGATGATTTCGTCGAGGAGCCTATAGACGAGCAAGAGATCTACGGTTAGTTTTCTTTTGTCATTTCTACATCTGGCATCCATCCGTCGATGTTCGTCTCATCTCCCTGTCGGGGGCGCAGTTATGATGCATGGACTGCCCCGAGTATCTATACCCTGCAGATGCCCAAACAGTCTCTCAAGCACTGTCGCCAATCGATCTTCTATACCATCATCACATCATCATCACCATCACCATCACCACCACCATCATTATTGATTGCTGGCATGCGCGCACTCGCGCACGCACACACATGTATGCTCCTGGGCGAAGATCAAACGGCTAATCATAACCAGATCTGATATCGAATATTACCGATCCAGAGCATCCAATATCTCTTGGTCAGTTGGCAGTCGTCAACCTGCCGGACGTGGAAATAACCCCACCCCCTTCATCAAATTCTGATCCCAATGCACTTAGACGGGTACTGGTGAAGGTCACTCCTACCATAACGCATTGCTCGCTGGCAACGGTTCTGGGCCTGGGTGTCCGAGTACGTCTCGAGCAAGCGCTGCCGCCCAATTATCGCGTTGATGTCGTGATTAAGGAAGGGTCCCACAGCCAAGATGACCAAGTCAACAAGCAGCTGGCCGACAAAGAAAGAGTAGCTGCAGCGCTCGAGAATGATACACTCAAGGGTGTGCTGGACAAGATGCTAGAAACTTGCTAGACTTCCTGGACGGCGATTCAATGAGCGATTGCTCGGCTCGGGGCCTAGCTCGGAGGTCATGGGATGCGAGTCACCACTGGTACCGAGTTCGATGTCTCCATGATACTTGCGCATAAGTGATATGGCACTCTGCCGAATTCCGGGGTAATCATTCCGCGACAAAAACGTTTGCGTTCTGGGAAGCCATTGCCACGTCCTACGATCGCTGTACCTGCTGCTACTTACCTTCACTCCTCGCCTGGGTAGGAGCAGCGACTACAAATCAATTGTGTATTCACCAGAGCCAAAGGCGATGATGATATCATGACAGGGGCTTTAAACGAAAGGGATCCCGGCCCGAGACGGGGAAAATACTTTTTGAGGAGATCGTATTCTCGAGAGGATCGTCCTATGATCAGCAATTCAGATACCACGTTTGTTTTGCTGCATCTGCTGCAACGTCGAGGACAACACATTCATTGACATGCACATCTGCATGGGGAAGGACTCTTAGACGAATCTTACAAATCGGATTGTGGTGGTATTTTACGTGTTCCCTTTTACGGTGGCATGTGTGTTTGCCGAACAAGGGTAACAAGGGTTTGGGCAAAGCTATTTTCAGAAGCCGGCCGAACCTGGAGAGCGGCCCATCCATTGCATTATGAATTCACGTCGATCTTTCGATAGTCTGGCTAAATTCAACGCTGGTCAACGCACGGGCTCCGGACTTAGGGGACCGCAGCCGTAACATATTGCGTACTGTTGCGTGAGCTGAGACGAACTATATGATATCGTCCTACGTATCCATAAGCGCGCATCTCGAGACTCCAGCAGCATTTCTTTTTTCCGTTAGAGAGTCAGGAGTGGCCAAAGTATACTCCAACTCGTCCCCATATGTGTGTGACCTTGGACTGCACTGCCAGGCACTCAGACTCCACCCACCCAGCTGGGACCGAGCTACGCCGCAAATCCCATATATGTGAAGTGCATTGTTGAATCTTGATTCAATATTGCATGCCAAACTGCCGGGACGCGAGTCAGTCTCCTGCTCGCGATATATGATATTTCCACCAATTTGGGCATTTCCCAACTTTGGCCCGCAGTGAGCTTGCTGTATCAGAGCCAGAAATACACACTTGGCAAGACTAAAATAAGAGAGACGTCTTGAGAACCCCAAATGGGACCGCTACCTAGAATCCCTCTTCCCTTGTTCGTACTAGACTAAAGAAGCCCTCTTCTTAACCCCGGATTTCTGTACTGTGTGTACCACGTTTGAGGATTACCACTCAAACTGAGCAAGCCGGGGGTCCTTTTGTCTCTCTGTCTCTCTCTACATTTTTCCGGTTGGTCTTGATACTAGTGTAACTGTGTGCTATCTTTCGTTTACGAAACTATCTACACTGTCGTATTTTTATCCACCAGAATCTGTGGGAATTGGGAAGGTATACACGAACGTTAAACAACTCTGGGCATGAACGACACCTGAGCGGAACGAGTATCAGATCGGCGATCTTTCGTCGTGTGTTCGTTCGTTCGTTCATTCATTCATTCATTCATTCGTTCGTCACATTACTTACTTACCTAAAGTGACTGGCAGGGAGCAGCAACAGCAGCAGCCGCAGCAGCAGCAACAGCAATTCTAGGGCATGACGACGACGACGGTTATTTCGGGGAGGTGGTGATATACATAATTACAATACAGAGTAAGAACCGAACAAAACCGAATCAAAACGGCAGCTCGAATGCCGCGGGCGGATGGGGGTGGGCGGGACTTTGCAGGGTTGACAAACAAGGTCGGAAGGTGGAACAGCGTTGCAGGCAGCTCCAGGCACACACTCTCTCTCAAGCAATAGCGCTGGGCGCCTATCTTTCTACCAGGAACGTGTAGGTAGGTTTGCTGCAGATGCTTTACATGTTACGTCTTCTTTTCGCTATCTAACAAACTGAGTGGCGAGTAAACGAGAAGAAAAAAAATCTGCTCGCCCATTATGACATATGATGATGGATAGACTCCTGGAGCTGGGCATGCATGATAAGGACCTACTCAGAGCCCGACAAACTTCAAGTTGTAGCCAAGGGGTAGAACAGCCGAGTATAATTTCAGGGAATAGCTAATGATTTCTCCTCCTTCTTTCTCTGTAAATATATACTGAAACGCCCCAACAGTGGACAAAGCCTGGAACGTTCGTCTGGTCTTCACACCTTCGAGAATCCGAGAATCGAAGTGGCTGCTTGCTACTGTTGATTACCCTCTGTAGTACAAGGGGTTATTGCATAGCGCCAAACACCATACATACATATTTACTCCAAGAGCGTTGTCGTCGTCGTGCAGGACCCCCTTCCTCCCAATATAGTAGTACTACTAGCCTATCTATCGGATCTTGGTAACCGGAGACCGTCGGGAGAGAAGTCAGAAGTATGTCTCTTTAGTCTTAATGCCTAAGCCCCATGTGACGATATCCACTTCCTACTCGTAGACTCGCAACTCCATTCGCTCACCGAAACGGGGTTTGCAGTTGCTTACTTCTTCCTGCAGCACTCTGGCAGGGCCCCCCCGGTCAAAACCCTCAAGATCCTGGATCGAAACGGTCGTGAGGAGACGGGCAGATCGAGGAACAATAACGAATATTATTTGCTTATCGAGTTTCTAATGCAATTATTATGAGTTGCCGAGGGCACCGCTCTCCAACAGGCTCTGGTAAAACTCGGGTTCGAGGAACTTGGCAACGCTGACGTCCTCGCTCAGACCCTTTCTTCGCCGGGTCTTGAGTACAAAGTCGCGCGCAGTCGCCTGGGCATCGGCGGGCTGCAGGGGCCTCAGGACAACATCAAGATCAAGCGGGTCACCAGGCACCTTTTGCCAACGCTCGAACACGAGCGATACAGAAGCAAGACCCTGCGTCTGGATGCGTAGATCTGTCTCGAACCCGAAGCTGTCGATGACGGGCAAGAGACCGCTCACCCGGTACAAGGGTGTACCAGCGATGGGGCCGTCGAGCAGCACGTGGCCGCGCCGACGCGCAAGAACGTTATACAAGGTGGGGACCGAGTCTTGAGGTCCCGTCATCGAGCATGAGTAGAGCGGCTCCATGAGGCGCGGGTTTGCCATGAGGAAAGAGGAGTAGCAGGCACGACGTGCTGTCGGGATGATCTGGCCACCTCCGCGGAAGATGGCTTCAGACGCTAGAGAAGCGTCCATGATGCGGAATTTAGTATTGCGAATAGCTATACGAGTTTACCACGTTAGCAAGAGGTATACGCACATCGGCGATGATGCAAATAAATCAGCAGTGACTTACGTTCTTCGCAAAGAGGGCCTTCACGTGCAGCCCAACTGAATCCTTGACGAATGGTCTCTCGCACCGTCTTCAAAAGACTCTTATCGACCTGCCAAATATGTTAGGTGCCATTTCCCAAAGTTATAACCATGAATCTATCCAATGCCCGGGCTCAAATGCTGAGGCTGAACAAGCCATGCGAAGACCACGGAACAGTTGCCTGATCAGGTCGACGCGATACGACGCTCCAGCCGAATTAAGCACCGGCAGCGACTCGAAGATTTGAAAAGCACAAACAGAACATGTACAAACTCGCAGCGGCAAGAAGAGAATAGAGTAGAGAACAGAAAGCAGAGCAATAAAAACGTACCTCGGAGGGAAGAGTGTCATCCTGTAGAATGTTAGGTCCCATCTCGTCCGGTCCAAATGCCCATATGCTTCTGGCCGCCAATAGATCCCATCCGTACTTGTCCTCGAAGAACTTGGCAACCTTTCGGGTACCATCCCGCATCTTGACGCGTCCTGCTTCGATGTCTTCTGCAATACCGTCATCCAGAGGTTCAGCCACCATTGTGATCTTGTTTTTCTTGTTGGGCGTTATGGCGTAACACTTCGTTGCTGAAACCTCGTCGACTGTTTCGCAGAATCGTGTCACGGGATCAGAGACCTTGATCTCCATATCCGCGTACAATCGCCGTAAATCGTGCAGAACGCAATCCATATACAGTTCGCCTGTGCCGAGAATAATATGCTCTCCTGATTCTTCCACCTTGGTTGTAATGAGCGGGTAGCTCTTGTTGATCTTTCGCAGGCCATCCAACATCTTTGGAAGTTCCGATGGGTTGATGGGCTCTACTGCCACTTTTAACACCGACTCGGTGAAATGCGTAACAGGCTTGAAAATGTAAGCCTCCTCGTCGTCATCCAGTTTCGGGGGCATAATGGTGGCAGACTTGACGATGGAGTTGTCCACGCCTGCAAGCAGAGCCCAGTTCCCAGCAGGAATGCCGTCCGTAGGAATATTGTATCTCGTCTCTGCGATGTACACCCCGGATATTGTTGCCATAGTCATGTCTTCCTCGTCATCTATTGAGTAGCCTTCACCAAGTACCCGCACTTGTAGTCCTGGCTTTGCAGTGCCGCTCATGACCCGGCCAAACGATGTGAAGCTTTTACCGTCGGTTGCACTGAACAGCTTTGTTATGTGCATAACCAGAGGGCCGTCTGGATCGCATTTCTGCATGGATTCTGCCACTTTGGTGTCCAGCGGCCCTGTGTAGTACTTTTCCAACTTCCTTTGGGCATTCTCCACGGGCGAAGGAATGTGCTGGACGACCATGTCGACAAACCCTGTCGAGGGCCCGAAGAACTGTTCGCATACGAGTTTCAAGAGTACTTTAGCGTCCGTCTTGAACTGTGACGGCTTTAAGTGAATGCCCAGTGTAGCCAAGGTCTCCTTGAGGTCTTCCGGACTCTGGCTAATAGAGTGGGCGTAGATCTTGTAGATGGGCTCCAACACAAAGTTGATGAAGGAACGTTTTGCACGATCTTCGATGGGCTTGCGGCTAAATGTTCTCTTCTTGGGGTTGAAATACACATCACCCCAGAGTCGTTTCGCGAACTCTTCGGTGTTGACCCCGGGGAAGCTGTCTGCATACATCTTCGCGAAAGACTGCAGAGTGAAGCACCAGCCCATGTCGGCAGATGCAAAAAGCACATTGCCCTTCTCGGGGCTAAGTCTTCTGGACTCGCCCAAACCCGGGATGGTATTCTCGATGATGGTGTTGACTTCTTCGACTACGTGCTTGAGCTTGAAGTAGGCGTCGTTCGGCGGGAGGCGCAGTTCCAGCATCAGGCGGTCCATTTTGTTGATGATCAGCGTCATGGGAATATCCTCGAGAACAGCGTGCTTAATGATCTGTTCAGTATTAACCTGAACGCCTTCCACAACGTCCACCACCAGAGCCACACCATCGGCCAGGCGTAACGAGGCCGCTACTTCATCAACGAAGTTGACGTGACCCGGGGTGTCGATTATGTTGAACAGATGTGATTTTCCCTTGGTGCTCTGCAAGACCAAGCTCATAGGGGCTGCCTTGACTGATACTCCGCGCTCTCTCTCCAACATGGAAACGTCTGTGTAGCGTAGTTGTTCGTCTCGCTTCTTCCCTTGTCGCTGATCCAGCCTGTCTGTGATGTCGTGAGTCTCCAAGACCAGCATGTCCATGAAGGCAGTCTTCCCGTGGTGCAAATGGCCAGCGAAGGCGATATTCCGTATTTGGTCTGGGTAGTTCATAAGATCGGTCATGAAGCCTCGGTCGTAGAAGACATCCGGAAGGTCGTCTTCCTCGATATTGAATTTCCGCGTGTCGATCGGGGCGATGATGGGTTGTGTGAGTGGTTGCGCATCTTCTTCCTGGACCATGGTCTCGACATCCTCTCCATACACCTGTTGCGCCGTAGGGTAGTATTGCTTGTCCTCGTGTAATATAACGGCGTTCGACGGGCCCTCGTCATCCAATTCCATCAGTTCCTGCCCCGTGACCTCGTGGGCGGCTTCGGACTGCTCGTCATCGTAGACGTAGTCGCCGGCGTCCACGCCATGCTCGGACTCTTCTTCTGATGCATCGGCCTCTTCGCCGATGAAGTTGCCGAACCTGTGAAGAAGACGGGTCAGTATTTTCTACCGAAAACGCGGAAGGTTTTGTTCGGGGGCTCGTACTCATCATAAAGGTCGTCCATGGCTGTTTGTGTGATATGTCTGTGGGAAACGCGGGTAATTGGGTAATCGACGCGATCCTGTAGACGAGGTTGCTCAAAAAAGTTGCGATTGATGCAAGGCTGAGAGAGCTTCGACAGCTCCCGGCTGTTTACTTTAGTGGAGCTACTTGTGTTTAGTACCTAAATCTGGTCGTTGTAGTGGTAGTGACCTAGCCTAGTAGGCATCGCCTGTGGCTTTACATGTACTGTGGTTTACAGTGGAGCGCCAGGTACCTAGACCAGGTACTAGGGAGGGTGCGAGTAGTAGTAGTAGTAGTAGGTAAAACTTGATCTTCATCGTGTTGACCTTCACCCAACAGGTCCCGGACAAGAAGACATGGTGGAAGCAGCGCAACTGCAATATACCGAGTCATTGGGAATGACCAGAGCGTCGCCTCCCATTAGGAACTCGTGCTTTTGTCCAAGTTGTCCTCAAGGGTATCTATCGGTCGAGCAAAAAAGGGTCCCTATATGTACCTACATAAAACGACTGGCATCGCTGCCAACACAATCCAGAATCCATCCAGGACCCAATTACACGCGAGAATTGATAAACGTGATTGGTTGAGATCCAAGGACCTGACTAAACTAGGTTCTCGACTGCAGAAATCAGAAATCAGTCGACTTGGCCATCTACGGCTAGACAAAATCCTCACTGTTGAGACCATCTATGATCTGCTAGCCGCCCCTTGAATATCAATTCTTACAGTACTGTTGGGGTCACCTTGAAGGCCGTACAGAATTTCAGCATTGTCAAGGTGGAGGAGTGATTCGGAATGTGACGGCTTCCCGGTAGGCGAGTCTATGTGGCATTGTACTACTCCGTACATACCCATAGCCGGCTGTAAGGCCGAACGAACATCGAATCCTGCGCAGTCCACGCTAACATGGGAAGTGGGAAGTGGGAAGGGCGTCTCGAGGACGGATAGCCTTAGTAACCTAGTAGATGACTGGCTGCTGGATGTGCCCGAATGAGGACCCCCCCACGTCCAGCGGAAGCTTCCTGCCTTCTCTGCAAGGTGGAAGGGGCAGTCCTGGCGGTGAGGTGAGGGGCAATTGGAAAGTAAATAGTCCTAGTAGTGTAGTATTTCCTTAGCTAAGATTAAGGAACCCGACTACCTTCGTTCCTATACTTGTACCCAGAGGTTGGAAGAAAAACGATACCGACCTCTTAACCTTCCTTTTTTCTCTTCTTCGATCTTATCCTGCCTTCTTTGTCTGCTTTCCCGTCCATCCTTTGAAGACATCCAACCCCTCCTCATCTCCCAAGCCCAACATGTCTGGTCTTCCTACCGTCTACATCGTCTCCGCGGCGAGAACCCCCGTGGGTTCGTTCCTTGGGTGAGTTGGCAATAACTTGCGATGTAGCCCCTTTAGCATTGCCGCCTCTCCCATTGATCTTTTACCGTGCTCGGCCAAGACTGACATGATCTCGTTCCTCGCAGATCGCTCTCCAGCTTGAGCGCCATTGACCTGGGTTCCAAGGCTATCAAGGGTAAGTTTCTTCCCGCCCGTCCCGGCTGCTCGACCCTCCGACCATCGGACACCAAAATCTGACCACCATCGCTTCTTCTGCAGCTGCCGTCGAGCGCGTCCCCGAGATCAAGTCCGAAGATGTCGAGGAAGTCTTCTTCGGCAACGTCCTGTCCGCAAACCTGGGCCAGGCACCCGCCCGCCAGTGCGCCCTCGGCGCCGGCCTCCCCCAGTCCGTCGCTGCCACCGGCGTGAACAAGGTCTGTGCCTCTGGCATGAAGGCCATCATCCTGGGCGCCCAGACCATCATGACCGGCAACGCCTCCATCGTCGTCGCCGGTGGCACCGAGTCCATGTCCAACGCCCCGCACTACCTGCCCATGCTGCGCAACGGAGCCAAGTTCGGCGACCAGACCATCGTCGACGGTATGCTCAAGGACGGCCTGACGGACGCCTACAAGAAGGAGCACATGGGCATGTCGGCCGAGCTCTGCGCTGAGGAACACGGCTTCGACCGCGCTGCCCAGGACGAGTACGCCATCGAGACGTACACACGCGCCCAGAAGGCCACCGAGGCCGGCATCTTCAAGACCGAGATCGTCCCCATCGAGGTCAGCGGCGGCCGCGGCAAGCCCCCGGTTCAGGTCACCACCGACGAGGAGGCCAAGAACCTGAACCCCGAGAAGCTCAAGACGGTGCGCCCCGTCTTCAAGCCCAAGGACGGCACCGTCACCGCCGCCAACGCCGCGCCCCTGAACGATGGTGCTTCCGCCGTCGTGCTCATGTCCGAGGCCAAGGTCAAGGAGCTGGGCGTCAAGCCCATCGCCAAGATCCTGGGTTGGGCTGATGCCGCCCAGGAGCCCGAGCGCTTCACCACTGCCCCCGCCCTGGCCATCCCCAAGGCCATCAAGCACGCCGGCATCACCGAGAAGGATGTCGACTTCTACGAGATCAACGAGGCCTTCTCCGTCGTCGCCCTGGCCAACATGAAGCTGCTGGGTCTGACTGCCGACAAGGTCAACGTCTTCGGTGGTTCCGTTGCCATCGGCCATCCTCTCGGCGGTTCTGGCGCCCGTATCGTCACCACCCTGACCACCGTCCTGCGTGAGAAGAAGGCCAAGATTGGCTGTGCCGGTATCTGCAACGGCGGTGGTGGCGCCAGCGCCATTGTCATCGAGAGCCTGCAGTAAGCTGCAAGACAGCTCAATGCTGTAGATGACGAACCAACCAAAATAAAATCCACACACTACTACTACTACTACCACATACACGTGCTGGCATCTGACCGAACACTTGAGAGCGTAGTATATGATGATATGGTTCGCGGGTTAAGTAGAGACTCCTCGGATTGATTCAACACATCACATAGACCTTTTGCACCAGAATGTGCTAATTAATAATGAACAAAAGATTCCCAATGTTTTGATTTTCCACCCATTAATGGATGTTGTGACTGCTGTTGAAGCTGATATCTGCCAGGAATCGGGCAAGAAATTGTGTCCGTTCAAGGAATTAGTTCTGTAAATAAAATATTCCCAATCAGTCTAGGTTTGGTTGAAAGTTTTATTCGTTTACCTGCAGTGTTGTCAACACCAATGTAGAAATATTGTTTTAATGGCAGGAAATATATTGACGAGCCAGTAATCTCAAAGAATGAAGCAAGATGACGATGGCTAGCCTGAAACCGATCTATAATACAATACAAAGCAAAAAGGCCCGCCATGTCGGGATACCTTGCAATTGACAACGGGAAAACTGCTGCATCTCTCTTCTCTTCTGACTACGTCTTCATCATAAATCATGTACGTCAGATACCGATATGCGCGAGACGGTCTTCTGAGCCTGATTAATTCCGAGCACCTGCACACCTCCTTCTTTTCCATGGCACCCGTCTCTTTTCATCTCTGTGCACTTAAAAACCTATCCCCCGAACCCACTTGCTTTCCATAAAGAAATGAAGAATGAAACCAAAGAAAACACAGTAAAACGTGGGAAAGGGGATGGTGAATAAGAAGGTAGGAAATTCAGGTGGGCTTGTTACTTTCCCATCGCCGATCTCTGGGTATGCTTCGCGTAGAAATGACAAATTGGATGATGCCGATGCCTGTGAAAGAGCTTTCGCAATGCTGAAGGAGCCCCTGAACGCCGAACGGGATGCCGCAAAACTCTCTACTCGTTTGGGTGAATACCCGCCGAGAGACGAAAACACGCAAACACGGTAGGATTACACGCACAATGACCGACTCAAAGTGTGTTGTGAGCCGAACTACTCGATACCCTCCATGCTGTCAGCGCCCTCTCCGCTCGCGCGGACATCCGAAGTGGGTGCAACACCGTCCTTGAGCCAGTTTTGCAGCTTCTCATTGGCCTTTTCCACTTCTTCCGTGCTGACATTGCGCATCCAGGGGGAGTTCCTAAGAAACTTCCCCTTGAACAACTCGGTCCGATGGTCCGTGATGGCAGAAGCCCGCTCGGCTGCCTTCGCTTTCTCCTCGGCCGTCTCGGGTTCAGTCGAGTATATGAACCACTCAGAGGTTTCCTCCTCCCAGTGAATCTTGTTCGAGTTCAGGCAGATCCGTAACACCAGGTTTTCGTCATATCGAAGAGGCTTGGGCTGGTCGCCATCATCCGAGTCCACATCACTAGAGGGGAGATTCCGGGCGAGCACCGTCTTCTGGAGCCGGGAGCGAGGGACACCTTCAGTGGGTTCAACACGCATGTACGACGAGATGTAGTACTGCCACCGCTCTTTCAGCTCCATCTCGTCCATGTAGAAGGTCGTATCGTCACGCTGCAACCAGCGGATCGTGGCTTCAGACTTGCCAGGGAACTATTGAATGTTAGATATTGCCTGATTACTATACCGTAGCTCAAAAAAGACACAAACTTACCCAGCTGATAACAAACATGTCATTTTCCTTGATGCACTTTTGCGCGAATGTTCGAGCACTGATCTCTGTCTGGTAGCTGGTTTCTTCTTGAGAGCGACTGCTCAAGAATTGCGCAATCAGATCAGGTGTTTTCTCCTTGGCGTCGGTGCTCGTGCAGATCAAGGACAGGCGGCAGAGCGTCTTCAGAAGATCCTGAATGGTGTACAGAGTCCACCCCTTCTTAAGGTAGTAGTGGCGCATGACCTCTTGATACCGGTTCTCGTCAATCTCGCCCGTAATATACTCTTCAATTAGCTCGACCGTCTTCGGCCAGTACGAAGCCGGCTCGTCCTCCTCGAAGTAGTTGATTTCGTTGACGGATATGCCCAGTGCTTTAGCCGGTTTCTTGCTCTTAGCGCGGATGATCTCATCCTTGACACTTTGCCCACTCTCCTTGATATCCTTCAATCGCTTGTACAGCGTCTGAAAGATGCTGAAGAAGACGTAGACCGTCTGATTGCAGTAGAAGTTGTACCAGGGGCGAGGGAAGAAGCCATCAGCTTTCAACTCGCCATCGCCGTCGATCAAAGAGTCCTCTCCCTTCAAGAGATAGGCACGGGGTACAATAGGCAACCAACTTTCGTTGGTAGTCTCAGACGGTACCGCATCCTCATGAGCATCGCCCGACTCGTCTTCGTTTGCTGAGCCTACATCTGGCGTCGTCTCCTTGCTACCAGATGCGGCACTGTCCTCTTTCTCTTTGCGACTCTTGGTTCCGTTGCGACCAGGATCCAGCACACCTCGTAACAAGTCCGACTTCTTTCCGTTACGACGAGTCGAGCGACCATTAGTCAGCTCAGCCGGCATCTGCTCTTCAGCATCTTCCTCCGCAGACTCGCGGTCAATGTCATGAAGTCGCTCCTGGACCTTCTCTTCGGGTAAGTCAAAGAACTGGGGTATGAAGGACTCAAAGAAGTCAACAGTCCTCTCCTTCTCGGATGTACTGTGATGTCCATTGTTCGTGCCATAGAGAACCATAAAACGGAGCAAGTCAAGGATGACTTCTTGATCGCTAAGTTCGTAGGCAAATTGGTAACGGGGGACCTGTGCTCTGGCACTTCGGAGCCTTCGCTGCTCCTCATTCTTTGTCTTGATGACATCGACAAGATGCTTTGCAGAGAGGGCGCGCTTGTCGTTCTGCTTGATTTGAATGCCCATATGGTCCAGACTCTTGAGGTGCATGATCTCAGTCTGAGCTTGCCAGACCTTCTCCCACTCTCGTTGTGTGAAGCGCCATTCTTCGTCCTTTTGCTTCAGTCGCGCCAAGACAACAGGCACAACAGAGAAGGGATCCATGAACATATCATTGACAACCTCGGCTCCCTTGTCCACACCGTAAATTTTCTTGAGAACACGCTTGTAGATGGACGTGCTTGGGCCTCCAAGGCCGGGCGGCATGACAAACGTCTCTCGCTCATGGGGGCTCATGTTCAGCATTTGCTGGGCGATCGGCTCAAGTAGCTGTATACACTTAACATTCAACTCAATGTTGTAGTCGTAGTCATGTCGCTCCTCCTCAATGCGATGAAGACCTTCTTCGAAAGCGTTCTTTCGGTGGGCGACAAACCCAGAATCCTCAGAGGCCCAGGTGGGATGCGATGCCCATTCGTCATTGAGAACAATGTTGCACATTTCATCGCGACCGCTGCATGGTTTAAGCTTCTCCTACAGAAGAAATGTGTTAGTGTTAAGTGACCAAGGCTGACTAGCATGAAGATGTAGTATGAACTTACTCGACGGGGAAGAAGTCGATAACTGGGGCCGCTTGCCCGGCAGTTGCTGAGCGAAACTTTCTCTGTGGGTGGCTTAGGTCGGTTCTCGATGATTTCGTCAGTTCCCTCGTAGTTCAGAAAGGCTCGGAACCAGTTCATAAGCTCAGGATTGCCACCAATAAAATTGCTGGCCTTGTGTACGAGGTCATTCTCATCAATAAGACTTTGTGAGTACATGTTGCAGAGCTTCAGGAACTCGTTCATGGCGCCGCGGTTGTTCATGAACTTCTTGACCTTCTCGAAAAATGCAAGCTCGTCCGACGAACAGTTGCCGGTCGATGTTGGGGGCAATGGTTCGGGCATGACTGGGGTGAGAGTTGGTTCGATCGAAGGCACGTCGGTAGCCATAGGCTTGTGGCTGAGCTTGGCTCGCTTGTTGTTTCCGGTCGCAACACCGGGAATGGAACGCTGACTGACTGGGGGTATGCTGTCAACTATGCTGGGTGCAGCAGCGGCAGGCGTTGCCTTCTCGTTGCGAGAGCGCTTCTTAGTCTCCTTGGTGGCACTGGCCGGAGGCGCAAAGCTACCAACCGGCGGCATCTTCTGGCCATCCCGCATTGTGTGGCTCGGCTGCGGCGTGGTTTGCGCCAAACCGTGGGTCATGGCGAGCATCTCTTCTGAACGAATGTGCTGGCCCTTGTTGGACGCGGCCGACTCGGGAAGGAATTGCTTGAAGTCCTCCAGCAGATCGGGTGCAGTGTTGAACAGGCTAGTGACTTGTGAATACACGTCTTGGATGGGTTTTTGCTCGCGTTGGTAGGTTTGGAGGATCTCGAGGAACTGTTTGTAGATTTCGGGTTTATCCTGGAAACGGTTCTGTGGAGAGCAGAAAAAGTCAGTAAAAGCTGAGTTCTGCGAAAAGTCATGCATTATTATTGAAATATTCCATAGAATGGCAGGGAGGAAAAAGAACAATGGAGGTGCTGTAAAATTAATAGTAGAAACAAGTACGAACAATGTTCAGCTCTCGGTTAAGATTGTGATTTTTTTTTCTTCTTACCTTTATTTTGTTGACATAACTTATGGCATGATTGAACTCCACCGGGCCTCGCTTTTCCATGCTTGCACTATTCTGAGCAGAGCCATTTGTAGCACTCTGCCCCCCAGGAGTTGGCGTGAGGGCGTTGCGTGTGCCGGGACCGTTTGGCGTGGTAGAGTTGTTTGTTGGAAGTTGCGAAGCACCGCGCTGTTGCTGCGCTGAGCCGGGTCCATCAAACGGGGCCGTTTGGCCGGGCCCTTGACCTTGTCCGAAAATACCGGGGCCGTTTGGCACTGGTGCGCTAAAAGTCGCCTCAGGGCTTTCAATGCTGTGCTGGGGCTGTGTTTGCTGTTGCGACTGTGGCATCGTTGCCGGCGCTGGCGGCTGCTGTTGTGATTGAGGTTGCGGTGGCTGCTGTTGCCAGTTTCCCTGTCGATGATTATTGAAGAACGGCGCGTTGGCACTCAAATGCGTACTGTCGCCGTGGTCCCGCTTCGCTGGTATCTGTTGGACAGTCGTGCCCATGGGCGTCGTGACGCGAATCGCATTGGGGTTACCTCCCTCGCCGCATTCGATTCTGTAGCCCGGGGGTAGGAAGGTGTTGAAGCCTTGGATAAGATTCGGGTGGCCCGCGAAAAGGTCGGAGACACGGTTGATGACACCCGGAGTGTCGATTCTGCAGAACAAATCAGCTGTCGTCGATTTCCATGCAAGTTTCCGGGTGCGATCTTGTACTGACGTTTGACTTTTAAAGTCTTTCATTATGTCCAAAAACTTGTTGTAAACATCCGGTTGGTCCGCAAATTGGACCTTGACCTGGTCCAGGTAACTGAGCGCATCCTGAGGGAACAATCATTAGCAAAGGACTGGTGCCTGTACATGATTGAGCGTCCGAGGCAAGATAGTACAGGAAAATGTGCCCGTTCGGGAACCCCAGGGCCCCTAACCCATGGCGCGTCGCCATCAACGGGAGAAAAGTTCATGCGATACATTCGCGTCGACGAGCGTCATTAAATTGGTTTGATGGAAATTGAAGTTGAAAAATGACAAAGACAAAAGGGGTTCTCGAATGCGATGCGCCCGGCCAGATGATTTGGGAGGGTTTGTGGTTGCAGGGGTTAGGAACTTCGCTCATAACAATAACACCTTCTTGCGTAGAGCTCCTCATGTGGGAATCTACCAGTTGGAGATTGCAACAAAGGAAGCGACTCGCGGGGTTAAGTTGGATAATGAATAACACACGGACGTGTCGCGTCATGGGATGATAGGTAGGTTGGACCACTTGGTTCGTTCCAAATAGCCCAAGGTTATGCAAATGTGCAAGGCGCCAAAACCAGCCATTCTTACATTTAATATGGGCTGTTGTCCCTGTTGCAAGGCCCCAGGGCCGCCTCCACCAGGTCCAAACGGCACGCCTTGCGCCGGCGGCCGATTGTTTTCCTGTTGCAGCGGACCACCAAAGAGCGAGCCCGCACCAGCTGAAGCCGGCGCACCTGGGTTTGGTCCGCCGCTCAAAGCTCCGAACATCTGACTTGACGCTGTCTGCGCCTTGTTTGGGAGGGATCGATTCGATTCGGAGGGCATAGGACCACCGCCAAAGGCCGGCGCGCCCAGGGGCACGTTCGGCGGTGCAGAGCCATGGCTTGCGAGGAGGCCGCCAGGGCTGTGTATAGCTCCAGGAAGTCTTGAAGCGACGGGTTGGTGGATGGGCAAAGAGCCGGCGTTGCTGTGGTGAGGGGTGCCAGTAGGCGCTGGGTAGGACTGGTCGCGATGATGTCGCTCGGCAGATTCCCGATCACGATGCGACATCTCATCAGCATGGGGATTCATGGTGAATATGGTTTTTGTCTGTTGTGAATCGTGTCAGCGAATGCCCCGATCGAACAATTCCAAGCGTGTAATTGTCGGAGGGGAGATGCGACGTGGTCGACTGGATTGCCGTCCAACTTGGTCATGGAGTTGCGCAGGCTCTTTGCCGATCAAAGCTACTTGTCGATAACGAAGTATGCAGCTCTCCGATATAGGCATGAGGCAACAACAGACGAGGAAAGCGGAACAGACCTTCTACATTAGATCAAGTATGGTAGAATTGAGTGCAGTGCGCATAGACGCGCCGGTGAGGTTTGGAGTATTAGAAGTAAAGCTGTGAGCTGCGTGCGAGGCTGTCCCGTCTCCTGCTCCTGGCCGTGCCTCGATAAGTCGATAAGATCGAGATCGGCTAGACTTTATCCCTTACCCGATAAGCAGCAAAAAGGTCGGTGACCAGACATTACGTGACCGGGCCCCTTATCTAGTTGCCATGCATAAATGACATAAATGACTTGGCAGGTTCATAATTCAGATAAGGTATTATGCCGTGGGGAAGTAACTCAGCGGAATACTTCAAGCATAGCTCGGAAATCGACAATAGTCTAGTACAGGCGCATTCACATCAGCTGGTTTCTTTATCCGTGGCTTAGGCCGCCAGCGTAGGTATAGGTACAAGGTGATACCACCGTTGAGCGGTTGAGAAACACTGACACAGTCAGTGTCTAGAGATCAGCGATCTCAAGTTGAGGATAAATTTGATCTAGCCAATTTTACATTGGCAAGGTGCAAGTGCGCTTTGCTGATTGACGAAGTCGTAATAAAATACGGTGTCAGGGTGAAAGTGGTTAGGTTACAAGAACTCACTGCAGTTGCCTCTCTTATGATGCTTGTATTTACGCCAGCGAGGCCTACGAATTAATGCTGGCAAACAATGCTCAGATCCAGCTATGTAATTGGCAGAATGGAGAATGATTACATTGGCATGTCATCACAAAGACGCAGTCAGTTATAATAGAGAAAAGATGTCTATGATATAGACCCCTAGGGGTAATGTGAATAAAGTCGCCTCGTTGCCGTCAATTGAGCTTCGAAAACTCTGTATCGCAACTAATCCAGCATGCTTCATCACACTAACAAAACAAAAGGCAGAGATGCGAGTGTACGAGACTGTCGAAATAATTACTGGTCAATCACTCCTGAGCAAGGGCAGCATGAGGATACAACTTGATGAGGTGCATGCCGTCCAGTACTCCGTCTCGTCAAGATATGTATCTAGGATATTAGATCCCAGTTGATTGACGACCTGAACTCCGACTAGCAGAGAACTGCGCGAGGTGCCAGGTAAGCTCCCAATCTCGTCGCAAGTATCTCTATATGGCTGTCGATATTCTCGAGAATATAAGAAATCTAAGTTCTGGAGAACTCAACGTCTGAGCTAAGATGACGGGCAGCCACGACTTAGAGATCAAGGAGGCTATTGAAGGTGAGGATGGTATCTACAGCTAGATAGCTCTTTGTAACATATAGGAGATAGATACAAACATTGCGCACATCACAACGATAGCTACTAGTCTCACTGCAGCGTATCAAGCCGTTGGAATTTTTCAAGAGTAATTACGCACTGCGGAGATAACCCAGAGCTCCCCATTGCCGACCTTGAAAACACTGTTGACCTCGATGCCACCAGGATGTATCTACAACATTGTTAGCGAACGGTATGGACAGCATCACCCAGATATATAAGTGTTGCTTCGAGGCACTTACCACTTTCTTCCCTTCTATGGACTCCCACCATATCTCCTTGTCGCCTTCTAGGAGACTCTTCACCCTCTCGCCCTCTGGCCAGTGGGAAACAGGCACAATATGCGCCTCGGCGAACTTCCTGAGATTTCTCTGCGCGCGATCCCGTCCCTCGTCTCCCTCGTATGCTGAGGCGGCCCCAAAGTTCTCGTAGTCCCGCGCATCCTCCCAAGGTTTTCGCGGAAGCGCATCGATCTTTGAGTTGAGGGGTGCAAGCACCGTACTATTTTGCGACGGGTCCTCGAGTCGCTTTTCAATGGCTGCTACGTCTCGTGTCATGGACGCAAATATGTTAATGCTTCGGTCGCGGCCCATGGCATCCGAAAGCATCACGTTGCTCTGCTGCTGCATTCTAGGCTGGTCTGAAGAAGATGTCATGATGGGATGTTGTTGAGCCTTATCTACGCCAGCCAAGGTGGGGTTGGTTTCATCAGAGGTGCGGATAGGAGAGTGAACAACTCCTTGGGTGAATGATAACGCTGCAAGTAGATGGAAACCGTAGAAAATATATGCCTGCATGTTGAGACTTGAAGTGAATACATATGAGTTGACAAGAGTTGCAACCCGCGTGAGGCGATCATACGACTTGAGCTATGACATCATCCCGCGTTCTGTGCATGTTTATGCACACGTTATACAGCTCAATCTTGTAAATGTTATATTTATGTCCATCCGTCAGGATTATCGCATAAATTGTTTATTGGTCGTCTCGACTACAACTGGATGCCCCGACTACGTGGTCTCTATTCTTCGTACGTTATCCGGGTTCTGAAACAACACTGCTGGGTAACAAATAGTGCAGAAATTGGCCTATAGTATAATATCAAAATCACACTCGAGATATGTGATGGGGCACCACTGCTGCTATGGATTCCTGATACCCGGTGATACTATATTCACGGCACGGTCCGATGAATGGCACCTATGCTTCAGCTCCTATGAACTGTCCACTTTCTTTCTACTTGAACACATGTTTCATGCGCTAAGTTCTCCTCCGAGCCCCCGTTATCCATGCATTGATCTTCGCCTGGTGCTTGTCCAACAGAAACCATACCGTCATGTCCAACTTTAGGCCGGCTCGGATGATATTCCTTCATCTCCCATGGACTCTCTTCACTCCCGTCGAGCATATTCAATGTGGGATCCTGAAGGCCAAGTTTGCCACCAAGCGACTTCTTGAATTTATTGTATTTTATCTCCAAATCATCTGGATTACTCCTTGAGGGGTTCGTCCCAGATATTGACTTGGTTCGTAGACAGGTCGAAGCATGGGGATACTGACGCAAAGTATACCCAAGAGCACCTCGAAGATGCACAGGAATATGGCGATCTCCATTGTGCCCGTGAGATCGATCCTCATGTCGACTTGGAAGACGAATGCTAGCCGAAAACAAGCAGTAATCACCACACTAGATGGGGCATGTTAGCTCAAGGTCGTTGGTCTGGTTCATGGCAGTTACGGTACGGTGAAGCACTTACGCTGATCCGAGGGTGAAGCAGGCTGTAAGACCAAGTTTTTCTGACGTCCTCATTCGCAGGTGCCATATGGTGTATGTAGACTGGTAATGCCACGATGAATAGATCCGTTATGATATTGGTGATGATTAGCGATGCATACAACGCTATCTGCTTACCACAAGTGCCATCGCATGTCAGGTCCTATTGATGAGGCACCGGGCTGCATATAAAAACCATGGCAATCGAATGCGCAGAATCCCAGACAACAACGGCCCCTATGGTAATCTTGATGGCAAGTCTCACTCCTTCAGAGACGGACACTCGCAAAGAAAACGACAAGACACTAAGCTTGATGGCACCTAGTGAGTTCAAATGCAATAGTTGGAACGCCATGGTTATCTGCAATTGGCACGTACACTGTCAGCTTTCAAACCCTAATCAGAATAAGAGGGAGGTGTTCGACTGTCACTTCGACAGAGAATAAAGGGTAGGTTGTTATTTACTGGGATCCCATTAGTCTCTTCTTTTCCTCGACGTCAAAATGTAACTCACACACTGGGTACTCGGGGATCGAGGGCTCTAATGGTTGTAAGTATTAGTTGCGATGCATCACGGCCAACGGCAGATCAATAAAACTAACCACAGCCAGCACGATAGTGTTTACTGTCGCTCACTCACCGGGCCCCTGTGCGTGGAAATGGCTAATGTATGTATGTGTACAGGCCCGCTTGTCCGCATAAATACTGAGGAGCTCCACACTGTTGATTACGACATGGTTGATTCCATCTACGCCAGCGGCGGTCGTGTGCGCGACAAGCAGCAGCATTACCTAAACACGATCGCGGGACCCCTGACGCAGTCCTCGTTCGGCACGAGGGACCATGAAACACACCGGGTCCGCCGTGGGGCCGTGAACCGGTTCTTCTCCCGTGGCCAGATCCTGAAGCTCGAGCCCGAGGTACACGACCTCGCCCAGCGCCTCTGCGACAAGATGCTGCGGTGGAAGCAGCAGTGTCCCATTGATGTCAGCGAAGCCTACAATTGCTTCACCGCCGACACCATTTCGCAGTACGCGTTCGGCCAGCCGCAGGGCTTTCTAGACCAGGAGGGATGACGCCCCAACTTCAAGGTGGGTTTCCACGCGTTCTTGGATTCGTCCTTTCTCTTCCGGGTTGTGCCAGTCGTTGGAAACTTGGCGCACCTGGCGCCTTACCTGAGTAGGTACATGGAAGGAGACATGCAACTTCTGAAGGACGAGATGACGGCGAAACTGTCCGGCCATGTTGAGCGGGCGCTGCACGATCTTGAAAACGGGAGGATGCTCGCCGACTTACCTAACTCGGAAGATTTGCCCGACTCGGAGAAGACTATATACCGCCTCACCGGCGAGGGCTTCTCCTTGATCTCGGCAGGAACAGAGACAACGGCGGTAAGTATGCTCCTTCTTGTGCAAACAGGTTGAACTTGCCGGCCGCCGTGGATCCGTTGATGATTCTGATACGCGGCTTTGATCGGATTAGACAGCACTTACGATGATGACATATCATATGTTGGCGCACCCTGAAAAGCTGGTCCGACTGAGAGCAGAGCTTCGAGATGCTGACCCGAATAATCTGAAATGGAGTATGCTCGAACAGTCAAGCTACCTCTATGGCGTATTATATGAGGCATTGCGCCTCACCTATGGAATATCCCCTCGCGATCCCCGCATCGCTTGTGATGAGGCATTGACGTATCAGAAGGGAAAGCACAGCTATGTCATCCCGAAGGAGCTTCTATTGGGACGAGTTCTGTGATACAGCACCATGACGAAGAAGTATTCCCAGGTTCGTACACCTACAAGCTCGAGAGGTGGATTGCTCCGGTATTGGGCAAGAAAAACCACACCTTGGAGAAATATCTCGTGTCTTTTTCGAAGGGGAGTCGACAGTGTCTTGGATGAAGTAAGTAAGGCGAAATCAAGCCCCAGGCCCAGGCCCGTTTAGACCCAGATAATGGTCGGCTAACATATGCATCCTGCTTGCTGCTGGTAGTCTCGCGTTCTGTGGATTCATCTGATCACAGCGGCTTTGGCTTTGAGGGTTCTCCCCCATGCTTGACTGTACCAGACAACCCAGGAAGACGTCACTTACGATTTTGATTCGGTGGTGTCTCATATCAAGAAGGGTCGGAGAGGTGTGCATATTGTAGTTTCCTAACCAGACTGGAACCTCCAAGAGGGTTAGAAACCATATTCGAATGGATCGATGTTCTTCATTGCCCAATTATCCAACAGTGCATGAGTTGCGTTGGCATATACGTAGTATGTTATAGTGTCATGATGGTGATTGGGATGACATAAAGTTAACTAGATATACGTGAGGTACTAGCTCCATGTAGCCACTGGACGGATCGTGGCTAGATATGCATCAAAAAAGTCTCTTATAGTGAGTCTACGGCCTCTCATGAAATGACCAGTTTTGATACTCGGATAAACAATCAATATGTATAAATATAATATTAGTATACCTAGTTGTATTCCTGTTTGGAAATATAGTGGATTAAATGTGCGCAATCCAATCGTTGAATTGTTATTGCTCGGCAGACAAGCGTCTCATCAAGAATAACGTGCTATCTCGGTGAAAAAGTTGGTTGGCGGGTCGAATAGCTGGAATGCAGGTCGCTACTGTTGTTCTTTACCGACGATCATTAGTGGATGATGTCAACGACAGCCTGGAACTGGCAAATCTAGGCGAAGAGGCTCTTCCTTTCACATGTCACTATAATTGAATATACCAGGAAGTGTCGTCTCAGTAGTAGACGGACGGCTATGGGATCTGGACCCGGTGATATCCTCCCCATCAGCCATCTGATGCGTAACGGCATTTTCTCGTGGGCCTATTGGTAGGGCGGCGGGCTTCCCCAAGCTCTGGGCCCCGCCACAAAACCTGGGGAGTTTGGGGTTTCCGCCTCTTGGATTGCAGCTAAGCATTAGGGGGATTGGGGGACGAGGTACAACTGTAGTGGTACTTTGACTGATTGATGGAAGGTCATCATCACATGTCAACGATGGTTCCCAAGTCCCCTAAAACCGCCTGCGCATCTCGTTCGAATACAGGCACCCGCGTTATGCACTTAGTCCGATGATGCTGGCATGATTAAGGTATTGCACGTCCAGTTCACCCTTTTGAAAACATGCCAGAAGTCAATATCATAAGTTACTGTATCAAATTCGGTCCGTATCCCCACGCTCCCTGACAAGCGGACAAGCGGCAAAGCGGGTCGGGAACCTCGGTACAGTACATAGACGGAATGTTGTCAACCTCAACATGGCCGCATCACCTATTCATTCCACTCATAACAATCTGGGAAAGAATAAACAGTACTGAATAGAATGGTAAATTAACTGTGCGTGCGTAGGTGGACTGGGCCATACCTTCAACATGTGGTCCGAATCGAGTTCCGAAGCAACTGAGTCGTCGGCTCAAGATGTCGCGAATAATGCTGTCCAAATGGTCAGTGGGCTGGCCCGACTGCCGGCGTCAGGCGATGGAGTGCACTAACCATGTAAAGGTACATGGGGGAGGGCTCCACTCTAAGGGGGCATCAAGCAGCCTCGGTAAATGTCTACGTATGTAAAGGTCAGCAGCGTGTTCGCCGCTCGTCCTAGCAACGCGGCCCTGTTATTTCTTCCCCCATTCCCATTCTCACGACTTCTTCTCTTCCTCTTCAATCTCTACACCATCGACATCACTTGAATCATTTCACCTCGCAATTCAAGTACTATCACAATGGGAAACAGCATCATAGTCGTAGGCGGCGGTTGTAAGTTCCCAGCCCCCCACTTCTATAGCCAAGCGAAGCTGACAACATTACAGTGGCCGGTCTCAGTGCTGCGCACACAATCTACCTCGCTGGCGGCAACGTTACACTCTTAGAGAAGCAAAAATTTCAAGGTAAGCGACAGGCGGCATCATCGAAGCCTTGACTCGGACGCATGTTGACAACAAGATCGCAAAAGGCGGTAACAGCACAAAGGCGACATCGGGAATCAACGGTGCCTTGACCCGGACGCAGGTTGACAACAAGATCGCCGACAGCGTCAAGCAGTTCTACGACGATACCCTCAAGTCCGCCCGTGACAAGGCTAGACCTGATCTGATCAAGGTTCTGACCTACAAGTCTGCTGCTGCTGTCGAGTGGCTGCAAGATGTTTTCAACTTGGATTTGACTCTGGTTTCTCGGCTTGGGTATGTCATTAAAACAGCCCACAACATCCCCGTCTCCCAGCGTTGCTAACAAAATATTGAACAGCGGTCACTCTCAGCCCCGAACTCACAGAGGACATGATGCCAAATTCCCCGGCATGGCCATCACATATGCGCTCATGCAACGCATAGAAGAACTCGCCGAGACCGAGCCCGAACGTGTCCAGATTATCAAGTCGGCACGTGTTACCAGCCTGAACAAGGAAGGCAACAAGATTACTGGTGTCACATACGAATACGGCGGTGAGAGTGCTGTACTCGACGGGCCCGTCGTCCTGGCCACTGGCGGCTACGCCGCCGATTTCACCGAAACCTCATTGCTCAAGAAGCACCGCCCCGATACCTATGGTCTTGCTACCACCAACGGCACGCACGCCACAGGTGATGGCCAGAAGATGGTTATGGCCATTGGCGGTAACGGCATTGATATGGATAAGGTCCAAGTCCATCCTACAGGCCTGGTCGACCCCAAGGACCCTGGTTCCAAATGGAAGTTCTTGGCTGCCGAGGCGCTACGTGGTGAAGGTGGTCTTCTGCTAAACGCCGATGGTGACCGATTCTGTGACGAGCTCGGCCACCGAGACTATGTCTCAGGCATGATGTGGAAGGAGAAGGAGAAGAACAAGTTCCCTATCCGACTTGTTCTGAACTCCAAAGCCTCTAACGTGCTTGATTTCCACACCCGCCACTACTCTGGCCGTGGTCTGATGAAGAAGATGACTGGAAAGGAGCTTGCCAAGGATATTGGCTGCTCGCCCGACCATCTTCAGAAGACTTTCACCACATACAATGCTATCGCCGATGGCAAGCAGAAGGATCCGTGGGGCAAGAAGTTCTTCCACAACGGCCCCCTAGACATCAACGACGACTTCCATGTGGCTGTTATGGAGCCTGTTCTTCACTTCACCATGGGTGGTATCGAGATTAACGAGAAGGCTCAGGTCTTGAACCAGCAACAGCAGCCATTCGAGGGCTTGTTCGCTTGCGGTGAGCTTGCTGGCGGTGTCCACGGCGCCAACAGACTCGGTGGCTCCTCACTCCTGGGCTGCGTTGTGTATGGCCGTGTTGCTGGTGACACTGCCAGCAACTACATGTTCCAACAGGCCCTCTCTGGCAAAGCGGGGGGTGCTGCCGAGCGTCTTGGACAGATCTCTTTGCACATCGACCCTTCGCAGCCCGGCCGTGTCAGTGTATCATGGGGTGGTGACGCCACTGCATCTGCACCGACTCTCGGCCAAACGACGAGTGCTGCTGGGCCCAACCCTAAGGCCGATGCTGGCAAGTCATCTCAGACTGCCTCAAAGCCTCAGAGCCCCAAGAAATTCGAGATTCCGCAGAAGGAGTTCACCATGGAGGAGATTGCCAAGCACAACAAGAAGGAAGATCTCTGGGTTGTCGTCAAGGGTGTCGTGATGGACCTGTCAGACTGGCTCGAAGAGCATCCCGGCGGTCCTCAGGCCATCATGAACTTCATGGGCCGGGATGCCACCGAGGAGTTCGAAATGCTGCACGACGATGAGGTCATCCCCAAGTATGCGCCTCAGCAGGTGATAGGGCGTGTCAAGGGTCAGACGCCTACCCTTGAGTTCTAGATACCCCTCCATTTTGCGTTGTTGTTGCCACGGAAGTGTATGATTTCACTCGGTGTTTTATGGCGCATCCTGATCTTGCAGCCCACAGTGAGGGCTAGTATGAGCCTTTACTCCAACAAAATACCTGGCGTATTTGGGTTTTGTTGAAATGAATTGTATCTTATAGTAACTTACATTTCTTAAATGCATTATGAATCGACTACTTTTGCTCTTATTCTTGCGGTCGTACCTGGGCTGTGTGCATTGAACCATTGAACGGTCATCACTCATGCCGCTTTCTGGGTTCCCGGCATCTCTTCCAAGACCGATGAGTCAAACCAACACAAGAGTGTCGACTAATAGATGGCATTAGGTAAGCCCATCCGGCCTTTCCCGGGATTTACATAACTTCACGTCAAGTGTGATCATGCTTCTCCTTGCTCGTTCGATCTATTGCTTGGCCCGTGTCTGCACTATAGAATTGACGCCAGCGATAACTCCATGGATTCCTGGATCGGTTGCCGTTATGTTTCCCTGTGAGCCCGGCGGATCGAGCTTACTTCACTGCCCACTAACAACAGAATAAGCCGGGCTGGAGGCCATCTATCTTTCATCGCTGCCTCCGTCGTTGCGAGCTAGCAAGCGCATCGTTTAGTTAGTCATAGTCAAGTCTCCAAATACATGTACCCGTGTGTTGTAAATACAAGTTGCCCAGATTCAAGGAATATACTAGGGAGTTTCTCTCGTGCATTGTATCAACTTTTGCGTAGATATTGGAAGGCACTCCCGGTTGCTGCCTCAAAGGCTTCTGGGCACAGAAGTGAAACACAGAGTCATTACCCATCTTTCTCACTCTGGCCCCGACTCTTCCGTTAGCCGTACCCTCTCTCGTCCTTTTCTATCACATTCTGTTCAGACTCGGATGCCGTGGTGGCGTTAGTGGCGTGTTGTCCACATCGCGGAGTTCGCTTCATGAGACCTACCGGTTGAACTAACCCATGGCCGTAGAATTATAACTTAGTGTTTCTGTTTCTTCTTTTCTTAACACGCCCTCGTGGCGGCAGACGAGGAACACAGATGCCACGACGTTATCAATAGCGCTGAGAGGCATTGAAAACCTACCCGTATACTCACCCTGTATGCCAGGTTCCCTGGCGGTTGGATCTTGAGTCAGCCGCATGCGATTCTATGCACTAATATCACATACCTGCAAAGAACGAGTAGCACAGTGATGGTAGATGCTCGTACTCTCGAGGCTTACTGGGCTGGCGCAACATGTCTACGGATCGGGCCAATGGGCACGGCGTACGAGATTTCAGCAATGTCTTTATCGCTTGGCTTCATTAGAAGGGAAGGTGGCACAACAGCTTGGCTGATTGCCATTCCTATGGCTTGTACTACGCGCTCTCACACACTCGTCCCGAAGCACAAGTTGACCTGAACTTCGTATAGATGCGTCAGTTACTATGCATATTCTTCTTTACTGGGTTTGAATGCGAGAAGAGCAGGGTTGCGTATGCCTTATGTTTCCTCCCTCTTCCTGACTCCCACTCTCATCCTTCCTTGCCTGTTTAAGATGAGTGTCGCAATTTTCACCGCATGGACCGGCCGCGACACCGCAGGAGTCTCGTCCGCGTGGGGGGTTTACTGTATGATGGACGGGCGGGACGGGAAATCCTGTGAAAAGTTGCATGATGGTGTTGCACTAAAGAGCGCCTTCGGCGCACAGCAGCAGACAGCCAGCAGCAACAACAGCCCCCCTCGAGCAGAAACATGCAGCAAGATGGCCTTGACTTACGTTATCACTACCAAAAGGAACCTGAGTCTGCACGCATGTGTAGGCTAGATGGATGGGTTCCAATTGGCTGCTCGGGTAGGTAGCACTGCGGGATGCCGATATACGGTGAGTCTCCCTCTGGGGAGGCCCAATCATGGGGTTAGCCAGCCCGTACGTAGGTTGCCGAGTAGTTTGCCCAGACATCGATGCAAGCCGTCAAGCCGTCGAGAGGATGCGGGCATGCCCTCTCGTCGAAGTAAGTAATATCCGGCAACGCCCTTACCCGGTCTTGGGGGGTTGCTGTTAGGGACTGGTTTTGTGGACAAAACTGTTCAGCCAGGGGGAGCTTATCCAACCGAAAGAGGGTTGGCTGGTTGCCTATCGCCGCATATGGATATAGATACATGTATGCAAAGTGTGTTGGATACCTTGGGCTGACCTAGGCTTTTACTCCAACAGCCTCTTCTTACATCTCCTGCTGGTAGTCTGCTCGGAGCTTCCGGCGGACAAAGTTGACCGAGCCCCGATATGGCGCAATTGCCTTCCGTGCTGTTAGTGCGCGCCGGAAGAAAGCGTAGAGTACTGCATCTGGGATCCAACGTGGCATGCTAGTGGAAGGTTGGTAGTGGTATATGGCAGAGGGTAGAATAGTATTAGAGGACGTGGCGGCGGATGGGACTAGTATAGAACAGAGCCTGACGGTATGATGACGGGCGGCGACTGGCTTACCTCCCGAATCGATAGATATTATTTCAGGTTACACATGTCATGCAAGCCTCGCAAATCCGGGAGCATTCCAGCGAGCGGTAGTGGTACCTAACTAGTAGTAGAAAGAAGTACGGGGTAGAGTATGGTATGGGTGCCCCTTTCTCCCTTGCTTGGTCGCTTGATTGAATTACATGCTGAGAATGAAATGCTCTTGGGGGTTTCTCCACACCCCCTTCCCCCGCAATCGCCATGTGATTAAAGTTTTGAAGGATCAAGTTCGAGTTGGATAAATGAACTTTTGACCAGCTAACCAGCTAAGCATACTGGTATTTTGAAGGTTGGACCAGGCAACTGGGAATTAAATGTTTTGATTGTTTACATGCCCCTATATATCTCTCGACTCTGCTGGTAGAAAATGCTAATAAAGTCAGAGACAATACGAGAAGAAGCAAGAATAGAGTATGCGACTGCAGGCTGTGTGTGCTTCGGACGAAAGTAGATTGCGCCAAAGTCATGGGACATTCAGCTGAGCGACGGCTGATGTTCCCACCACCCTCTTTACCCTCTTGTCAATGTTGCTCCATTGCCACTCTAGCGTGGTCTTACGCACACCCGACTCATGAGCTAAGGCTAGTGCGTCTGTCTCTCTGTAAAAAGTACCCAAGGTTAATCTGCCACCAAAATGCCATGTCTCTTTTCGCCTTGGCGAATTAGGTAGAGTTGACTAGTTAGCATCCGTCAACTTCACTTCAATACTGTACCAACCAACAACCTACTGTACCAAACACCCACAGCAAGCAATGCTGCAATTGAATCCCCCATCTCAGGTAAGACAAGGCGATGAACCCTGCCCTGGAAGCACACTGGAACAAGGCACATGGATCTGAATCCCTCCTCTCCCCCCCTCCATCAGACGTCTGGGGAAGCCGGTTGGTTGGCATGCCCGAAGGCTCCTTGTGCCGTTCACCTCCTGGAAGAGGCATTTGCGGAGGAGCATATCTGTCCCCAATGTAGAGGGAAGGGCGAACATCTCAACCAACCCACCTAGCATTGTTGCGCTGAGTCGACTGATGTTGAAACGAGCTGCCCAAAGAAGGGTGATTATCTCTCCTTATCCGCGACAACAACTCGGACGGTGACAGGCAGCAAACCTTTGCAAGAACTCGACCAGCCACCAAGACAGCCGCTGGTCATAGGTAGCCGTAATCATAATCTACCCTACCCGTACACTCACAGCGGCTCTCCGTTGTCGGTCTGGGCATTCACTGGGACTCTGCTGCATTAAACATTGAGATGGCATGATGGTGTTCTTTACCTCTCTGCCCCTGACTGATGATAGCCGGATGCTTCCATCGGTTGGGATAGCAGTCGTGACGGTTTTTTCCTTCTTCTTCTTCTCTCTTTCTCTTCTTGATCTTACTTTTGCTGGCCAGACACCAGAACGGTAGAACGGTAGAACGGCTGACTGGCTGAGGTCGCACTTGACCATGCAGAGGATAGCACGGTTGACGGGTTGGAAAAGGCAGAGACAGTCGAGCCGGCTGGGAATGGATGGTGAGCCAGCAGGCCAGTAGGCTACCACTAGTGGCTCTGGCGTCCTCGACGCTCGCCAAAGATGGCATCGCTCACCTCTGGTGGCTGCACTTGCTCACTCGCTTAAGCGTGCCCAGGAAGCTGGCTGGCTACCGTCAGGCCAATGAGACGGCCTCATCCCTTGGCACTTGGCAGAAGTGGTGCTGAGGGTGTTCAGGGTGTTGGGGGTGCTTAGGGTGTTCTCTCTCTGTGTAGGTAGGCAAGTATGGTTAATTGATTCCCACCCCCCAGCAGTCCCCAGCAGTCCCAAGCAGTCCCAGCACTACCCAGCGCTACCCAGCACCCGGCGCGCTGATCTCTGCCCTTCTTTTCCCAAGTTCTCCCGCCTTTTCCCTCGTTCGATATCGCCTTTTTTCTCCACTCCGGAACTCTTTCTATTATTACCCACTCCCTACGTTACTGTATCTATCAATCACATCTCTACCCTCTATCGGTGCGGTTCATGAGGAACCCGCAAATTTCAACGTCAACCTTCTCAATTCCACGAAACAACCCTTTCCCTCTCGACCTCGACATACCCTCAGCCACGCTGGCCTGACGTCGCACATCCCTTCACCATGGCGATAGCCATGGGCTGGCAGAAACCCGACAATGTCGCCGGTTCTTCCGCCCCGGCCATCATGATCGGCCTGTTCGTCGCCACGGGTGGTCTCCTGTTCGGATACGATACTGGGTGAGCCTTCAACCACAACCGCAAACCAGCGTCCCACTACGCGCTTTTGCGATCGGAGTCGATCTTGTCATACTAATACTAGCATTCTCTTTCCAACGATAGAACGATAAACGGGATCCTGGTCATGAAATCATTCGTAAAACAATTCAATAACGGTTACCTCGACGCCAATCACGACGACACTCCCGCTATATCACCGCCTCACATCGCCATAATTGTTGCAATACTCAGTATAGGGACCTTCTTTGGTTCATTACTCGCAGCCCCGGCTGCTGACAAGATAGGACGTCGCATATCGCTACTCATCGCCGTTGGCGTCTTCTGCTTTGGCGTCATATTTCAAGTCTGCGCCGACGCCATTCCGATGTTACTGGTGGGCCGGTACGTTCGGAACTTTGCTGGGTCGAACATGGAGTACGTTATTGACGATGTGTAACAGGCTTTTCGCAGGAGTAGGTGTTGGAGCCGTGTCGCTCCTCGTGCCGCTGTACCAATCCGAAATGGCCCCCAAATGGATACGAGGCACTCTGGTCTGTGCCTACCAATTGTCCATCACGCTCGGTCTTCTGGGTGCTTCGATCGTCAACATTGGAACCCAAAGCATCAAAGGAGCAGCCGCATACCGAATTCCGATGGGCCTCCAATTGACCTGGGCCTGTGTCTTGGTAGTCGGTATCATGGTACTACCCGAGACGCCCCGATATCTCATCAAGTGCGGCAAGAACGAAGCCGCCGCATTATCACTTAGTCGGTTACGACGACTCGATATTACGCATCCTGCTCTCGTGGAGGAACTGGCCGAAATCCAAGCGAACCACGACTACGAACTTACACTCGGCCCCGACTCTTATCGCGACATTTTATTAGGTGCCCCTCATCTCGGTCGTCGGACGCTCACAGGTTGCGGCCTGCAGATGCTTCAACAGTTGACAGGCATCAACTTTATCATGTACTATGGGACAAGCTTCTTTCATGGTGCCGGTATTGACAGCCCTTTCCTCATCGCCCTCATCACCAACGTTGTCAACGTTGTATCAACGATTCCGGGATTATTTGTTGTCGAAACCTGGGGAAGGCGAAATCTACTCCTGGTCGGCGCAGTGGGCATGTCGCTGTGTCAAATGACCATCGCCATCTACTCCTCGGCTGTCGGCAGCCCCAGCACCAACGAGGTATCCACCTCTTCCAGCAAGATCCTTATTGTTTTTGTCATGTTCTTCGTTTTTTTCTACGCTGCATCATGGGGGCCTGTGTGCTGGGTCGTCACCGCAGAAATCTATCCCCTAAAGGTTCGCGCCAAGGCCATGTCTATCACGACAGCATCCAACTGGTTGCTGAATTTCGGCATCGCATATGGCACGCCGTACATCATCGGGTCGGGCGCTGGCTATGCCGATTTGGGACCAAAGGTTTTCTACGTTTGGGGTGCCTTCTGCGTCCTCGCCGGTCTGTTTGTATACTGCATGGTCTACGAGACCAGCAAGATCAGTCTGGAACAGATTGATGAGATGTATGAGCGTGTCGCGCATGCTTGGAACAGTAAAGGGTTCGAGCCCAGCTGGAGCTTCCAGCAACTTCGCGACGAGGGTTTTGCGGACAGCGGTATACCACCGACGGAACATGAACTTCAACCCTCAATGACGGGGTCTAGTGCTGCGGACAGCATTTCGACGGAACAAACCAATGAGACAGACTCAACAGCCAACGGCGGAAACATGACACAGCAAGATAAGGCGATACAACAGATGGGTCTGGGGAACGTCGATTTCAGCTACTAAGGGCTCTATGCGCCTGGATATACATGTTTTGCGCCCTGCTGCCCGTATACGACGATGACGGAGCAGCAGGATTGATTTTGATTACTTACACCATCGCTTTTTTGCTCAACGGATTACGGATCACTCCAGGGGTTTTGTGGGCGCTGCGACGTAGACCGACCGACACGCGATTACGGGCCGGGTTGTTACCAGCGTTGGAGTTTTGACGTACGGAGTTCAGGTGACAATGGGACACTTTGAATGATTTGAATTTATTCATTACTACACGGGGAAACACAAGGAGTCAAATTTTACGGGATATGGGAAAGCTTTCAAGAGCCATGTCTTATCGAAATACCAACGAGACGGAGGGAGGCTTTTCTAACCTTTATACTATATTATATCCCCTGGGGCCCCAACAAAGGGGAAGGAAATCTTGGAGTTTTGGTTTTTTACTGCCAACATAAGCGACCAGCTTTGAACCAAATCTTACTATTCTATATTAATTTGGTCGGTCTTTTCTTATGATTATAGAGGGCTGCTGAGGCACTCAGTCCAACCCCGGATGCTTGTCCCGTCCCAAATCACGACCAATTAGGACGACGGCATATTCACACAATTCTATGCCGACCTAGATATCCATACTTATGTATCACACGTGTCTTCTAGCAACCTGCTAGGGAGAAAAACGAGATATATTTACTATAGAATGCCATTGCTTGTTGGTGCCTGGGTGAACATGTATGCCCCCTTACTTTGCTTCCCATGGCGAAAGGGGTGGATGTCTTTCATACACGAGCTGACTCCCTTTTTTCCTGTATCACCTTCTCGTTTCCCTGTTCGGTGGTAGTGACACCTGCCCCTACCTGCCACCCCTATATCACCAAAGAATGCACTCAATGGGGCAGGAGGTTGTCGCCTTGGGGTGGTGGTATACGGACAGACAGACAGTGACATGACGTGTTCGCCTATGTAGTAGTTTAATTTGTTTTGCGGCATAGACGGATCCAAAGAAAGGAAAACGAGATCAGAGAGAAAAAGAAAGCGTAGAAGAAAAAGAAGATAGTGTGAAACATCAAATTCCCCCCATTGCGCCTTGCTATTGGAAATATTTAGTAAGTAGTATATTGCAATGTATGCCATCCGACATTTGCTTCCTCCATTGATCCGCATGATGCCTGGGTATGAATGCATCTGCCCGCCATGTCCCTTCGATTGCCAGCATCATATCCATCCGCTTGCCAATCAGTCACGTTCTCACTTGAACTTTCCAAGGGATGGCAACTGATATACCGGTACCGAAGTCAACCAAGAGCAAACATTGCGACGTCTCCCTCAAAAATTTCTCTTCCCCATCTACACTGCCCAGGGGCATCTCTTTCTTTCTATCCCATATAAGTAGAAAGCGCCCGCTCGTGTCGCGGACTTTTTTTTATCTTAATCAAAATAGCCAATCTTACCACCAACTCCAGAAAACAGGTTAAGGCAGAAGCTTGCGTGTATATAATTGTAGTGAGATGATGGTATAGATAGCAAGTAGTGGTAATCCAGAAACAGTCATGCCGCCCTGACTTCACTCACTCAACCAAGTCTCAGCCTTTGTAAGTCAAGTAACCATAGAAGCCAACCGCCATCCAGACGACTCTCCAACAGCTCGTCCACGTCTCTCGCCAGATGAGCGACGCGCGCGACTGTATGGTATGTTTCCATTTGGAGCGCGGCGCCGCTCTCCAATAGCCTACACCCGCCCCCGCCCCTCCCATTTTGCCGTCGTCGTAGGGATCGCGGCGGATCTCGATCCGCGGCCATTGGCCTCCTCCTCCTGCCGCCTTGGACCGCGAATTGCTACGCGATATGCCATTCGATGAGATGGAGGGGATACGACCCCTGGTCCGGGCCGAGAGTAGTTTTGAGGTAGGGGTTCCCGAGGACTGGGAGTGGTGATCCAGCCCATATTCTTGGTCGGCTTCGACTTTGTCCTTGAAGATAGGCAGGACCGCACCGTTCGCATGCTGGGTCGGGTTGAGTGCAAATTGTTGCAGGCCCAGAATGGGAACAAGGGCTGCACGAACCATCAGAATCACCAAGGTTAATATGCCCAAGGCAGCATAGGTAGTATAGGTAGAAAGCTGCTTTGGCAGAAGGCAGAGGTGAGTCTGGAGCGTGGCCTTTCCAGCTCCAGGCAAGGGACGGCCGTTCTCGTCGACGGGATTCCACAATGACAGCATTTGGAAACCAGGAGTGGGGACACCCATGGCCATGCTTATGCTCTTGACCGTGATCTCGCGGACGTTGCCCTTTTGTTCCGAGTGGACCAGCTCGCAATAATCGTGGTCGTCTCCTGAGAAAGCGTGGACCACGTTGCCAATGCTTTTGATCAGTTTGACCGAGTCCTCCTCACTCAACACGTTCTGATACTGGTAGCCCGACGACACACTAATGGCGTTCCGATGGTCCGGTATCACCGGCGTCGTCTGCCCCTTTGGTGGTTTCTGTGGGGGCCAGTGTTCGCGCATCGGTCCGCACGGAGTCCCCGGATCTCGATATAACGGAACATGGGTGAGAAGAATAGTCGGGAAGTCTGGTCCATCCGCGCCGGGGTCTAGGCTCGGCGGGTTCTTGAAATCAGCATCCTTGAGATCCTCGACTTTGTGTTCAAAGGCAACCTCCTCGACTTCGCCACGCCAGAACCGCAGCTCCTTGGCCGCAGCCCGTCGTTTTGCCGCCTTTACCCCGTCTAGGAATTGGTTTACCGGGGCATGAATGGGACTTAAGTCCACTTTGTCCTTCAATGAGGATGTATCGGCGCTCAGAGAAACCGTGTCAACCGAGACGAACGTATGGTTTCCCACCACGTCGACCCTGTTGACTTCTCCAAAGTAGGCTCCAAATCTTTCCCTCACTGGAACCTTGACTTCTGCCCCGAAGCCCAAGTCGTGGTTTCCGGGCAAACTCGATATAATCTTCCTGCCTCTCTGCCCCCGGCCCGGTTCGTAGCCGCCAGAGGGCCAAAATTTGTAGAATATGTCGCCAAACCGGCCATACTCTCGAAGCCAGTAGTCCTCGCCATAATGTTTATTCCATTGCTTGACGTATTTCCGCTCGTCGGCGGGGTGGCGACTGGCCCATTCCGGGTCGCTAAAGTCGCCTCGCGCTGTCTTCCACTCTCTTCCACCGTCGAATAAATCGCCCAAGAAAAACACGGTGTCTGGTTGTAACACTTTCTGTAGTTGTATATATGACCTCTGCATGTAGTTATCCGTGATCTTCATCGTCAGGGGGTTTATAGGCCAGGGGCGGCCAGGGTACGATTTCGGGTCGATGATCTGAGGGTCCGCGACGAAGACGAGTCGGTGAGGCGTTGCTCCTTTGGGCTACGAGAAAAGGGTGAATATATGAGCGACAATCGTGAAGGAACCGCGCAGAGCTTCGGGGGTGTATGCAAGCTCATCCGTGATCCGGACAGGCCACTTGGCGCATAGGGGTGGGTGGTTTTGTGGTCGTTGTCTTGTGACTTACCCATTTCTCCCAGTGGTCCCAATCGCAACTTCTCACTTTGGCGGCGAAACTCCATCTCTCCCCCCACAGCAGGAGCAGCATCCAGAATGCGACGAGCAAGTGCGGGAAGCTCAGGAGGCGGCGCGCGGCCAGATTCTGCTGGACCTGCCTGGCGAGGTGCATGGTGAGATTACGCAGTCGTACACCGTTGGGGCCGTTCCAAAATGCTCGTATCCGGCGGGCGGTGATTTGGACCTTTGTGACAACGTCTTCGAGGACGGCTTGCAGGTTGGGCTCGCCCGGTTGTTGGCGTGGTTGCGGGAGGCCGTAGCCTCCATTATTGTTGCTGCCGTACGGAGGCGCCATTGTTAGGTAATTTGGGGATCTCAGAGTTCCGACTGGCCGGCTAAAGGAGCTTCATGGTTTTTAGGTGCGACTCATAAACTCCATTGACACAGATAAATCTAGATAATCGTTCAGCGCAAGACAGCAAGGTAGTGAAATATTGCTGAATTGATTAATGGAAGAAGAAATCAAGACGGATCGGTTGGATGGACACCTACCCTGAGAGCTACGGGTATTTTGATGCATGTACCTATCTTATTGGTTAGTTTTAGAGCTACCTACGACTACCTATACATAATGTACTTGGTCACTAGGTAAAACAAAAGAGGGCCTGAGAGGGCCTGAGAGGGCCTCACTGGTGAGGCTGATGTCAGGCGCATTAGCTACCTGTCTCCGCTGTGGGGTAAGAGCTTCAATTGATCTTCTCTAAACTCCAGCCAAATCCTCGTCGTCCCCTTCCCACCTTTAAACATTACATAAGGTTACTGTCTACAGGTAGTTACTATTATATCATACCGTGTCGTCAATAAGCAAGCATTCAATTACCAAGCAAAGACGACCGACCACCCACAGTGTCTTTCTTTGACATGCATATCATCAGCCGATGCAATGTGCCACAAAGCAGCCGATCATCCAGGGACGACAAACCAAGTTCAAACTTCAATGTTCGGACAAAACGTTAAAAAAAAAACACAAAAAAACACTATACATACAACACCAGGGATTCGCTGCTCGTCACCGACGCAACTACTAGTCCGGCTGTCACCTGCTTATATATGGGAGAGCGGACGGGATCCCTAGCTGTCAGGTGCATGTGGTCGTATGTACTGACACCGACCTGTAAATGTTCTTAAGATAGCTATGCGGGCGATCGAGGCAGGTAGGTGGAAGACATACGGCTGCCTCAACCGGGCAGAATCAACATACCCAGGTATCCAGCGACTTCATGTCCGAAGCGGAACCACGGAAGCTCCGTTCCTATCTAATTCTCACGAGCGACTACAAGCGAGCCACGTACGTTACTAATCGTAATCAACAAACATCGAGTGGTCACACGTGATCATTCCTGTCTGTCGCTTTCCGTGGTTTCTCTATATATACATCTAATTAATCTGGTATTACGTACGACTCTGGCTGGTCCCTCGCGTCCAACGACATATTGTTTCACTTCCTGGTCCTCTATGGCCCGAACCATTCAGGGGTAATCTCACGCGATAGCCTAAGGGCAAAGACTGAGAAACACCCGTAGGTCTGGGCACGGCCTCGTTCGCGGCGGGTGAGTTGTGTCATTCTGGTAGTGGTAGTATAAACGAAGTCTCCCCTATGGAAACCAAAAGAACTGGTATATATTTGCTCATGTTTGCATCCGTCCCTGTAATGTACCAACTAGATGCCAATGGGTGTTTTGGCTCCAGCATATTATTGCCTGTTCGCAGAAGACTTCTGGTAGCCCTCCATTGCGACTCCTGAATTCCATGGCGCAATTCGCCGTAGTTCCGATTCCTGCTAAAAACAGCGAGACTGTTTGGCGTTATATACAAGCCAGAGTAAGGAGCGGTACATATCAAGTAGCCCTTCGGGGCTTAGAAGACCCAAGTGAAAGAATCTTCCACAATAAAGGAAGCTTGTTGTCTGCGGCGAAGAAGGGATCGTCAGTACCGTATCGAATGTTTCAAGCGAGAGACAGGGAGGGAAAGAAAACCAGAATAAAAGCTTGCTTACCTAATGTCGGTCGACGACGCTCCCACCAGCACGTGAAACCTGCCCTCCTCGGCGATCCAAGCGGGGATCGAGTCGTTATAGTAGCCCACCGCGTACTTGTCCAGGGGCACCGTGACGTGTTTCGTCTCGTCCGGCTCGAGGTGGACCTTCTCGAAGGCGACGAGCTCCTTTTCGGGCCGCGGCAGCGCCGACTTCTCGTCGCGCACGTAGACCTGCACCGTCTCGAAGCCGGCGACGAGCCCGACGTTGGTGACGGCCATGACCAGGTGGACCGGCGCGCCGGGCCCCAGCGCCTTTCGGCTGAGCGAGACGCGGCCGTACTCGAACGCGGTGTAGGAAAGGCCGTGGCCGAAGGGGAAGAGCGGCGCGATCTTCGTGCGGTCGTAGTGCCGGTACCCCATGTACATCCCTTCGCCGTACACGACTCGCAGGTTCTCGCCGGGCCAGTTGTGGTATGCGGGAGTGTCCTCGATCCTCTTCGGGAAGGTGGTCTATACAGGGTCAGTGGTAGGACATACCAAGAGATCGTGTTACACAGCAACTCACGGGAAGTTTTCCACTGGGGTTCTTAAATCCGAAAAGCACATCAGCCAGGGCATTCCCCGCCTCTTGGCCTTGATACCAAGCCTGGATGATGGCTGGGACCCGTTCGGCCCATGGCATGGTGACAGGAGAGCCAGATTGGTTGACGACAACGGTACGTGGGTTTGCCTTTACAACAGCCTCTACAAGACGGTCTTGGCTACCGTCCGAGGGAAGGTCCATGGTTTGTCGGTCGTAGCCTTCCGACTCCCACTCGGCATCGAGTCCAACAATGACCACCGCCACGTCGGCCTCCCTAGCAGCATCAACGGCCTGCTGGAGGTAGTCAACCCCGTCGGCTTGTTTGAACCCAATGCGACATCCGCCGTATTTATGGGTCATGTTGAACTGCTTCTGCTTCGCGATGGGCCTTAGCTCGTTGGTCATCTCGACACGCAGCTCCACGGCCTTGCCAGCTTGCATTTCGACGTCTACCATATAGTCGATCGACCCATCGAACATGGCCTCGCCCTCTTCGGTCCAGTTCCAAAGATCCAGGGCGAGCTTTCCGTCCACAAACAGCTTTCCAGGCCCCACGCTCATATAACTGATGGTGTGCTTGCCGGTTTCCGTTGGGGTCAAATATGTTGTTGCGATGGCCGACCATTCGGGTCCCAGTTGAGACAGCGGCGCCGAATCCCACAGGAACAGGTCTGTGTTAGTCCTCCTTTGCCGAACAACGACGTCGCCCTCGAACTTATCACCGCTGAACCATTCAAGCGTAACACCAGATTTTCCTGCTTTGTCGGTGCAGAACGGTGATGCGACAGGGAGCCACTTATGTATGTGGCATCCCTGGGCGTATACTACCTCGTGTTCAACGGCTGCACGAATGCTGTCAAGCGGTAGGGTGTTATAATAGGGGTTCAAGCTAGCACTGCCACCACCACCTGCAATGGCGCGATTGGCATTGGGTCCGATAACGGCAACCTTAGCCGTCTTGGGGTTGATAGGCAAGACGGAGTTGTCATTCTTCAGAAGGGTGATGCCTTGGGTTCCCGCCTCATGGATCAGCTCTCGGGTTTCCTGCCTGTTATCCTCTTGCTCTTCTACTTCCGGAGACATATCATCTCCCCTAGTGCGTTCGACCAAGGTTAAGACGTTCTCTGCTGCCCGATCGATATCATCTTGCGAGAGACTGCCGTCCTCAATGGCCTTGAGAACCTTGTCGAATCGCCATTTGGCCGAATAGGGGAATTCTATATCGCAGCCGGCTTTTATTGCTTCCACGGTAGAATTCACACCGCCCCAGTCAGATACCACAGTCCTGGAAGAACGTTAAACATGTGTGTACACATAGAGTGCGGTAGTGAACTTACCCGTCATATTCCCATTCGCCTCTAAGGATGTCCTTTAGTGTATGGTCATTCATATCGGCATGAACTCCATTGATCAGATTATATGAGGTCATCACAGCCCAGGGATTTGCCTCTCGAACAGCAATCTCGAAGGGCCGAAGGTATAACTCTCTCAGGGGCCGCTCCATCAACACAGAATCGATCGTCAATCGGTGAGTCTCTTGTTCGTTAGTCACAAAATCTGCATATCCGATTAGCTGGTAGTAATGAAGATGGGCTAGTTTCACTGACGCTTGATAGTTGCAGCCACGCCCTTGGACTGGAGACCTTGTATGTACTGGGACGCTAGTTTGCCAGTAAGAAGGGGGTCCTCGGAGAAAGACTCGAAGTTCCTTCCACCGAGTGGATGTCGGTGCATGCACACTGTTGGTGCAAGGAGCACATGAGCCGATCTTGCCTTGACCTCATCGGCAAGATGCTGACCAACCTCATAGATGAGGTCTTTGTTCCATGTGGCTGCAAGAGAAATACCACATGGGAAGAGGGCGGCCTGAGATGGTCACAAATCAGCTATCAATCCGGTGGGTGGTGGTTGACAAGTGAACAAACCTTCGTTCCTCCGACGAAAATGCCACCTCGAGCACCGTTGGGTCCGTCACTGGTCTTGACGGCCGGGATTCCTTTGCTCGGGATAGATTTGGTTCGCCAAAAGTCCGCTGCAGTGAGCAGCGATACCTGTAGAATTAAGCTTACGTCTCAGCTTGCAACAGTCATGGTTGCTCGTACCTTTTCTTCTAGGGATAGGAGGCTAAGCTTGTGACGAGCAACCGATCTTGCATCCCTGAACCCGAGAGTCTTCTGAAGAGGACTCTCTAAAGGGGAAAACACAGTATCCGGTGTGGTTGTGCTCTCGACACTTGATAACGGCGATGGATTGGGGTCAAACCCATCGTGGAGTTGTTGTGCTTCAATATCTTCCATGCTCAGTGTTGACTCTCTTCACCCTTAGTCGACAGACTCAAGTATCCAGGACTATGGACAGGATGAGACACAGGAAGTCGGATGGGGGTATGGCTACAATCCAAAACAGACACTACTCGTGCCAAACGCAAAGGTATCCCAAAACAAATGTCAGATATACTGAGATGAGGGCATTTGGTGCTTGATTCGGTATGCGATACAGAGATAAGTCGAAGGAGAAGCAAACTTGTTGCCTAGGATATCTTGATCCTCTTATATCCAGTGTGCAGCTTCAAAGCCACCTGCTCAAGGTATGAACCTCGACTTAGATCGGATCGCTTACTATGTGCCAGGCGCGGGCGTGACTGACAGGCAAGCCCTGCAACGAACGACCAATGGGCAGGGTGTCCAGCACAGCTTAGCGGTGGGAGAGGCTCGTGTAAGTCATGGGAATCCAGTGTGATATGATGGAGATATAAGCGAAACGAGATGGGTGGTACCTTCCCTGCTAATGTATAGACCAGTACAGCTACCTTAGAGCAATACAAATAGGTAGACTATGGGCAGGTATATATGATCACTGAGGTATCCCACAGAAGCACCGAAGCGTGGGGACCTAGACGCGGATATGTGTTCGATATTGGATGCTTACCTGGGCATGGTATGATGGTTGTACAGTGTCACTTGACCTGTTCCCAGAGAAAGGGCACTATATTACTTACACGTCCCACGTCCAACAAAACAGCTCCATCGGTAGGAGCGGTCCGCAGAGCGGTCTCTAGTCGTGCAAGCGGACGTCCACAGGCACACTACCCCAGAACCACATGCATACCTCATAACACATCGATAAGGTCCGTCCAGTGGGGTGTTGTATCCGTGGGAGCACCCCACCGGCGAACAGGACAAGGGCCTATCGGCCAAATTGGACGGTTCGTCCTAGGCGGATTTAGGACAGTGGATCAATCGTATATGTTCTCGAGTTCCACTGAGCCCGTCCGGATCCCGTCTTGGAAGCTGACTTGGCTCGCGTAAGCTCACACGATCCCAAGTCGGTGGCAACAGGGAGCCGGCGGTTCCCTTGGTGCTTATATAGCATGGACAGCATAAATGAACAACTTGATCTGGGCCTGCTGAATGACGATCTGAGCCAGATCTGGGCATGTTTCGAGAGTGTGTTGCCTCTGTCAGTAGGATGATGGGTGGAACGTTTCCCGGCCGCGTCATTGGCGAACTTGACCAAACTCCCGGAGAGGAAGACTTGACCCCTGGCCAGCGGGGGGCTTGGCTGCGCATTATCGACGCTAAAGCTCGGAGCCCCTGGCCGAACCTGGAGTAGACGGAAATATTTTAACATTGCTATTGCAATTAGCTGAAATGACAGGCCTCTCCGTGACTGCAGGTAGTCATTTTGTATCTAGTGGTGAATGCTGACCAATGGACCTCCCTTTCTTTAGATAAGTGGTGGCCCTTATGCCTTATAGCTGAGATACGCTGATCTCAGTGAGGGTTTTCCAAGGAAGCTGCTACTATAGTGACGGAAGACACCTCGTCTAGGCTCGTTGGAAAGGTCGTTGACTGCCTGTTGGATTAGAGTATCATTATCGTGGGAAGATGCACTTCGGGGCGTACGAGTGCTGCATCTTAAGTTAGAGGGTGCAGCCAATGCATATCGGCGTACCAAACAGCTGGTTCGCCAGCAAATTCCATGGAATGTGGAATGGTGGTTGATGGAAGGGATCCGGTTACCGAACCGGCTCGACGGGCCGGCAGGTTCAGCAAAATTGGGGCCTCGTGTTAGTGTAGACTGAAGTGGCGGCGGGATGGTACCTTGAGCGATGTTGCTCCTCTCATCTCCATTTCCCATCTGTATGTATGTAGGTAGGAGAAGACGTGCGACATTAGTGCCCACGGCATGCCATGGGAATGTATCAATTCGTGCAGCGGAGATCGCCTTTCGATCTCTCATGGACCCCAAATGCAACGCACCCTGGCAGCTGCAAAGGCCACGGCAAGTCTCTGATTCCATGAATCAGAGCACTAGGTTAGTATAGAATATATTTACAACAATACATAAGGCATGAGACATGAGGCTGGTGCAGGCGAAAGCTCGTGTTCACGACTCGGGACCGGGTGGCTTGTGAGCAGACCTGATACCTGATAATGCCGGAGGGAAGCACACCAGCTAACCTTGATGGATTTGGCAATTGTGGAGAGAGGGCATTATGATTATGGCCAGTCCAGACCATGCAAAGCCAATATCGAGCTCATTGCCACCCGATTCGGGTATTCCACGCGACGGGGCCTTGAGAGTTGCAGTGCAGCCAGCAGGGGTGTCGGGCTTGTGATGCGGTAAGACTGCTCTGCTGCGGTGTTGTTATGTCGTCGTTGTATACATATAAATCGAGGGATACGCCTCTCGCTTCGCTTTTGATATCTGGTTGTCGGACGACCAATCCAAGTGCATTGTAAATCTCCGCATGTAGGGAGCTTGCACAGGGATTGTCATGATCGACACATTGATGACACTGCATGAGAGCATATGATGTTATTTGGTAATCAGCTCAATTTAGATAGCGCATGTTGGGTTGTGTGATGAAGGTTCACGTCGGTCCAAGCGGAGTCTTGTTGGAGACTGGAGGATCTGATATTGGCACTCATCAATATCTGTTCCAGGACTTCCGCATTCTGCCAAAGTATATTTCTTATTAGTCAAGGTCACGTCAGACTTGCCGCGGTCCAGTGTGCGGTTCGCCAAGTGATACCAGGCCATTTACTCTGCTTTTGAGAAACACAACCTTCATAACATCCATGGGTAGTACGAATGGAATGGCAGCCAATCTAATATATTGTTCATCGAAGCGGAAGCCGCATTCCAAGTGCTCAATTACACGTGATGCGGGATACGTGATACCTTCTGCTAAGGAGGACCCACCAAATGAAGTGAGGCATCGGCAGGCTCGGTATCACTACACCTACCTACCTAGGTTAATAAGTAAGTAACTTAACAGGCCAAGTAAGTTGCTTTTTCTGTGCCGGCACACCAGAGAAGTAGGTAGTTCGGCGATTGGGGTTGAACAGCCTGTACCTGCGAGAAACGGCTTATAATAATATTTCGCTTACAGAAACCTCCTCCCTTTCTCTGACAGGCAAGTCCCTTTTCACAGACTCGATGTACCGACGTGACAGCTGTAGCTGAACCCGAGGTTATAGATGAAGCCAGGGAGACACCACCCACGCCTCATGCAGGCAAGTATTGCCATGGCGTCCGCGCAGGAGCCTCACCTGCATGGAAGTCCACCACAACCGCCCCATGCCCAGCAACAAGTAAGCGAGCCGTCAGAGCCAGCTCTGGAGCTGATCGACTTAGCTTCCGGCGCCGTCGTGCCGTCGTCTCGGCCGGGCACCCCTCCTCAGTCTAGGATGCGCTCGCCACGCATTTGGTCAAAATACATCAGGCTGACCGTAGATCACGACACATGTCGTGACCATTTCGGTGCGTTAGCCTCAATATCGCCGCCTCGCATCGTCTTTCTCGTCTCATAGCTCACTGCCGTCGGCGGTGCTATTGGCCAGACCAGCTCGGGAGGGAATTCCGCAGCTTGGCAACCATTTGATCACCCCTGCCTTTGTTATATTAACTCTGCCATCCATGAGCGGTTCGCAGTGAGCCTGCGCAGAGACGTTTGATGATCTGCGAAGTATCATGGGCCCATTTCCCTTCAGGCTATTGTTGCAAGCCCAGCTCCATAAGAGTCACCTTGCCCACTCAAGCGGCTCCTTGCATGGACACTGTATGGCAACTGCATGGTTTGCGGAGACCTTCCATGGCCATGACCTGCTCGAGTGTTTGCCAGTCTGTATCGCTTCATGCCCCAGATATTGGCCAGAATTTGCGATCAACATTATAGGATACGGACAGTTGGCCCGGGCCCAAAGCGGCCTTAAATATCCCCTCTCATACCACCTTAGTAATGAATGAATGAGACCGGCTGACATATCTCCTTATCTAAATGTAGCTCTAGAGCGAACGTTCCTGTCTTATCTGAGGACATCTTCAATATTAGCGCTTACAGGAGTTATGATAGCACAGCTACATATATTGCAACAACCTCATGAGGTCCTCGAGCGGCACGAACCCGGCATGGTATTGGCTATGGCCTGCTATGCATGTGCTATATGGACACTACTGTGTGGTGCTTGCCGTTTTATGCGTTTCCAACAGGCGTTAGTTCGTGGGAAAGCTCTACTTGGCGGGATGGAATTAATGTCGCCAGTCATGCTCATATTTGCTGTAAGTCTCATCTTCGAATCCTATACATAAGCATATTTTGATGGTATCATGGGTAACTGACCGAAGTCCCTACGACTGGACGACAAGCTCCTCATTGTGCTCATCACATTGCACATGAAGTCTGATGAATGACGCATATTTGAATGTGTGTCCATCATTGGCATACCGGATATTCATCCCGCTCTAGTTTATCTTGTTCGTCTACTGCTCTGTCTGTTGTGTAGACATTTCGGCCACATGCCTCGCGGCTATGTATTGAGTGCCTGGAGTGCCTGGGGTCTACTACCACACTGTTGAAGTCACTCCCAAGGAACGAAGCAGGTGGTGTACCAAACCATCTCTATTGGAATTCCGGGGTACCTCTGATCCTAGAAAAATACCAAAATCGGTATATAGCTCGCCACGCGGGGAGGCAAGCTTTTGCCGTGCCGCGGCTGGAGGGTTGCATTCAAGATTTCTCGGGACCAGACCCTCATGTCTCATATTTACTTGATATCTTTTATTGCAAGTGTGACCTGAGCAATATACCTAAGGCGCCTACTTTCGTATGGAAACTCAATGCATTGAGAACTTCTCCAAGTCCTGCCGTTCTTTCCAGAAACCCAAGCCTGTCTTGCCCTACGGTTCGATGCGCTATACCAAAACCACGCACACCTAATGCAGAGTAGTCTTGAGATAGAGATCAACCTAAATAACGCCACGGCTTGAATATGATGGATGTGAGGCACCTTAGGAGCTTAGTTGCATCTTGTATCAGAGACGACCCTACAAGTATGGGTTGGCAGATGTCCACAGTGTTGAACGCATCGTTGGTTTTCCGAGTGGTAAATATTGAGTAGGAAGACCAGCACTGGCTGGTTAGTGACGCATAGTGGCACTCCTTCCCCCCATACAAGCAAGTTAAGAGGTAACAAGTCAAACCCAAAATTTTGCATTGTGACTCTAGAGCAGCCATACAATGCAGTAGAGGTAGGCCAAGGCCTCACATGAAGTAACGGAGTCAATTACTGCTCGGCCATAACTCTGGATGAGAGGTTAAATCCCCATGTTACTGAATGTATCACACTATGCATCCAAAGTACAAAGTACAGTGTTGAGTCAAAATTTGCAGGATGGGATCGGACGGTAGAAGACCGGAGGGACACCCGAGGCCAGTACGGGAATGCACTCATTTTAACAATAGATCGGATGACAACGCGACGATGGCCCTGTCCAATCTGCGTAGAAGAAAGACTTGTGTAATAAAGCTGTTTTTGGTAGTTGATCAGCTCTTCACTCAAAATGGACCTGTTCTATCATCCTGCCGTCCATATGTATAAACACGCCATAGTCTCAAATATTAGTATTTCTATCTGATGTCTAATCATGACATCGCATAGCGCCTTTGCAGCCAGTGTCTAGCCCGCGAACCGACCCTGCTCCGCTCGAGGCCGCAAGTCCCTCGACTGTATAGTACAATTTGACAAATGAAAATCAACGCAACCACCCAGATGCATGCAAAGACCCAAACACGCCCAGTGTTAGAAAGCACTGACGAGAAACACGCCTTTTTCGCTGCTGGCAGTACAAAGTGGGAGCTTTAGTGCAACCCCGCTGGATGAGATCTCAGCCGCAGAGAGGAAAATCACCGGGACCAGAAAGGTAGACATAACTAATGTCCATGCTCGTGGTCGTGGCCATGGCTAGAATGGCCAGACTTGTGGCTACCATTGTCGCCATTCTGCGACGGGGTTATAGAGCAACATCCCTGCCCCACACAATCGTCCACGCACTCGAGAAGACAAGCCGCAGCTTCGCCGTTGGCACAGTTCGCCGTTGCTTGGCCATCCGAGGTGCCATCCGTAAGCATGGATACTTCGAGATGGTTGCAAGTCTGGTCAAGACAGAACTCTGGTTGGATGGTAGCACTGTGAATGCCATATGCGTGGAGACATTGGCGCGCTGCCTTGGCAAGCTTCATGTACTTTTCACCGTCCTCTTCCGTAATGGGGAAAGCGACTTGTATGTGCATTGATGCAACGATCTTGGTGTCCGACAATTGCCAGATATGGACGTGATGGCAGCTAATAACCCCCGGAAGAGCTTGAATGTCCTCTTTGATCTCTTGCGGGTCAATTCGGTCCGGAGTAGCCTGCAGCAGAATGCTTGCAGTAGCAATGGTGAGAGGAAAGGCAGATTTTAGAATGATAGCAGTGATGAACAGAGAGACCGCGGGATCCGCATAGTTCTTGCCGGGCCACTCGGTAAGCCATATGATCAAGGCAGTGATTATAACACCAATGTTCCCGAGAGCGTCTCCAATGACATGCAAAACCATTGCATTCATGCCCATGTCATCGTGGTTATGTCCGTGACCCTTCTTGCCTGGCTTTCGTGGCTTGTTATGGTTGTGCTCATGGTGAACCGCCGAGTCGTGTGTGCTTTTTGGGTTCCGAGACGAGTGTTCCTTATGCTGTCCGTTTCCGCCAGAGCCATACGAGTGGCGAGGGCTGCTGGAACCCCCATGGCCGTTCTTAGATACCAGAGGCGAGTTCTCATCCGTCTGTGACTCGTCGTGAACAGTGTAGGAATCGTCATCACCCGCGCTCTCCTCCGATTCTTCCGTGTTCGTTCTGCTACGATCGATGATGTTCTGACGGAAGCTAGAGGGGTACAGGTTAAGGTCATCGATGCTTTGCAAGCGAGTGTGCTTAAGGCTGCCAGCGCGGCGTCGACCATTCTTTCTAGATCCGTTGGACTGACTCTCGCTTCGCTCAGGAGCCTCGCTGTCCGTGGCAAAGTTGATGCGTCGGACAGTCTCGGGTGAATCTTTCCCGTTGCCAGCTCTGGCAAGTGCCACATGAGGCAGGGCATCCATGGCAGGCCCTGCTTCGTTGGCGACATTGGTAGTGTGTGGGTGAGCCCTGCCTTCCTCAGCAGCATGGGCGTGGTCGTGGTCGTGAGTGTGGTCGTGAGTGTGTTCGTGTCCATGGTCGTGGCCTGCATGCGAATGATCCTCAGGACCATGCGAATGACCATGCCCGCCAAGCACGAAAAATCCTACCAAGTTTGAAGCCAGACCGGTACATCCAACGACGAGGATCAACACAGGCTGCTCAATGGTTTTGGGTTCGATTATTCGGGTAATAGCTTCGAGGAAGATAGACACGCAGAGAGCGATAAGGAAGACGGCATTGAAGAATGCACCGAGGATCTCGGCACGCAGCCACTACAGGAGGAAAATGTCAGTTGCCTTTGGCAGCAAGTACGCGCATATATAGCAATCGAAGTTCACTTACACCGAACGAATACTTGTCTGTTGTCTGTCTTTTCGCGAGTGTGACTGCCCAAAGACCGACGAGCAAAGAGATGATGTCGTTCAACATGTGGAAAGCGTCCGCCTGAAGTGCCAGAGAATGTACTATAAATCCGGAAACCAACTCCAAGACGAAGAAAACCACGTCTATGGCCAGCATAATCTGGATGCGCGTCGATTTAGACCACGCCATCTTGTCGTTTGCGCAGAAGGTATTGCGTCTTGCAGAATGGATGGTGATGGGTTTCCTCGCAAGCGACGACGGGTGCGTGGCTGCTTGGTTTTGAGGCAGGCCGTATCGACAGAGTGCTCGGATTGTATGAGTGGAGTGTCGTAGGAGATCGTCAGGAGGGTTGCATAGAAGCTGATAAGCCTGTTTCACGAAATAATGAGGCGTCTGGAATCAGCAGATTAATGATAAACACAATAGCAGATCAAGCTCCATCCAGTTTCCCGAGAAGAACTGCGGAGGATTGATGCAGGGACCGAAAGCCTGGCCAAGCACGGCGGATCGAGTGAGGAACGTAAACTTTCTCAGAGCGGCGAGGGAGAATTTGGTAGAGTCGGTTGGCGCGCCGATTCTGGGTAGCGCGGGATCGTCGCTGTCAGGGAAGGAGTGGCAAGAGAAGATGGTGCGCGTTCCGAGCCTCAGCGCCAACCCACCTGCGAAACGTAACAAGACTCAGGGAAGCATACCAATGGGGATAAAATTGGGATATGTAAAGAAGAATGGAATGGAAGAGTGAGCTGTTGAGGAGTTGATCAGTATTTTCAATCTACGGGCAGAAAACGGAGGTGTTGCCGCTGGAATTTGAATAGGTGCCGCTTACTGCAGGGGCGGGACGAAGGTGTGATGTCAGGTGCCGCGAGGTGCCGCGGAGTAACCTAGTTGCCACTTAGAAACTGACAGGTCCCTTGAGGTCTGTTCTAGACATGCGTAAAATGAATCACGTAGTAAGCAAGTATGAGCGATATACGGAGTAGATTATGATTGATGCCGACAACCAGCACCCTTCCGAGCCTTGCCCACCTCTATTCCATCTTGTACTAGCTGGGGACAACCATCCATACTACGTCCTTCCTGCATATGTACTTTGCCAATAATTGCAGGTGCCTATGTCTTCCCCCTCGTGATAGCTGGTACATGTAAAGTCAATATGCGAAGCATGGTATGTTCTAGTGGTATTAGCAGAGACAGAAATAGCATTAGGCGTCTCGGGCCATGTCTGACTCGCTGGTTTTTCTTGGCCTGATCAAGGGACCCAAGGCCTAAGCGACCTTTGTTTTTGTCCGCCGTTCGGGTTGCATTGGCCGGATGGCAAATCGGAGACTGAAGTCGATCGATCAGGGTCAGGGTCCGCTTAGCTCGCGGCTCCGGCTATCACATAGTCCGAATCGAATGATATAACAAAACCCTCGTGTTTTGAACATACCTACATGTATGTATCTTGGTATCAATGCCTGCTACGATGGCTCGCACCTCTACATACAAGGGTTGGTGAAAGCTGTCTCATTTCATGCATGCACTTTATGGCCTTGACTGACAACTTGTAAACTCTGTATTTATGAGACTGCATCTTTATCTCGGCGGGAATAGAAATCACGTCATCTAAAGAAGCATTCTCACGTGATTAGGAGCAGTCAGCTCTTCAAGTAATGAACCCTATTCTTTTGTAGATGCTGCGTCTAAGATAGGGCTACTTGGTGACAGCGAAATAGGTGCTGGCAGCATACTAGATTTATTAAGCTGATGGCCGGATAGTTGGCAGTCAGGCATGATAGGAACTAGTAGCACTGTGTCTCTCTCTTACCACCGCAATCGTATAGCTAAGATAATCATAGTATGAAGTACTTAGACAGCTGGACTGCGGCCAATGTCATGTGCGGAAAACCGTGCTACATAATGTATTACACGCTTGTGAGCATACCACGAAGGAATCCAGAGCCGCCCGTTCAGCGCAAGATGTACGAGAGCTGGAGGAATCAATGGTCAATCTCAATCTAACCCCTAATAGATGTTGTGATATTGAGATACTTAGTGTAGACGGTGGGCAATGCAGTCGCGCATCGCAGTCACGGTCACGGTCACGGTCATGGGTCACGGTTCGTTTATGCCTGCCACGCTTCCAATTTTCAATAAGTACGGTGAGAGATGCGCGACTTGGGCGTGCCCCCATTAGAACATGAGAACCCCCAAACCTCGTCCAAAGCTAGCCTATCATGGCCTACAGAAATGTTCCGCCCCACCTTGGAAGGGGGAAAACTAGTTGTTGCCTGAGCGACTGAGGTCCACTGGAGAGGGCTTTGTTGCTAAACCTGGTCAAGCTAAAGCTCGCGTTCTTCTTTCGGTAAACACATTCCCATCAAATCATTCATAGTCGTTAAATCCTCTGGGACTTCTTTTTTCTCTTCATCTTTCGATGTATAAGCGGTAAGGTATAATCACAACAACATCGGTCGAATCGCCTCTTTCGAACACAAACATGGATGTTCAGAGCCCGCCGAAACGGATGACGCGAGCCCGTGCAGCTGCAAAAGCCGGTAGCAGCAGCAGCAGCAGCAGCAGCAGCAGCAGCGCTCCAACGGCTAAACCCACCAGAGCGGTTGCTGCCACAAACAAGGCAACCGCCACCAACACCACCACGACCACAACCACAACCACCACGGTCCGCACAGCTCCTTCAACTAAGAGGAAAACCAGAGCCGACGAAACAGAAAACGATGAGGAATCCCACAACACCGCAGATGAGCTAGCGCCCACATCAGCGGACACCATGAACAAGCCCCCCCGAGCCCGCGGCAGACCCAAAAAGATTGTTGACCCGACCCCTCAACCCGAGCCTGAGCCAGAGCCGGTCAACGATGATGTATCTTCCAGCACTACTGCGACGCGGGCCACGCGTGGGAGGGCAAAGAAGACCACTACTGGACCTGCAAAATCTGAGCCTGTCAAGGCAACCCGAACCCGCACAACCCGCAAGGCCGCACAGCCCGAAGAAGACAAGTCCGATGCGCCATCCGAGCCCGTCAAGAAGTCAGCTCGGACCCGTGCGACTGCTGTGACGAAGAAAGCTGGCACAATCTGTACTACAGCCAGCACCAATCCCACTCCCGGTCTCAAGTCGGCCGTCTCTCGCCCCGCTTCCAGGATTGTCTCCGTTAAGAAATCAGTCTCTTTCCAGGAGCCGGAGAAGGAGAATCTCATGCCTGCTGCTACAGCCACAACTTCAACTACTATATCTAAAGCCAAGGAGAAGAAGGTCGAAACGGCAACCGGCATGCGAGCCAAACCAGTACGAAAGGCGGCTGGCACTGCTGCCAGAGCTACACGCGCAAGCACGCGAACAACCACCAGTGACGACGACAAAAAGGAAAAACCGGCACCTCTTAGCCCTAAGAAGGACACGTTGAACCGGTCTTTATCTCGAGACTCGGAGTCGGACGATGAGTTGGCCACTTACGAGAAAACACCCCTCAAACCCATGATGAAGAGCCCTGTCAAGCCACCGAGCACATTCAAGATGATGGATCTGGGTTTTCCTACCAGCGAGAAGGAAGACGGGGCTGAGGAGGCATCCGAGGAGCAAACTGAAGACGCGCCTGGCGGCACTGTCCTTGCTAGCCCAGCTCGAAGGCCCGCATCCTCCCCCTTCAAGGACGCGATGAAATCGCCTGCCAAGAGGGTCGAGGGAGTTCCGTCGTTGCTCTTCCCATCAAAGGATGCTTCAGATGTGACTCAGTCGCCCACCAAGGCGTCCTTACTCCAGTCCCCCGCCAAGAGACCCCAAGTGCCGTTTGCACAGTTCCAACCTCCCACCAACGGAGAGAGCAATCAACCCAAGTCGCCATTGAAGATGTCTCTCATGGGCTCCCCCGCCAAGCGCCCCGCATCCCCAATGAAGCTTTTGGGCTCGCCTATCCGCTCCGCAGTGACGAAGGCCCAGAATTTGACTTCAGAGGGCAGCTCTGGAGAGGAAGGTGATGTCGACGTTGATGAGGCCGCTGAAGTACCCGCAGTCGAGGTCGCTGAAGCATCCGAAGCTGAGGCCCACGAAGCACCTGAAGTTTGTGAAGAGGCTGATGAGGCGGACAACGATGTGGTTGAAAATAATGACCACATTGTTGAGCAGCCTGAGGCCGAGATTCCTCTCGATTCTCCCGCGCAGCTTGCGTTTCCGGGTCGCCTGTCTGCTGTGCTTCCTCGCCATGCCGATCCTGCCCTGCAGGAGAAGCGATCCGCAACCGCTGTTACAGCCCCTCAAGCAGAACAAGAGGTCGCGGCCGACCACGCCAATATTGAGACTCAACCTCAGTCAGCTCCTACACCCCCTGAAGCACAGGAGGATGACTCCATGGATGTTGACATGGCAGACACTGAGGAGGACAATATCGAGGTGGATAACACCGAGGAGAACAAAGCTCATGATATCAGCCCGGAGTCCAGTCCTCCTCGTTCTGCAATCAAGCCAACCAATCCCATGTTTGGTTTACGACAAAAGGACATGGACCCCTATGATCCCGATGAGTCTGAGGATGAACTCGCTTCTACTGGCCCGAAACTCCAGGATGATGCAACTCTCTCATTTAATGCTGGCCCTGCTACACCCACTCCGGGAGCTTCCAAGACGCCCAGAAACAATATACCCACAAGTGCTATGAAGGCTGCCGACCGAGCCATCCGATCCGTTTCGCGGGGTTCAAAGCTTGGCTTCACGCCTCTTGCGAGGCAACTTAACGACTGGAGAGCGGGCAGTCCTCTCAAGCTTAGCAGCAACCAGTCGAGTACACCCCCCGACAATGTTGGCGAAGAGGATCTTTCGCTGGTCGAAGCCAACACCCCAAAGTCAAATGGTGCTTCGCCAGCCAAGAGCTCATACTTCGAGGATGAGATGAGAGTGAGAGCAGAGATGGAGGCTGATGAATCCGAGATCAGCTTTGATGCCGATGCGGAGATGCTGGCAGCCCTGGAGGCCGATCTTGGTGCAAGCTACGACGACCCCGAATTTGATGACATACCCGTTACCGAGGAAGACATGGAGCTTGCTGCCGAGGCTCATGAAATGTCTCTCATCGAGCCTGACCATGCCGAGGAACAGATGCTTGATCACCCGGCCAACGACGACTCCATCTCTGAAGCCAGCCAGGAATACGGAGACGAAAACGCTGTTCCCATCGATCCAGCCTTGCTGGATGGGGCTACTGGTCGCTCCAGAGTATCCATGTCTGGTGTTCCTCCTGTTACTCCAGTTCGTCCTTCCACCAGGCGCACCTTCAACACTACAACCAAGGTTCCTCTCAAACCGGCCGACGATGCTACTCCTAGAAGCATGAAGCGACGCACTGCTAGCGCATCTCGTGTTCAGCCCAAGCGCCCCGGCGGTCTCTCTAGAAACGCAACCGTCATTTCATATTCGCCAGTGAAAGATTCGGAGGGCGATGAGATGGATCTGGATGACGAAGAAAATGAGCAGCCGCCTGTTACCCCATCCAAGTCTGACATTTGGTCGTCCATGGGTACACCTGCACGCACGCCACGTAAAGATATCAACCCTGCTCTCCTTCGTGGTGCGGTCTGCTTCGTTGACGTCCACACCACCGAAGGCGCCGACGCGAGTGCTGTGTTTGTCGATCTCCTCACTCTAATGGGTGCACGATGCGTCAAGAACTGGACCTGGAACCCTAGCGGTCCTAACAGCAGCGAGTCTTCGCAATCGAAAGTCGGGATCACTCACGTCGTCTTCAAAGATGGAGGTAAACGCACAATGGAGAAGGTTCGCGAGTCTGGCGGAGTCGTGCAGTGCGTGGGGGTCGGCTGGGTTTTAGAGTAAGTCGACAGATTCACGCACCCTTTTCGACTTTATAGACTAACCATCATAATAGCTGCGAGCGTGAGAACGAGTGGGTTGACGAGGCCCCGTACTACATCGACACCAGTCTTGTGCCCCGTGGTGGCCAACGCCGCCGCAAGAGCATGGAGCCAAAGGCTTTGGCGAACCAGAACGGCACTCTTGTGACGCCGATGAAGCAGACAGCGGCACCCCGTGATTGCCAAACAGTGCCCAACAACCACGTCAGCCGCCGCGATAGCACCGCCTGGATGCGAACGCCGTCTGACCAGGACGAGGACGAGGAGATGGACGCGGTTGGCGAAGATGACTGGGATGCCATTGGCATGCTCACCCCGGTCCCCAAGACGCCTGCACCAGAGACCATTGCTCGTTATGCTATGGATGTCACTCCCGAGACACCAGGTGCTCAGTCATACGCAGAAGATGATTCCCCTGAAAAGCAGGATATGCTCATGCGGACCGCGCCGCCAAAGCCTAGCCTCTACGCTGAACTTGGCCAGGGCCTGCTGGGCCGGGAGAAGGACCAGGGTGTCATGATGAGACTGATGGCCGCCAGGCGCAAGAGCCTCCAATTTGCGCCCAAGATAGCCAGTCCCCTGAGCAAGGCCTGGAAATGAACGTTATTGCATGGACCACGAAGGGGGATACGGCTGTATCCCAGAGGAGTTTAGGGATTGTTTGAGTCTGTATTTGTCTACTGAGCATGGCTGGAGGCACTTATCACATTCACTTTGACCACGCCTGGGTTGGCTGGCAAACAGGGTATCGGTTTATCACGCGCGCTTGAAAAGGCAATCGCGACGTGGTCGGCGTTCAGGTTATCATTCGATACCAATGCTTGTAATTGTTCTTCGTGTACGGACATATAGTTGAGGAGTGCAGTCAATCATAGATCCTTGCATCGCGTCACATGCAACGCCTACACTTATTTCGTGACTCCCAGTCTCGCTGTTGTCTTCTCTGTGCCTGCGACCAGCCCTTCGTCAGTTGGAACTGCGTTAATGGAGTTGGGCAACTCAATGTCTCTGTAGCTATGCTTCTGGTTTTGGGCCTCATCCATTTCCCTCGAACATGCTAGGGTTAGTGTCGTATAAGAGTTCCCCCCATTTACCCTCGTTGCCCCGAGGTGTGATTGCCCCCAGCATGAGTCTGAGTCAATGCAGGAGGAATATGGCATTCACCCAAACTTGGGTAAGGTAATGGCAAGGTCGTGATGTGATATGTTGTTGTTGGGTTGGGGGCTAAAACATGCCGTCTATTATTCCGCCACCTGGTTAGCAAACGTGAAGGAATACGGCCAGTCTGGACACGACAACAGTACATAGCCGTCGTGTTGGTGGTGTGATGGTGTGATGGTCATTGGGGAGTTTCGTGGTTTGCTATTTTGTAGTTGGCCGAACCATTTGCCGATCGCCGCCGGAAGCATGGGTTGGTTCGTGAAACCATCCACTCCTCCTGCTCGGTCGAGTCTCGGTCACTAAAATCAACATGGAATGAGTATCTAGGTATGTATGTAGATGACTAGCGTCGAATAAATTTATCGTGGTCAATTGGTGATGGACGAGAGAGTGTTAGGGTTATGCATACTCACTCTAAGAATGCAAGTGCCAATGATCGTCGTCTTGTTTGCTATCCATCACAGTGTGGTATTTGGGAGAGGCGGAGCTCTCTCCACACAACCAACCCCCAACCAACATTGGCTGCGATACTACACAAATTCAAACGGTTAGTAGTAATATTGTCGATAGTCAACCTCCCCATACCACGAATTTGGGGTCTGCGATGAAAATGGGTGTCTATGTCTATGTGGGTGGGTGGGCGAATGCATGGGTGGTTACAGATTCATTACTTATTTCAAGTAATGCTGTAAGCTTACTAGCAAGTCGCCAGTTTATAGGGCTGACAGGATTTCGGGGGCTGAGCAGGCTGAGCAACGCATTTAGTATACTCCGTACCTTTCTCTGGCTGATCTCACCAACTCGGAAGGGGGCTGAGTTCTTTTGCAAAGGAAGCGCACATACGATCAGCACAGCAGCTGAATCTGTTTCCCCCATACGCAGTTGGATCCATCTGCTTCTTTCCTGCAGCGCGGGATGAATAGTTGCCATCCCATAGTCTCTGGGGATCTGTTTTTGGAATTCTCACATGTGGGTGCCATGCTCATCAACGACACCGCCGCCAATGGGCATTGTTGGTTTGCGCTCGCTGTTCCATCCATCTTATGCCAAGCCAACAGCAGCTGCCGTGAGAACGCAATTCTTTCTTTAGATCCAACACAGCTTTCCTGAAACCATGCTCGGTATTTTGGTGAGCTCTTGGTGTTCGACAGAGGCAAGGACAAGAAAGTAAGACAACTACTATAAACAGACATTGTCTCCCAGATAGATGCACCTGGTCCGATACATATCACACGCTATAGGTCACATACATCTACTTGATTCTTCTAATAGTCATCCATCAAACCAAGGTCGTCCATCCTTCCCCTTAGCACGACCTACTGGGATCTCTTCAATTATCCACACAACCAACAACAACAACAACAACAGGATCACTAACACATTTGGAGGCCCTCAAAATTTACCTACCTATCTACCCTCTGCTGTTGTCAACTCCGTAGCCCGGGGGAACTATATACCACAAATACCACTCGTCAAGTACACAGTCACGAAGAACACACAAGAAGTGTACTATCCATTCTGTCAAGATGATCGACCCCCGCTCCATGGAATGCCTGTACGAGCACTTCTCGGCTCAGCAGCAACAGCAGCCTATCATCCATCACCAGGATGCCTTTGAGAACTCAGCAGCCCTCGAGGAGAAGACCAGCAGCAAGCCCGCCCCAGTCGCAAGTGGAGAGACCCATAGGCCTGCTTCTGCGAGAAGCCACAGAAGCTTCTGGTTCTTCTGGAGAGCCGACGTGTCACGGTAGAAGACCCGGCCGTTTGCCCACGTGGTGGAATATATATCGACAAGATACCCAGCTGTCTCTAGGTGTGGGCCTGTGAAGACTCGCAGGCTCGGCATCGGCGGAGAAGGAGGGAGCTGGGATGGCCAAGGGTGACGGTCTTGTTATTGGGTCTGGCGTTTGGGGGGTTTTTGGTTTGGCGTATGCCGGGAACGAACGAGGACTTCTGGGGGTAAGGTTCAAGGTCAACTATTGTGTTTGGATACGGGTATACGCGCGAGGAGCATCGTGATCGGTCGTTCTTGAGTCTGTCGTTGTTTCTGATTTTGGCTCTCAGGGGCGTTGTGTGAAGTCGTCAGCCTGCTATACACTGCCTAGGGGCAAAGGTATCACGCTCGCTGTATTGGCAGCCTCAATGGGAAGGTGAACTGGGTCGTGGCCGCCCCCACAAGGGGCTTGGTGCAGGTGGCCAAGGGTCGGCCTCGCGTGCCTCTTCTATAGTCCTCCGTCTAAGTAATGATTTACCCCATCTTCTATTTCGATAAGCAACGATATTTCCCAGTACATTACTGGCTGTCACCCTGGTAGGAGTCTCGAAGCATATTGACCCGTTATACAGCGTTTACCCACCTCTGCAGGAGGAGGTTGGGACAGAAACAGATGCCGGCTAGGGCGCTCGAAGGAGAGAATAAAGAGCAGGTCTTACGGTGGCAGACGACCGTACATCAGACATCAGATGCTCGGGAGGCATGATGACCACCCAAGCCAGAAGGCCAAAATATTACGACATGCGGTATTCAGATCTACCGTCATCGATGTGATCCAGTCCTACCCTGGAGTAAATAAAAACCAAAGGTAATCTCGGGACTTGCAGATCAGAACTACGTATGGATATGCACGACTGAGCAGCAGATGTAGCAACAACGCACGAGAAGTAGGGATGGTGCACGGTTTCCGCCCTCTTGCCTATAGTCTTTTGTTTTCGAGACAACAAAGCACTCCCCCAAAGCGTCTATCTCACCGGTTGATGACAAGAGGCGCTATCTTACCCTGAAGGTAATAGGTAGTGGATAGTTTAGAATCCTGCCGGGCCGATCTGCCATGACCTGATACAAATTCGTAACGCATACCAACCTACCAGAGAGACGACCCGAGAGTCAAGGGAGCGCCAGATGGATGCCCAGCGGACGCTGATAGGCGTGGCAGTGGGAACAAAAGGCCAGCTCGGCACTACGTTGCATGACGGAGGACCATTGGGCGCTGCCGCGGTTTCCACCAAATAAAAGAGAGGGAGAGGGAGAAGGAGGAGAGAGGGATAGATAGAGGGGAGAGACGGAGAGAGCGAGCGAGCGAGCGAGAGAGAGAGAGAGAGAGAGAGAGAGCGCGCGCGCGAAGGAGAGTCCCGCCAGCCTCGCAGATGTTGACTGGGAAATGTGGTGCAGCAGCCAGAGCTGGTCCCGATCTTTACCGAGCGCAATAGGCGCCCATCCAAAGCAAGTGTGTGCAACGGAAACGGCAGGTGGTTTTCTATTCCTGGAAAGGTATCGTGCCGACAGCCAGTACAGTATGCAGCATCACAACACAGGCAGCAGTAAGTGGTAATAATAGCCAGCCAGCAGGCCAGACCAGCCCTCGTCCGGACTGAAGGGGGATAGAGGGAGAAAGGATGGTTGGGGAAATGAAGTCTGGGGACTGTCAGGAACAGATGGCGCGATGCAGATTGTCTGGTGGGATAGTGTCAATGCAGCACGGTGTGATCAGGCGGGAGAATGCATCGTCTGTCACGCCGGAAACAACAGATCTGGCGAGCCGTGGCCGATTAGATTGGTGGCCGTCTGGCAAGATCCAGGTAGTAGCCTGTCCGTGTGGTAGTCCGTCACAGGTGGCAGAGGAGACTAGTGAGGTTTGGTTTGCCTAGTAGGAGGAGTACGGAGTACGGAGTAGGTCGACGGAGTAGGTCGACGGAGATGATGATGATTTTCGTCAAGGTCTACATACATACAAGTAACCTAGGTAGCACCCGCAGAGGTGTGTGGTGTGGCCTCACATACACACCCTTTTCGCTTCTCTCCTTCCCCACAAGGGAGATGTCACCAGATCTCGTCGTTGAAGATTCCTTTTTTTTTCTTCTTTTTCTTCGTTCTCTTTCCTTCTTGCCCGGTAAAAGTCCAAGAAAAGCAACGACGGGAAGAGGGGTGCTAGGGTGGCAGGGGTGGTTAGGCAGGTAGGGGGGAAGGGGGGGGGGGGGGGGGGGGGGGAGTTTTTTACCCCCCCCCCCCCCCCGCGCCCCCGCCCCCCCGCCCCGCCCCCCCCCCCCCCCCCCCCCGCCCCCGCCCCGCCCCCCCCCCCCCGATCGATTTTTGACCACCTTTCTAGGTTACCAGATTTGGCATTCCCGGACTGACCTTGCTGGGTCTTGCTGGGGGTGGAGTGGGCAAGCAGCCGGGAATCCTGTCCATTCACCGAAGCCAGCGGTCGGATCAAGTGCCTGATTGGCCGTAAATCTGATTGGCTGGGCGGGCTCGATTGACAGCGAATCGAGCGCAACGAGGGGTTCGTTCCAAAGATTGGGAGAAAAGGACTAAAAAAGAAAAACAAATAAAAAAAGAATACTGCTACAGGAAAATAGATACCCAAATACCTCCCTGAGCAGTCAGATTCGTTGATTGCGCAAAAAAAGGACGACTATATGACACCCACGTGGCTGGTGCCTCCTGCAACCGCCTTGGGCACAAAGACAGGAAAACAACCACCTGGTCTTCACAAAGTTGACCAAAGTTGAGGGGGACGGCATCAACCGTCCTTGCATCACTTACCTTGGGCCAGTTGTAGTGTAGGCAGCTAGCAGACCTTGCCGGCTGCTGTATCTAGTCCTCTCTCACCAAGGCCGTACTGCGAGAAGATGAAGTGCGACTGGAGTTGATAAGCATGCATTTAGTATTTATCCTCGCCGGGAACTCGCCATGAGACAACGAGGACCCTCAATAGATCCATCATCCTCATATGGTTGACTGACTGGGCCTCCAACCCGGAATCTGCCTGGAATCTGGATGAATACAAACAAACCATCGGCTTGCTCCTCCATCATCTTCATCATCTTTGATTTTTGTCGTTTGTCGAGGCTCTTTTTATGATATCTACCTACCTACATACTTACGTACATTTGTTGACCGAGGTTAATGGGGCACTGTCGAACGTTGTCGCGCCCTGACTTGACATATTCAAGTTAGCCTTGAAGAAGCCGCCCACTATACGTACCTACATGTAGGTATATCTCCGCCTGCAGTCTTCGAAATATCCCCATTCCACTTCATCCATATATTTCATTTTCAGCATTACCGAGATTGCTGCTTGCTCAAGTGCATACCTGTCCTGCACTTCTTCCTCCCCACCCCCCTCTTGGAGCAATGTACTTGATTGTTTGTTGCAGTGGTCTATGTCGTGGTCTGATTGATAGCATAGCATTGAAGCGACGGGAATACTGAAGCATTTACTTGTAGTAGGTTACTGGACTTTTAGTCTGTCCCCATTTCCCCGTTCCTTGTCATTGTTATTTTTATTTCTATTTTGATTGTTAGGTAGGTAGGTTAGGTACCTAGGATAAGGTATAGGTAGGTATGGTATATTTCCTTAGCGCGGGGCCCTATTCGGCTCCTGCCGCCCGCCCGGCAAACGAGCGAACAGATACCTTTCACAAGTGTCTCTGTGCCTCTGTGCCTCTACGCCTTTACATGGCATGGCATATGGATTTGGGTTGTTCATTTTGCACCTGAAAGCCCATTAAAATCCGCGCGACAGAGGTCCTACTTTCGACTGCTAACTACTGTGCCTCGCCAGGTAGCCTGTCTCCATTCCCACGAGTCGACATTGCGGGTACCTGAACGACCCTCTCCCGTCCAGGTCTTTTCGCTTTTGGTTGTGGCCCGGATTTTCCACCGAGGAAGCACATTTTCCTCTCCACGCGCACTTGAGAGAGGGGTATCTGCAGCATATTCACTTCCGTCCAAAGTCGTGCCCAAAAGGTTTCTCCCCCCTTTCCTCCCCCTACCGGCAACCCGTGCAGCTGGCAAGAAACAACAAACTCGTCATTTCCGTCCAAGTACATTTACTGCTGGCATCGAAACCACGCCTTCTTTCGGTTATTACCAAAAAAGTATAACAAAAGACATTTCTCCATTGTGGCCAGTGTGGAGCACGCGCTCTTAGGCGAGTGACTTTGCTACACATTCCCTATGATGTAGTCGGCTTCCCGTCCGCGCGCGCAATGCATCCCGCCCCGAGCTTGGTAGAGGCATTTCCCAAGTCGGAAGACCCCAGAGCGCCGCCGCCGCAACAACAGCAGCAGCAGCAGCAGCAGCAGCAACAACACCAACAACATCAACAGCAGCACCAGTCACAGTCGCAGGCCCAGCAGCAGGACCAGCATCAAGGCCAGATGCAGACGGAGGACCATAGCGTGCAACGCCAACATCAACAACAGCCGTTACCCCGCCACCAACCAGAGAGCCATATGCCGGCTTCTCCTGATCAGTCGCCTCAGCCTGCCAGGAAGGATACGGCTTCGTCCACGTCTACCAATGTGACAGACACTACAGCAGTGACCAACGCCTCGGCAGACACGAATGCAACAATCTACAGCGTAGAATCATCACAGTCCATCTTCTCGGTTAAAGATGGTGCTGAGATCTCCAACAGTCGCCGCGCTAGCCGCCGGCGTACCGGGCCCCTTTCGGCCCAGCAGAGAGAGAAGGCTGCGTTGATACGCAAGTTAGGAGCCTGTCAGGATTGCCGCCGACGCCGGGTTGCTGTAAGCTGGATTTCCCTCGCGTTTCGCTTGCCGTTGCCACTCGAATAGTGGTGGGGAGGGAGCGTCGGCCACTGACATGTTCTATAGTGCCATCCCAATCATCACAATATGACCTGGGAAGACGCCATGAGAAAGTATCGATCTCACAGTCCGATGCAAGAGCTGGTACCGCTTGCGGGCCGACCCATTAGCCCGGCCTCTAGCACGCTGCGGCATCCCTATACACAAGACCCCCAGGACATGGACGTTGACTCAACTCCAACCCCCACTGCCCACCAGACCACCCCCGGCCGCGCTCCATTGAGTGACTCACGCATTCGAACCCCTCTCCCTTCTGGTCCAAGGCTAGATAAAGCCATGACAATGCCTTCGCTCGCGGCAGGCCCACCATCATACACAGCTCTGCCCAACATCGACTCGATCAAATCCGAGCTCGAAACCACCGCTTCTCGGGTTCTGTCTGGGCCCCATAGGGGACGGTATAGCATGATTATGGTTCTTCTGGTCTGTTGGCAAGATGACATGGACGCCAACGTCGCAGCCACCGTCGATGAACTAGCCGAGGTGCTTGGCAAGATGTACCATTACACTATTGAAGTCATCCGGATCCCGCCATCGTCATCTGACGGCTGCAAGAATTCATCGAGATGGCTCTCTCGCACGATCAATGACTTTATTGATCACAGTGATACGCGAGATGTTTTGAAGGTCGTGTATTATAACGGGGGCAGCTTTTTGGACGAAAACAGGGAGATGATTTTGGCAAGGTGAGCACCACCGGGGGTTTTCCTCTATGAGATGACAGAGCTGACTCCCTGCAGCGTGGAGGACGTGGATCGAGCGTCGGCCATCCGATGGAACGGCCTTCAGCAAACCCTCGAAGAAGCCTGTTCCGATACATTGGTACTTATCGATGCGCCGTTTTATCCGTCTTTCAAGATGGTACGTCAAAAAGGGGTGCTGGAGATCATCGCCGCATCAACGTCGCAAGAACAATACAACTTGATCGGCAGGAACAGCTTTACACGAGCGCTTGCCGAACAACTGCGCTCCCGCATCAGCCAGAGGCCATCCGATGCACTGTCAGGTGCCGAGTTTCACTCGAAACTTCTGGCACTCTATCCGCGAATTGTACACGAGAGGCATCTTGGGCTGGATGCTATTAGCAGAACGCTGTCTCCTCTACATCTGCAAATGTCGGGGAACTGGAGACTCCCCTCGATTACGTTAGCTCCGCTGCAATTTACGCAACCTAAACCCCCTTTATTCAGTCCCGAGGCCGGTGGGGGACCTCAATTGAACCTGTCGATCCGACTAACTGACGAAACTCTCAATATTGAGAGTTGGACCAACTGGCTTCGCATGCTACCAGAAGGTATCAAGGATGTGAAGGTCGAGGGTCCATATCATACGTTTAGGTGATCTGCTTCGCTTGGAGTAGATCACGTTTTTCTCCTAAATATCTAGGACGACTTTATGAGCCACGAACCGATGAAGAGGTGGAGGGAGGAGGCAGAGAAAAGGCGAGAAGGCGAAAAGGCGAGAAGGCGAGAAAGAGAAGGCTATATCCAACCAGCCGAGGGTGAGACGACCAACCTGGAGTTATTTTTATCATTTTCTTTATCTCACGTCTCAGGGAATGATGAATGGCTGCTCTGGCGAATGCAAGGCAGAGTTGGCTCGGCTTGGAAGATGGACTGTACGATTTCGTGCCCACATAATACCCCTATGATTTTGGCTACTTCCCTGATTCAGCGACGAAGGGAAAGAGAGGAGTTGTGCCGTGTATTAGGTTATCGCATAGAATCTGCGTGCATTATTACGATACCCGTGAATGGAAAGAAAGAGCACATCTGGTTACTGCATAGGCATTCGCTTTCGGTCCAGGAAACATGAGTACATTGCGTTGTGGACTGTGCGCTCGAAGGTGTTCGGTCTGTGATTGTTTCATGGAGGAGAATGAAGCCAGCAGGAGGCATCAAATCCAACGCTGAAGCTTGCGAAGCTTTGTTGCTCGAGCCAATTGGCTTTCGAGTGTCTTCTGGATGATGGAGGTGGCTGCCGCAAGCATGCCGAGTCTTTTTCGTGCCTTGGTCTTGTAGACGAAACGACTGACGAATTCCAAGCATAAGCAGGGTCGGTGTCGAAAACAGGCCTCCTAAGGTTAATCTGCGCATGCGGTAAGAAGAATTGGGCCCACGAGCGAGGCAATCATCATACGTACTCAGCAACCACGATGTGTTTTGGTAGGGTAGGTCTTATATGAGTGATGTGGCGGTACACGGATGGATGAGCCTCGGAGAGCCTGGGGGCTGGGGGGAGGTGGCAGTTGGGTTGGGCTGGGCTGACAGGCAAAAGGGCTGTGAAGCACCAAAGCACCAAAGCACCAAAGCACCAAAACGCACCTGCAAGCTGCAGCGAGTTAGTGGTTGGGTTTTGGTGGTTGGCTGTCAGTTGCGCAGATGCAGCCCCTAACCTTAGTTGCAGAAAGGAGAGGGGGGTCTGCGCCTTGGCGCGTATTATGACTGAGCTGGGACTAGCAGCGTGTGTACGGAAACGCGGCAACTCTGATCTGCGATTCCCCGGAGAGTGCAACCTCAGGGACCCCTAAGTGCTCAGGTCCCGCCTGCCGCCTTCAGGGAGAAACTTGGGAGAAACTTGGGAGAGCTTGGGGAGGGGAACCAAGGTTGAGAGTCAAAAAAACCAAAAACAAAAAAACATTGAACCCTTATTACTAGCCACCTGCAGCCTGCAGCCTGCCAGCCAAAACCTAACCTAAAGCGAACACACGACTATGTTGGCAGGGGATTTGTTATTATTAGGCGGTATCTCCTGTCTTCTGTCTCCTGCAAGGTACGAGCGATACTACTTGGTAAGGTTGCTATGTTTGCGAAGGCGGAAAAGTTCGCAGAATGAAACACATGCGGTCATCCTTGTCGCGCACCCTTCTTCTCTGGGACGACCGCCCACGTTTCATGAATAGCGACAAGCAAAGGTCAATTGATTATTACATCATTGGCCTGCCTAGGTTACCGGCCAAGATGCAGGGTGGGCCAGACTAAAAAGCCTCTTCACTACGACTACGGATTACTACTTCACCACCCCGATGCTGACATTGATGACCAGGATGGCCTAACAGAACAGAACAGCCCACGACCAGACGCCCAGGACGCCCAGGACGCCCAGGACGCCCAGGACAGGGCGGAGATGATGCACTTGGCATGCAAAGCCCGCAAATTTCCAGTTTGTACAAGTCATCAACAAACCATTATTATACGAGTACACGAGCACGCGACCATACGAGCAGATATAACTAATTGCGGCAGCAGAACTAGCAGGTCAGTGCTATCTCTAACCTAGTGCCTGGAGGCTAGCATACCAGACAGTAAGAATACCGGTTCGTTGTATGTACAAGCAGATCGCCATCGCAATTCATTGCCATACCATACCGGCAATAGAATCCGCTAACTGAAATATGCATGAGCAGCTGTAAATCACCAGGGTCGCCCCTACTCCACCAGACTGTGTCTGTTACCACAACAAGATTCGATTTTTCGATCGACAGAATAACAGTCAGATATCTACCGAGTATGCAACACCCAGGCAATAATAATATTACATACATACTTACTTTTGCCTGCCTTTGCATGCTTACTACACGACATCACTCATCACCCAACCAGCCAATCACTCCTTCATTCTTTTGCTTCTTACTTCATCCTCTACTTTGCGCCGCATCTGCGCGCTAGACTATTGGTTATTTACCGCCAAACGCCCGTCATAACACCCTTGCCGGCACTCCCGGGAATAGACGACCAGCGAAACCAATACTCCATACTTCTCATCCTACGTCGTGTGTGAGTCGCGGTGGGCTGGGGCAGTGCATTGCTGTCGGTTGCTACCTGACGCAGTCGACACGGCTCATACTGCCATTCATTCATAAAGAATCGGCCTCATTCTCACTCTCCCTTTCGTGTTTTTGGATATTCTGACATTTACCATTGTTTCCACCTTCCATTCTTGCTTTCCTTTGCTGCATCTGCTCGCTATATCCAACCATCCTCCTTTGCAGGGTCCGGACCCAACCCATCCCTGGCGTAACCAAAAGATTGCGCAACCCGATGCATTTTGAACTTTCTCTACTGGCCCTGGCCTCAGTGGCACTGGCAACACCCAGTCCTATCGATGTCGCAGCTAAAGTTGACCTTGCCATCAAACGGGCACTTCCAGACTCACCTTCGGGCGGCTATGCGCCGGCCGAGGTGAAGTGTCCCTCAACCCGGCCCACGGTCCGCAGCGCCCAGCGTGTCTCACAGCAAGAATCCGACTGGCTGCAAACACGACGAGGCAAAACCATCCAGCCCATGATCGATTTCCTTAAGGGAGCTAACATCCCCGATTTCGACGCACAGGCCTTCATCAACAACCATCGACAGAACCTGACCGCCGTGCCCAATGTGGGCATCGCCATGTCCGGCGGAGGCTACAGAGCCATGATGAACGGGGCGGGCTTCGTGGCCGCCGCAGACAGTCGTGTCGCCGGCTCCACCGACAAAAACGGCATCGGAGGACTGCTGCAGTCGGCAACCTATCTAGCTGGCCTATCGGGTGGTGGTTGGCTCGTGGGCTCCATCTATGCCAACAACTTCTCCACCGTTCCGCAGCTCCGTGACGGCAGCAAAGGCTCAGCCCTGTGGCAGCTCAGCCGATCCATTCTGAAGGGACCCAAGGACAGTGGCATTTCGATCCTCAACACTGCTTCCTACTGGGATGATGTGCATGAAGCCGTCGACGCGAAGCGCGATGCAGGCTACGAGGCTTCCATCACCGACTACTGGGGCCGCACGCTCTCTTACCAGCTGATCAACGCGAAGGATGGCGGCCCGTCTTACACCTTTTCTTCCATCTCCCGCCAAGCTGGATTCAATGACGCTAACCAGCCCCTGCCCATCCTGGTGGCGGATGGACGTTTCCCGAACGAAAAGGTTGTTGCGCTCAACTCCACCGTGTACGAATTCAACCCTTGGGAGATGGGCTCCTTTGACCCCAGTGTATTTGGATTCGTGCCCTTGCAGTATCTCGGATCCAACTTCTCGAACGGCGCCATCCCCAACAACGAGAGATGCATGAGCGGGTTCGACCAGTTCGGCTACGTCATGGGCACGAGTAGTTCGCTCTTCAACCAGATTGCCATGAGAAACATCTCATCCAACAAGATCCCGGACTTCGTTACCAACGCCATTAAGGGTCTCTTGGAGAAGATTGGCAATGCCAACGATGACATTGCTGTCTACTCTCCCAACCCTTTCTACCACTACAACAACAAGACTAACCCGTCCGCGGCTGAGAAGACCCTGACCCTCGTGGACGGTGGCGAGGATCTGCAGAACATGCCTCTGCACCCCCTCATCCAGCCGGAGCGCGCCGTCGACGTCATTTTCGCCGTCGACTCGTCCGCCGACACCGACAACAACTTCCCCAACGGCACGGCGTTGCGGGCAACCTTTGACCGCACGGCGGAGCCCATTAGCAACGGGACCCGCTTCCCCTTCGTGCCTGACGCCGAGACCTTCATCAACAAGGGCTTGAACCAGCGCCCGACCTTCTTCGGGTGCGACCCCAAGAACTACACCGCCGGCGGCCGGGCCTCGAACCCCATGCCGCCGCTCATCGTCTATGTGCCCAACATGGCCTACACGGCCTGGTCCAACGTCTCGACCTTCACCATGAGCTACGAGGATGCGGAGCGCAACGCCATCATTCAGAACGGCTTCAACGTGGCCACCATGGGCAACGGCACGACGGGCGACATGTCGGCCAGCTGGCGCACCTGCATCGGCTGCGCCGTACTGCAGCGCAGCATGCTCAAGACCAACACGAACATCCCCGCGGCGTGCCAGAAGTGCTTCGACGCCCACTGCTGGGACGGCAAGACGGACACCCGCCCCATCCAGGGCGGCTATCAGCCTAAGGCCGTCATTGGCATCCAGGAGACCAGCGCGGCCGTTGGCGGCCGTGCTGGCGATTTCAACAAGGTGCTAGCCTTGATGTCGGCGGTGGCCGCGTCCGGGCTGGTGCTTGCTATCTAAGCATGATATAGGAACGCATGCAAACAGCGCTGATATATAGGTATTTAAGAAGCCAGATTTAAGGAAGGGTTTTTCATAATATTGCATAGCATAGGATGGCAAATAGGCGTTGGAACATGTAGCGTAGGCAAATTGAATACTTAAAAAGTGTTTTGTCACCATTCAATGTCTTCGTTTGCACTCTGCGAGGTGCGGTTTGAACCATTGATCTGAGTTGGGTTCGATGCGTAGTCTCAGGTCGTCTTTGGTGCTTCTTTGAGAGAAGTATGTAGTATCTTGGGCTGATGGCTGATGTGAACCAGCATCCACGCAATATAAGCTGCAGATGAAAGAGGCGAGCTGGCGTACATCGAAGCCATACGCGCACCTTCTATTGCCATGTAGGCATGTTCCTGAGACAGCCATTGTCCGAAGCATGAGAAGCCTGTCTTGTCAGTATAAAAAGAGTATACAGATTCCTGAGGCACTGCAGTTTGTTCGACTCCTAAAGGCATCCACTCTCATGCATAACAAGCTGATGCGCCTGAGATGCAAAGCTGATTGTTCAATGGCATATGAGGAATTCAACATGAAGAAAAACCTCATAGTCCTCGTGTCAGTGCTGTTGGGCGCCTGTGCGGCACAATTTTACGACGGAGAGCCGCAATGTGCTGTAGGGATAACCTCTCCCCCTCCCCCTTTTCCTGATATACCTACCGATAAAAGGATTGTGGGACGCGACGCGACGTACATGTACAAATATAGCTGACGGTTGTCTGCTTTTCTTCTTTGAATGAATAGTGATTCGCTATTGCAGCCGCGATATCGTCTGTCCGCCACTGTTATGTGTGGACTCTCGACTGCCAGTGTGGGAGCCAACAACGCCGGATCACGTTATTGGCAAAACACCTGATCCAGGAGCTCTACAGAGAGGATGCGTCGGCGGCGGCAGATGACATAGAGCCGAGGGCTCTGGAGGCGTTCTCCAGGTCTTGCGAGGTTTTTCGTGCTGAGCAGCAGTCGTGGCCATCATCGCTAAGCCACCTCGGCCACGCCAGCGCCACGACAGACGTTGGGGAATCAAGCCAACATGCTTTCACCACGTCTTCTTGTTCTTTCCGGTCGTCGTCGTCGTCGTTGTCTCTTTTCAGCAGCTCGAGGACCATGCCCTGGGCGACGACCAACGCCACGTCAGCGGCTCTGCCATGCGACTCAACAAGGTTTTCTCGGGCGACAAGGTCTGATGATTGTCATCTCTCGGCGGGAAGTTCCGTCGAGGTCACCATCCCTGTCTCCGTCTGCGACTCCACGGTTACCCCTACCAGGACGACACTGATGACCACGACGACGACGACAACAACAACAACAACAACAACAACAACAAAAACCATTGTCGCGGCCCCGGCTTTGTCCGGGCTCACGACTGCGGCCACGAACACGGCCATGACCACCCAGACATGGTCCTCGACATCGACACCAACATCAACGATGGCTGTTGTTCCTGCTGCTAGTTGTTCAGCGCAGAAGTCGGATCATAGGATTGCCTATGGTCTTGGGGTCGGGCTGGGGGTTGGTATTCCATTACTGATTTGTGTCAACTGGCGCATATTCCGGCGGTTTGGCAAGAGGCGGAGCTGCTGCAGCCATTGCGTTTGTGGCCTGTGTGGAAAGAGAGACCAAGCGTCCGAGAATGGGGATTCGCAGCGGCGCACGCCCTTAGATGCATAACTTGTGCATATCGGAAGTGAATATGTCTGGTTATTCATTAGCGTAGGTGTAGTACTGTATACGTCGTAGTGTTATGCCGATTGATTGCCATTGTCGAAGTCTAAATAAATGAAGTTCCATGTTGGGACGGAACCTGCAACAAGGGGTTGCGTTGGTATAAAAGTCAAAAAGGTCAAGTGAACTCTGATGCGGGCAGACGGAGGGTCCCACTGGTAGGACTGTACCTGACTATTCTACCCCGGATTCATGGTGGCCGCAAGTACCGCTCTAGCCCCCGCCTCTAACTGCCTTTAGCTGCCTCTGGTGGTTGGAGCTCGTATTCTCTCCTCCCCCAAAGTCCCAAAATCCCCAAGTCCCCAAGTCCCCAAGTCTCTAAGTCTCCAAGCATGCTGCTGCATGCAACCAGCCCGCAACCCGCAACCCGCAACCTGCAACCTGCAAACCCCCTGCAACTGCGCGGCCCAACTAGCGTCTTCCCTGCCTTCCCTGCCTTTGCCTTTGCCATCATCCCCTTCCCCTTCCTGTCAGTCGTACCTGGCTTGGAACTAGCAGACGCACCCCCCCCCCCGGGTACAATACCACAGCTACTGTATTGGATCGTATTATTACTTGTACATAGACACTGGATGCAGCTCGTCGACCAATTGGATGATGTTCCCCCCATGGGCTGGCTGAAATGACCAATTGACTCTCCGATTCATCGAGCAATGCAACGTCGATCAACTAAGTAGCTTGAGGGGGCCCAGGGGGAGTACGCGGCCGTTCCATGCCAGTCCAGCCAGTCCAGCCCGTCGACGCCAATAATAAGTGTCTGCACTCATTCTTGCCTCTCGCTCCTCGCCCGACGTGGTGCTATATAACCTGATTTCAGCTCTCGTCTCCTTATGAGTTTCTCAAAGCCTCTCTCTCCCCCTCTCCTCCTCTCCTACCCGCTCACTTTGATGATTCGACTGCATACATTACATTATCTACATAACAAGGTAGTCAATTGAACTTTCGTTCCTTTCCCACCTGTCAGTCCCCCCCTTCGACTATCAACCAAAACTCGGAAACCATGAAGGCTGTTCTCATCTTGGCCACTGCGGCCCTCGCTGCCGCCCAGGGATACTTCGTTGGCGAACCTGACTGCGCTGTAAGTTGACTGTTGATATTAGCTTTGTATAATTCATCTAAGACTTGGCTTTGTTTCGTTTCGTTTCGTTTCGACACGCCAATTTCGAACGCATCAACCCCAGTCATCCCCCATGAAAGAACTCTGAGCTTATAACTAACTACGTCTTTCATCGAAAAACAGATCCCCTGCCTCACCGACGGCATCAGCAAGGTCGGCTGCGCCCCCGGCGACGTCGCCTGCTCGTGCAGCAAGGACACCCAGTCCAAGCTGGCGCCCCTCGTCGCCCCCTGCCTGCAGAGCAAGTGCTCCGCCAAGGAGCTGGCCCAGGCCCTGCAGGCCGGCACCGACATCTGCTCGAGCTTCTCGGCCGGCAAGCTGACCTTCAGCGCCACGCCCATGCCCTCTTCGGCCAGCGCCAGCGCCAGCGCCAGCGCCACCTCGGCCAGCACCACGCTGAGCAGCCCTCTGCTCAGCATCCAGACCTCGATCCCCTCCAACGCCACCGCCTCGATGAGCGTGCCCGGCTCCCTGTCCAAGAGCGCCTCGGTCCCGTCGAGGACGGCGACGACGACGGGTAGCGGTACTTCTTCTGCTGCTGCCTCTTCGACCCGCGCGCCCGGGAACGCTGCGGCTACTCAGGGCGTCGCTAAGGTTGCCGGTGGGCTCATGGCTGGTGTGCTCGGGCTTGTATTTGCGTTGTGATTGGATGACAAGGAATGGCCAGGGGGTTGTCAGCATATGTCAGAACCTTGTTGGAAAAGGGGCGGCTCCATGAGCAAAAATCGCGTTCGATCTCGATGGCAACTTGATTAGCAATTTCCAGAGCCAGATAGCTTTTAATACAATAATAACTAGTCAAATGCGTGCCACGGTATCCCTTTTGTGTCACGGTGCTCCTCTTGGCCTTGTGCGACATGATGATAGCTATATGCATTAACCCTCCTGTTTGCGGATTCGCATTTTCTCCAAAAAATTGTGGTTTAGATGATGAACAAAGCAACAAATAGCACTTAGACATCCACGGCCCAGTAGCCTTATAAGCAAAATACCATGATAACCCCCAAATATAAGAAAACTTTGGGCTCGCCAAGCAGACTAGCCTCGGCTGTGGCTCCAACTGCCGAGCAGAGTGGGTGCAGGGCGACCGGTACTACACCGGGGGGACAAGTATCGTTCGTTGCGCCTTCAATTCTACCAGTTAGTTACTCGTTCGCTTTCCATCCATCCATCTAGTCATCGCGTCGTTTAGTGGTTAAAGGATTGCTGCGTGGTACGCCGACATTCGGCGAAGCGGCTCACCTTAACTTCTCCATGTCCCATCACCGACTCTCCTGCGGTACTCGCCCCGCGTCTGGGTACCCTTGTGGCGAGTGTCAACCCCTCTGGCTATTCCTGCCTCCAGCGCCTTTCCGAGAAGCATGATATGACTTCAGGGGGACAATGGCACAAACGCGGGTTGCCCAATGATACGAACCAACCGGGTTTCCGACTGTCCAGTAGCAGACATATATGCCCGTTTCCCGTTCGTGATATTGGCTGTTGGCTGTTAGTTGGGGGCTAACATGCGTTGGACGCTACTGACTACACCTGTTTGGCGTCGTCCCTACCGTACCGTACCTCCCCATACTAACTTGTGCCAACAGTCTCCTGCATCCTTCTCCTACCGGCCGCAGAATGCATCTCACCACCTTCACCCCCATGGTCCTCGTGGCAGTCGCAGCCACCTTTGTCCAGACCGGTCCTATCGCCAGGCCGGACGACGTGAGCTCACTTCTGACCTCGCGCGGGTCTGCGCATTGCCATGTAGTCCCCGAGCAATTTGTTCACCGGTTCCTTTTTCTTTATGGGAAGGCTGGACTCGGGATCCTTTCTTTAAAATAAATAATAAGCTAGACTGGCTAACCCCTCTCATTCTTCCTTCATTTAGCTGCTGCAACTTCGGCGAGAAGTGCTGCGGCTGCTGGGGTTGCTGCTAAACTCACACCAACTACTCTGGCTCGGGCGTTCGCCGGTATGACTGTACAGGCTAAGGCATTTTGACGTTGGACCACTGAATGACAGTTCTTTCTCTTTTCCCACCGTCCTGCCTAAGCATGGAATAGAGGTGGTTTGTAATAGCCGTCGTTGGCAGCGGAGATCAGAACAGACTCGAAGCTACGTCAAGAGTGGCCGCACAGTGGAACACATGTCTCCCCCTTACAAGCCTATCTACTTTCCTGCTTTATGTACCCAAATGTTTCTCTATTCCCTAACTCTTGGATAACATAGCCACTTGTTCTCGACCCTTCTATCCACACTTGGCACTGGCAACATTGGCATTGGCAGCCTAATCGGTCACCTTGAGAAGACGTAATAACGCGAGGTGATGTGAAGTCCAGCTTGACCTCAGAGAGATGGCAAAGGGGGTAAATAATGAGGCGTGACTGTCGGTCCGTTGTAGCTGCAGCCTGTCTCCATAACAGTCGCTCGTTCGTAGAGGAAAGGGGTCGGGTAAAACTTCCCTCTATTTTAGCTACATCATATACGGCTACTAACAAGACTGCGGCGCCACACCTGTGTTGTGTCGAATAACAACGTGAGTTTTTTCGAACCTAGTCTTGTTGAGTGGAGTGGCTTCCCTCCTTCTACATTCTCGTGTATGTGTTAGTGAATGCTAGTGGTTGTTATTTTCCTCATGGCGAAACAGAACCCAAGGAATGATTTAGCAGGAGAAATGCATATACGATCCAGTTGTTAAGGGCACACTGGGGTAAACGATGGCGAAAGCGTGGGCATGGATTTGACGCCTGGTTACCAGATTATGGGTATATATATGTATATATATCTGCAGATCTATAAAAAGAGATCCACCTAAATATTCATTTGCTTCATCATACATTAATTCCCGCCATCTGACATAAACACATCATTAAAACATGGGGATATCTGTGGGATGTTATTCTTAGAAAAAAGATCCAAGTGAAGGAGCATCGGCCAATGCTTGAGATAGGGGCACAAGGAGGTTTTATGCCACGGTGCCCTTGACCTGCTTGAACTGCTTGACGTTAATGTCTCTCCAGCACATGGCGGCAATCCAAGGAATAATCAGAACCACAGTGGCGGCGATGAGCATGAGCTTCTGGGTCTCGCCGTACGCGCGGGCAAGGGCGTCGCGGGTCGGGCTGCCGATGGGGAACCCCTTCTGGACATCCAGGCTGCCGTAGATGGTCAGATAGTTGGCCTTCTCCTCCTCGGGAAGATACGCTTCCAGCTTCCCGGGGAAGATACCAGTCCAGATGGCGGTCGCGACCGTGCTGCCGATGGCGCCGCCGACGCTGGAGAACATGCCCTCGATGGCCAAGACGACGGCGATGTACTGGTGAGACGTGGCGGCCAGAGCGGCGACCTGCTCGGTGATGACGATGCCACCGCCTGCAAGGGCAATGAAAATCTGGCACATGATAATCAAGCCAATGTTGACGTCGGGCTCGCGGAAGGCGATCATCAGGCCGGCGCCAAGGATGGTGAAGGGAATGGCAAAGTAGACGGCGATCCACTTGAACTTGCCGGAGAAGCGGATTGCCCATCCAACAACGAAAGACCAGAGGCAGGAGCCGATGGTGTAGATGTTAAGAACGTAACCCGTGTGTACAGTGCTCAAGCCGTTGACGATGATCAGGAATGGCTGGAAGTAGCTGTCCCAGAGGTAGAAGCTGACGAAGACACTACCGGAGACGATGAAGGCGCCCATGCAGGTACGATCCATCAGCAGGTGGAATGGGATGAACGTGGCACGTGCAAAGTACTTCTCCCAGACAACGAACGCGCAGATGAGAAGACCACCGAAGATGATGAAGCATATGATCATGGGCGACTTCCATCCCTCGGTCTGGTAAGAATAGATGTTGAAGGCCAACAAGAACAGGGCCAGTCCAGCCACGAGGATAAAGACACCCAGAATATCAAACTCTTCCGCGTAATGGATGAAAGACTGCCACTTGGTGCGGCCGCTGGCGGCTCTCACAGGCATGACCCCCATCTTTTTGGCTCGGCGGTAGTTGATGATGAGAAGGGCCCATAGGGTCATGAGTATGCAAGGCATAATGATGGAAAATGCGCCGAAGCACCATCGGATGCCGGGGCCGTCTTGGAAGGCCTTCGCAAGGTAACCAGTAAGCCAGGCCGTGATAATGAAAGGCGACGAGACATATGCGAACATCAAGCCTCGATTCTTCAACGAAGAGGTATCCGAAACGAAAACGCTGATGACGTAGTCGAGGCCGTTGTATCTAGAAGAAGGCATTGTTAGTAACGACCTAGAAAGGCGATCAGGATAGCAAGATAACATACCCGACCCAGTAGAAGACTTGGGCAGCCGCATAAGTCTCAATGTTTTGGCAAGCAGCCTCCATGATCAGGCCGAGGGTCATGAACAGCACCATCAAGGCATAACCCTGAGGTCGTCCCCAAAGATCAATCACCTTGGCCAGCGCCAACTTGAACAGGCCACCGATAAGACTCGACATGACAGAGGTGGCTGCCGTCAACGACGTCTGGCCAAACCAACTGGTGACGTAGGGCGACAGCAGGCTGACGGTGCCTTGTTGCAGGGCATTCATGAAGTAGATGACCCAAATCAGGACATAGGCAAGAATCAGATGAGATCTGGGCCAGACCTTGGTCATAGCCTCAATATCCTTGACACCCTCCTGCGCATTGGCCGAGATGGCATCGCTGTCGGAGACATTGCCGTCGGTGGCGTTGAGCTGCTGGGATTTCTCGCCGGCTTCGGGTTCGGTTGCGCGGGTGGTCGGCGTCTCCTCGACGACAGGAGCCTCAATGGGCCCGCGCTGCTTAGAAAAGAAGCGCATTGTCTGTTATTTTCGCCTGTCTTCTTCTGATATTTCCCGGTGTGCCCGTCCTTCTAGAACAGGTGAAAAAGGACGATGAAAAAGAACGGGGCGCCTCGCTCTGAAATCAAGTCGACCGCGCAGCAACAAGGAGCAAGATTCAAAAGGCACGCGACCTACTAGGCGGGACTAGAAGACGGGCGGAATATATGAGAAGGAAAAGAGTTCGGATAGAAGGCTGAGGTGCAGAAGCTTGGCCACTTATAGTTTGAGCTGAAAGGCTTGCTTCCCCGTTGCGGCAAGCCACTGCGCATATGCAGGCAAGGACCCCGACCTGGCAGCCCAACCAGGACGGAGGACGGGAGGCGCAGGTATGTAGAAAAGAGACTACCAGTCGAAAGTAGGTAATGGATGGTTCGATTCGGCGACTACTACAGTATGAACGCGTCCTCCTAACCTACTTACTGACAGTAACCTAGACCATTGAGCACCGCTCGTGTTTCTGTGGGGTGGTTGTCAGCAGGCAAACGACTGTATTGTACTGCTGTACTACCCTAAATATGTGCAGCGCGTATAGGTCAGAGTCTCCATGGCCGAGTCTCCATCTCCATGACATGGTGTGTTGAATGGGGATGTTCCACTTCAATTGAGGGAAAAGGCACTAGGTTAGGGTCAGGTCCGAAGCGGCCCCTCTCTGCCTTTCTGGCTCTCTGCCTCTCGATGCAAGAGAAAGAGGGCGAAGAGGGTTTTTTTTCTTCTTCTTCTTCTTCTTTGTGGCGACCTCACCGAAATAAGGTTACTTGGTGTAATTGCCTGATGCGAACCACGAGAAGGCGTTTCTGCCCTGCTCTGAATGAGTTGCCCGTCCACCTAGAACATCTTCCTGTACGCCGTGCTCCGTGGCAGCGGGCTTGGGAGCTCAGCCCAGCCTCCCCTCGGTGCAGGGTTTCTTGATAATCCTTTGATCATCGCCCAGTCACCTCAGCCAGCCAGTCGTCTGCCACTCTGCCTTGGCTTTGCTGTTTGGGCCTCGGAGATAATCCCAGCTAGTGCCGTGGATGTGGGGCTGATGGGCGTTATCTGATTGATAAAAATTTTATCAGATCGGCCCATTCTGGGAGCTAAAGGGAGCAAAACTCTCCAAAAGGCTTCTTTCCAATATCGCTAGTCTTGACTTGGAGGTATGTAGTCTATGCTAATGAGAAACTTTTGCAGAGACAGATTTTTCCCATCTTCTGGATGTCGAAGGGGACTGCCTTGGTCTCGGTGTGTAGCCCGATGTAGAATACCGGCGGCAACGCCTTGCCTTGCTTCAATGCATGTGCATATATTGATATGTAGGACTCCCGTTTATCAGATGGTCGTACATGAGCCTATTGGCCACTAATAAGCCACACAACCCATCGTCCTGATCGGCATGCTTACACCTCACACATCATATTGCTATACCCGCAAACCTGTGGACCTCCGAGCGCGGAGTGGACATGACTTCCTGAAATAACACGATCAAGCTCCAGGGTTTCTTTGCGGCGTTACTCCGTGTGTGTGTGCGTGTGTGCCTACTCTCGATAACCAGCAGTCAACGTCGCCGCCGTATCCTACATAGATACTAGGTAGTTGCTTAGGTAGGTATCTAGTATCTTGCAGACCCTGACCCGAGGATACTAATATAGTAGACATTTAGCTCAAGAGGGGCCCTCGAATAGCCAAGACGACCGACCACTCGGCCGGGATTCCATCTAGTCTTGATCCGTCGTAGGCAAGTGCGAATTCCTCTGCATGCTACTAGTTCCTCTGACACATGTATGATGGCAAGGTGGATAGGGATTAAATTAGCTCGTTCCCAGCAGATCCTTTTCTCCCCGTTACCATTATGTACCATTCTCGTGCCATTCCATTTCCCAGCCGCAAGGGCCTGCATAACAGTAATCGGATCAGATAAGATTCGGGGCGGCGATAAAAAGCCGGCTGTCCACATCTGAGGAGGTCATGTACCCCTTACAGCCGTCGCAATTCCCGTCGCAATTCCCGTCGCTTCCGTCCTCCCAACATGCCTAACCGGATCCACAGGAGGGCCATTTTGATGTCAATGGCTGCTCTAGACTCAGAGTTGGTGCAGGTGACGATTCCGGGTTTGAGTAAATATCCTGCTTGCTGCAGCGAACTTGTAACACTCAATGCGATCGTCCCTGAACTAGAGTTCTAGACAACATAATTTGGCAAACCGCATTCATCCCTTGTAGCCGAAATCGGCCTTCCCATCCGGGCAGCAGACTCTCCTAGGCAGGTAGCTCGTTCTCCCCCGAACATTGATCGACATGGCATGGGATTTCAGGGCAGTGCGATGAAGCTCAAGCGGGATGTGACATGAAAAAGCAACATAACGTAGGATTGTTCTCAAAATAGAAAGACATGCAGTCTTTCAATGTGACTGCCCGTGGTTCTGTCTGTCCATCTTCCCACGCGCGAAGCCCGACTCTCCAAGTGCCCCCTGAGCGCATGACATAATAGACTCGACGAACGAGCTGCCTCGCCATGGACCAAATATAGGTAAACGGCCGAGGAACAACCATGGCTCGGTTCTCGCGCCAAATCCTGGAAAGGCTTCCGCATACTCCTGTAGACCTTGCCCTCTTCTTCTTCTCCTCCTCCTTCTTGCCTCACCCTGCTCGAGAAGCGTCTTGCTGCTGCTATGCCAACTCTGGCTTCTTTTCCTGCACAATGCCGGCCACTTTCATTGACACAGCCACCGACCTAATCCAACTGCACGTCCAAAACAGTACTGCGTGAAGAGGAAGCGAATAGCACTCCCGGCCGACCCATAGAACCATACCACGCATTACATCAAATCTCCGTGCCTCGCATGAGCCATCAGATACACCCACTGGACAGCGCCTCGTGGACCACAACTACCTCTCCAGATGCGTCCTTCTATATTCCTCAGTCATCTACTATTGAACCCCGTCCAAAGGGGTTCGAGTAACGGATATCGTTGCTATATTTGTACCTGATCTACCAAGAATTGGTCAGACTTACTCACGCAGAGGGACAGCTATCACCTAACCCGCCCCCCTTTTCTCCTGGCCAAGGGATATTTGGGTCAAACATGGCTAGTTATTGACTATACTAGTAACGAGTTGGCAATGTCGACGATGTCATTCGCCTTCCAAGCTCCAGACAAGGTTCTAACTTAGCGACCATCCTATCGATACAATCCTCGAAAACTATGCCCTCGTCCATCACATTGAATCCAGCTAAGATTTCAACATGTACCCAGCAACCGTATTTAAACAACGGAGAATTGATAAACTGGCAAATACATAGTATTTTGAGTCCCCGGCCATACATCCCGACATACTAGAGAGAGATCATAGTACGTTACAATGCCGTCCCTTTCTCCTGTCTGGCCAGCAATAGCAGGCCGCCTCAGGGGTGAGATAAGTCCTATCCAACAAACCAACCTCAGTCGACGTTGAACGCTTATCATTTGTGATTCGAAGCAGAATCGCATACTTCATGGAGAACAATGCCGAAAGAGCTGAACAGTACACCATCTTTATCTTCCTTCACCTTCACCTTGCACAGGCCCTTACTCAAGATTGCGTCTCAATTATGCGCGTGACTGATATATCCGGGGCAGTAATCTTTTATGTGTACGTGAGATATTTGAATTAAGGCCCATGAAGAGGCAGCTCTCTCGTCGAGACAAGTGCCCTTCTTCTTCCCAGCCCATATGGTACATAGGCAAAGAAGGCGTTTAAGATTAATGTTTATATTACTTGTCCACATGTCCATGCGGGTTGTCATCCGCATCCGCCCATGGCTCTCTCTGTTTGTCTGGCCCGGCGCGTAGTGCCCATCACCTGACGACCCATCCCATGCCCATACCATACGCACACCCCGCTGGGAATAAACCTCATAAGGGGTATGTATATGTGGAAAATCTTCGTCTCATAGGTGCTTCGAGCATGGCCCAATTGCTCAGCCAATGCAATAATATCATGATGAAAATGAACAACTCGATATCTTCTGCGCCAATAAAGAGAAACAAAATAAAACAAAACCCAGAGCATATAGCAAGGTAGATAAAATGAACCAAATAACTCCTTTCCCTCTTGTGGTATCACGGTAGCTTGAACCCCAAACGTGTGAAATCATAACCAATATGCCTTTGGTGAATATGCGAGGCCCATGAAAAACAAAGGAGAAGATGGAAGATTCGTGAAGACGCCAATCATGAAAACGTTACCAGTGCTTTTTCAATGTCCCCCAATTCGACGAACTCGTCAGCGTACGAGGGGGGCCCGAATTCCTCCTCTTTTTCCTGGGGCCATTCCGGTAGTGGGATAGCCGCGTATTTGACCCCTTTCGAGGTTTCCAGCTCGTTTCGCAGCACTTGGATCGCGACCTCCCATCGCTTCTCAATAGTGGCCCGGCGCCGTGCGAAGGTAGCAGCAAGCAGATCTTCTTCGTCTGTCAGATTCGACTCGAGGCACTCAACGTCGTGTCGATCCTTCTCCGTGAGACGCTCAAGCTCCGCATCCTGGCGGTCCAAGAGATCCTCCAGAGCCTTGGCCTGCCTGTCGCGCATAACATTGATCTTGGCTTGGTGGAGCTGCTTCATGTTCCTCTCAACGTTGTATTGCTGGCCAAGTTCTCGTAGATCCCGCTCGGTGACTACCCGTGATGGCATGTCGGAGCTTGGCTTCTTCCCCAGCCCATCACAGTACGCCTCCATGTGCCGGAGTCGGATGCGGATATTTTTCTGTTCCGTCTCCAGCGACGAGCGTAGCTCGAATTCTGCAGCGACCTGCCGGTCTTCGAGGTTTGCAGCTGTCTTGGTATGCCTTTCTTTCATCTTTTCAAGGGCGGCCGAGTGCTTTTCGACCAAAGCGACTTTTTGCCGGGCATGCCGCGTCCACATGAGCCACTTCTGTCTCCTTTCAAAGAGCAGAAACCGGTCCATTTCCGTGCATTGGTCCTGGCGTAATGCTTCGAACTCAGGCGCGTCCCTGCTGCGTTGCATGGCTAATTCCCTCTCAACTAACTCATTTGCGGCTTCCTCCTCTTTCAAGGCCTGCTCGGCTTCCAGCGCTGCGATGCGGGCCTCCTCCTCTTGTTGCCGCCGCTCAAGTTCCTCGTCACCGTTGCAGAAATTGGGACACCCGACGGTCGGGTCCCAAACCGCTCCGCAGATGTAACAGAACTGAGCCTTGCACCGACATGTGATGTGGGTGCATCCTTGGTTGAGTTCGACGAGATTCCTGCACTTGTAGCAGCGTCGCCAACCCGACTTCTCTCCCATCTTCAAGACGGCATCCAATTCCCAATCGTACGGGCAGTCTTGCCCTAGAGGGTGTGCCCCCTTTTTGCACATGACGCAAACCCTTGTTCGGCATTTCCGACAGATGACCTGGAAAGGATGTTTCGGTTCTACCTTATTCCTTGGTGGGATGAAATCGCCACACATCGGATTACAGCAGAAAATACGAGACTGCCATGGTGTGCTGTATTGGACGACAGCTTTCAAAAATAATATCTGGTCTTCCCGGTTCAGGACTGACTTGACGATAGTCCCTGGTATTGGTTGGGTGCAGCAACGCGGCGGCATCTTGCTTTCGTCATTCCAAGACTGATTAATCATAATACATAGACATTTGGTGCAATAAGTATGCCCACAAGGGAGCCTCTCCAATGGTTGATCAGGCTTGAAGTCTTCGCGGCACGCGCTGCAGGTGCTGTAGACAACATTTAGTCACATAACATCTTGGCCGGAGGTTTGATGGCGACTTACATGGTCTCGTCAGGAAAACTGATAGACTTCCGTTTGCGACGTATTCTCAAGAACCCAGTCCTCAAGCCATTGTAGCTCTTTTTGGTACTGACACTGAACAGACTGGGAGCCGATGCCCTCTCACGCGGTATAGGTGGTATTGTAAGGAACTTGGGTTGGGTCATGTTGGGATTTATCTGGGCCAAATATTTGTCATATTGGGCAAACGTGAGGGCTCGTGAGCGTCGGCGCGTCAAAAAGCCGGTCGTGTTATTGTTGTCGTGATTAGGTTTCTGTGGTGGATAATGGTGTTGATTATCATCGTCGGAGGTCATGGCGGTGCTAGACGATCCATTCGAACCAGATGAAGCCGTTCGTGTGTGGCTCGTATCTAGCGTGACACTGGACTCGGCTGTCCTGAAGTTACTGGGCTTCTCCGCCGCTGCCGCCGACAGCGCAGTTGGGGGACGGGAAATTGAAATGCCCAAAGAGGCAGCCTCGTTGATCAAATCATTCAGCCATCTTTCAGTATTGACGGCCCTTATTTGCAGGACCTGACTCAAGAACTCGGCGTCGGACAGCTCTGGAGGGGCGGTGCCGTCGGCGGGACCAGGATGGGGTGTCTCGGCCAGCGCGGGCTTGGAGATAGCGGGTAGGGCCATGTCGCGCTCGCATCGAAAGACAGGACGAAGGAAGTGCAAGACGTCGAATTCGTCGACAAAAAACACGGCCGAGTCATGGGAATGACTGCTGTTGATTGATTCAACCATGCATCACTTTGGGTGTCGGGAAAAGTCGAGAGATAGGTAGAGACAGGTGCGTGTCGGTGTCGGATAGATAACACACGTTAGGCAGGTTTACCGATCGGTTGGGCGGCTTTGCGATGCGGAATGCAGTGCGGTCAACAGCAAGAGTGGGGGGCTTTCCAATGTTATGCGATCCCCAGTCCAGTCAGTTCAGTCCAGCCCAGCCCAGTCCAGTTGATGTGAGTGATTGATGTGATGCGCTGTATTGTACTGTACTGTACTCGAAGTGTAGGGAGGTACTATACAGGATTTAACCTAGGCCCTGGTACATATGACGGCAGCCTATACGCCCCGAATGCCTGGCGTAGGCGGGCGGGAACGAGGGAACGAATGGATCGAGTGACTTGGGACTTGGTGGTGGAGATTTCTAGGTGGAGTGGGGAAAAGAAGGAAGCGTGTGGGAGATGAACCTGGTAGTCGATCAATGGGAAACAGAAATCCAATCTAAAAAAGTCCCGTCGTCTCCCGTTCGTCCTCCCTTCCCTTCCCGGGTGCTTGTGGTGGTGGTGGTGGTGGTAGTGGTCACGTCGTAACCGAGAAAGTGAACGGGTTTGTCTGCCCTTTTCCTCGGGCCTGGCTGTCTGACCTGACCTACCAATATTATCGAGTATGTAAAGAGAGGATGTGGTTGTTGATGGGCACAACAGTATCAAGGCACTATCGTTGTCCAGCACACGGCCTAGATGGGCAGGGCTGGGGCCTGGCTTGGATGGGACTGTACTTAAAGTGCTTGGGCCCGTGTAGGTCAAGTAGGTGAGGCCGCGTATTGCTATATCATTGGCGATTTGGTGGTAGTGGGTGAGATCGGACAAGAAGCGTGAGTGATGGGCTGAAAAGGTAGGAAGACACCAGAAGCGAAAGACGACCTCATGTGGAGGAGAGAGAGAGAGAGAGAGAGAGAGAGAGAGAGAGAAAGGGCTCGAATAGTCTATCTTCCTTCTTTCTCTAGTGATGCCCAAACGGATGGTATATCACTTAGAGTTGGAGCTTGGCGTCGGTATGAGCAGGATGAGGATAGGGAAGATAGGTAGGCAAGTATGTAGGGAATCGGTCGGGCTGCCAGTACCCCTTCAACTCGCCGACCTTCCAACACAGCATGCACGGAGATTTGTTTTCTGTACACCGCGCACAAGCAAGCAGATGGATGCGCTGGCTGGCTGGTTTGGTTTGGTTTGTCGGTGAACCGGACCAAATCACTGCCAGTAGCCTTCTTAGTTCAAGGCAGAATGCAGCCCCCTAGGTGTTGTTCTGCTGCACAGCAGAAACTATCCCCAACGGTACAGGACGCAAGCGCAACACGTACACAACAAACAGCCCAAGGTTAATACCAATAGGGTGTGATTGTGGTCAAACGCTCAGTCCAATTCAGATGTTCCGACATGTCACCAACCCTTTTAAGGTTTTCCTTCAGGGAAGCAGAGCGATTGTACAACTACTTCAAATATCAGGGGTCCATAGACAGAATGCATATCCATCTTGCCAAAGGGGATGTACTGCATCGTAGGGTCCCGCTAGGTCCAGTGTCCGGCGCAGAATGGCCATCCGCTTGCTCGAGCTACCTAGCCTAGATCCCGAGGAATAGCTCAGCGCTAGGAGACTTTAACCGATTTGGTTGTTCGAGGCCGCCATGATGATGGGTGAAATAGGCAGATTTTGACTGAGCTGGGCTAATAAACTGTGCGGCCTTTGGGTACAGTATGCGCTGATGCGTATATGGTAACCTACAGCAGGTCTTGGACCACTAGCTCCTTCGCCCTTCGCCCTTCGCCCTTCGCATATAGACTCTGATGAACTGAGAGGCGGGGAGCCACCGGGGGACGAGCTGTCATAACCCCGCTAATGTGACTCTATTGGATCCCTGAGGCTGATCTGGGCCGCCCAAGGGAAGCAAGCAAGCAAGCACTTTGTACAAGGCAAGAAGGGCAGCCAGGCCGGGGGTTCAGCCAGCGCACTATCGGCTCCAAGAGCGCAGCGGTGCTTTTTTAGCAGAAGGTGCTCAGCCATCTTACGATATTGGCTAGAAATGGTTCGTGCGGTGACACATTTGCGATCGATTACCACAACGCTATTTGGTTGTATGGGTGGAATCAATTATGGATGTGACGCACTGGGCGTGCAGTCCGGCGTACGTATCGATGTCCAAGTAGACCTCGATCCTGTCATTGGCCATGGGCTCTTGCTTTCCTGGCGGTTGTCATTACTGGTCAAACCGTGTAAATCCATTCGGTAGGGATTCTGACTGAGGCACAAGCAAGTTGAGTGTCTGTTACGAAGATGTCGGTCTGGAAAATCAATTTGACTCGATGTCCAAAGGCATCATGATCCATGTCCTTTCGCCCACTGAAGTGTAATCCCCAGAGCTCAGCTGGGATTAGAGCGCGGTGGTGGCGGCCTGCGTGAGAGGGGTTTTCGAGCGTCAATTTGGCTTCACTTCCGGTTGCTTGCTTTTTTTTTCTTTTTGAGGGCACTGGCCTTGGGCAAGAGGCGTTTCTGAGGCGACGCAAGCCAATCGCTGGTGATGTGAAGGGCTTCCACTTGGTGTTGATCATTCGAGAAGCTCGAGCAAGGCCCAGCAGTCTGGGTTGTCTCATTTCCCGGCGTCAGATAAGGATTCTTTTCATTGTGGATTGCGGTTAAAGTGACATCGAAGCGTCTGGCGAAGGGGAAGAAGAAAGTGGGATCATTCACTTTACTCATAAGTGCTTCTTCTTCAGCACGTACAGGGAAGGGACATGATCTCGAGTATACAATGCACAAGCACAGTCCAATATTCGCTCTGATTGGTTGATAGCTGGGGATGCGCATGCCTAGCCCCGGCTGATGATCGCCCTAATTTTCTGGATTTGGCTGGGTTTGTTGTTTGTTAGACGTACTACGTAGTCCTACCCGCACTCCACTCGGCCACTGATCCCTTCCTTGGCATCGGGACGGGGAAGTCAACATGAAGCTAAAAAAGAACTAACTTGTGTGGAATTGCAATTGTGATGTATAAGCGTCCAACTGTCTTGGTGACGAGATTTGACATTATGCAAAATATAGATATAGAGGGAAGAAAAACCGAGAAGGGAGCAGAAAAGCAACAAAGACTCCAGTGCTGATCAGTCAGCTTGTAGGTACTGCGATGCCAATATGCGTGGGTGGACAAATTCCAGTTCCTTGAGCCATCAGTGCAATCAACCCACCAACACGAGCGAAAAGTGGGGGATAAGCTCATATGGGTAATATCTCTGGACGATTCGTCGGATGTTTGATCCCTCCCAGCACTCTTGGTAGCCTCGAATCTGGGCCCTCTACATGTAGGCCTAACTTATAAGTATCGTGACATGACCAGTTGGCGGTTCTTGTAATCATCTGGCCAGCTGGTCAACACCCTTTGATGGAGAAAGGGAACGACCTACAGTATTAGCCGCGGGTGGTTGTCTGTTCAACAATCATACATATATATATACCTTCTTGAGTAGCTCATACGTATGGTGGCAGACCTGAAGATGGTGAACGATCAATGGGTATAGGTTTGATTGTTATCAGTGCTTTGGGCTCCTTTCTTGAAGGTTGTAAACAGCCTCCAGAAACGGGAGCAGGAAGGAACGAACCGTGCCAGATTTGGACTGGCAGCTGGTCTGCAATTGTCAGATGCAGGATCCGGTGGCAGTATGTACGCCGTACATGTTGGTCCGATTTGCTCGGTTTTGACTCCGAGGCGAAGGCTAGCATGCCTCCAAGGCGCATCGAAGCACACTTTAATTCCAGACTTCGGACCGAATTTTGAGTGGAAGCTGACAATAAGGTGCTGACCTCTTTCAACTTACATTTGCAGGTGCATGTTCCTCCCGCTCTCCTGACGGGGGTCTTCAATCTCAAATGAACAGTGACAGTAACAATTGAAAAGGGGGCCTGGGCACCTGGGCACCTGGGCAAGAATGCAATATCCCATGGCATTCATCCACGATTCTGCTTTATCATTTCCGGGGCGTTCATCTGATCGGAAGAGGTGCTCTCGCTTGAACAACAGTCGATGTTGTCGAGAGCCGATGATGCCGGGTGCTCAACCCACCATCATGCATGTGCCTCCCCTGAAAGTTCATTAGTGTAGCCACGGGTAAGTTATCTACGTAAGTCTAGTCCGAATCGTATGCCGTCTAGTACCTGTGGCTCGTGATATCCTAATTCAAGCCGATGACTAGGTTGTGATATATTGTTCAGCAGTTCGTCCATCCAAAGACACCTTAGACACTCAAGACTACGCTTCGTTCGGATAAGCCTCCTTCTAGTATCAAAACTTTTTCGATGTGAAGCTGCTTTCAATGAGAGTTGTAGAGATGACTAATAACGGCAGGATCAATGTAAGGCGTGACTTCTAATCAGAGCGATACTATCGCTTAACATTATTTACCGGAACAACGATTCATTGAATCCTATATGGACGTCGGACAACAGTAATGCGTACTGTGACGATAACTAATAACGACTGTAGAGGAAAGAGGCCGTTGGACACGTGCATTCGCCCCAGTCCGGGAAGATCCCCCATGGTATCAATAAATACCCAAAACACTAAACACTCGTGGCCTGGCAAGTTGCAAGAGATATCCAGCAACATCTCCAAGTCCCATGCCATAGGATCAGAATGTGCCCTAGCACGTGCAATTCTTCACCCATCTTCGGAGGGTCTGGCCCGGCAATTTAATCTTGCACGGCTCGTAAGAGAAAAGGACTTGATCTCGTTCTACTAGACCCCATCATGTGCCCGAAGTGTCGTGTCTAATGGTGTCCTGAGACCGATGGCAACAACGTCGAGAGTTATCAGGTTAGATGGGATACGATATCCTTGGCCCTCGCAAAGCTGCTAGGAACCCTTCATTGCCAAAGTACCATCAACCACTGCCACTCCATGCTTGTTCATGTCTAGCTCGCACGTCGTAGGTAGAAGAAACGCCACTGGAATAAACAGGAAGTCGTTGGCAGGGCCCCCCCAACTCCGAACAGATTCCGTGTGAAAACGGAAGAAACGAAGCATCAGTGATTGGGCTCCTCCATCACTTAGATCACCCAAGTCCTCTTTTCCTTGCCAACGGTTCTTCCATGATCGCTGGTCGATTGAGGAATGCGGGTCGATTCCGCTTCATATCCAGAGTAGGTATGCATCACTTCAACCATGGGGCGCCATGGAGGAAGTCATCGTGAAGATGCGCCATGCCCAGCCGTGTATCGAGAAAATAACCGAGCGTCGTGTCGCCTTCCTAGGAGAATCCCCATCCTAGTCAATGGTCCAGGTCAAGGGACTGGCCGTCGAGTCGTGCCCTTTGGCTGCATAGTCGTCGTCGCAAGGTCCGAGGAGGAAGAGAGCGGTCTCCTGAACGCCAAGTGCTGTCAGGCAGCACAGGGGTGATCGGTGCAAGGAAGAAGAAGGATATTGAAACCATGTTCCTGTCAGGAAAACACATCGCTTTGCCTTTATACGTCCAAGGGGCCCAGAGCGTTCTCCAACCGACCTTCTCGGCATCGCACTCTCTGCGCCCCGGACACCCGGTAAGAGCGCCTCCACACCTCCACCAACTTCGCCCTCCACTTGAACCTGAGACGTTGTTCGGTTGTCCAGTCGGCCATTGACTGCTACTGTCACATGTTCTGGCCCTCCTGTTTCCTGTCTTTCTAAGTCTTCGATAGAGACGGCGTCGTTGCTGTCGTTGACGTTGAAGACCTTGACGACGAAGATGGGGAGCCCGATGCGGTGGACGAGGCGGGCGACAGCAGCGGCGACGACAGGGTCCCGTGCAGGGCGAGGGCGTTGCGCGTGGTCAGCGACACCAGGATCTCCTCGTCGCTGAACCGGCGGGCCTCGCGCTCCGCCCGCCTGTCGTAGAGCTCCCAGTCGACCGTCTTGGCCAGGGAATTGTGGATATGGATGCGGCGCGGGCGCGGCGGCGCTTCGGAACCCGTTGACGGACGTTGCCGGGTCGTCGGCTCCGAGACCTCGCGTGTCTGGGTTCTCATCGGCGCGCTCATGTTTGTATGTTGAGTCGGTTTAGTGATGGAGATCTGCTGTGGGCCACAAGTTGTTGCTTGCTGTTATGGGCTGTCCGTGTTCGTTATCCTGTTTGTACGTTTGTTCTGGCGTTTTATATACCTTCAAATCATATAACAAGGGATGAACTTGGGAGCCACGGGGATCGCATCGATATATAAATTGCTATGTATCACATATATCGAGACTGATACCGAAGGCGTTCACTATACTAACTCCGGCGGTTTCCTAATTAGTCGCATGATTTAGGGTATCGACAAGGCTGAGTTCAGTCCGCGCTGGTGGTGAGGATGACTTTATCGTACGACGGAAGTGGCCATCGTAAGACCACAATTCAAACCACCAAATCATCTTCTCATGGGGCGAGAACTTGAAGAAGTTCAGGATTGAATGCAACGTATACCTCCTGGATTCGTAATTTGGAACATTTCGGCCTGGTTCGTGTAAGAAACTGAAAGAATGATAGGCTGCGTGTGTTCAATATCCAACATCACAATTGCCATCTCTCCGGGGAAAAGAGGCCTTCTCGTTTATTCAAAACACCTGGTTCGTCCTGGTTCGTTGGCAAGGGGCATATAGAGAAATATTGTCGTATATTACAGCACTGTCGTCTGATGTTGGGTCTAGAACAGGTTTGTAGACGACTCTCTTGAGATTGAGCCGCAAGGGATTGTGTCACTCAACTACAAGATATCGAATCTTTGCGAGTAAGGGGATCTATCTCCAAAGGGCCCTGCGAGCGAATAGCATCACCAATTTGGAGAGCACTGGCCGAGGTCATTCTCAAATGTGCATTCAATTCGTTCGCATTGGATATAGTAGTTTACGCCGTACTCCAAACACGATTCTTTGCGCCTATTGACAGGTAACAGTATTGCCATGACTTGAGAGGATTGCTCATATGCCAGGCTATCGCTGATTTGGCACGCCAAGCTTGCGATTGCAGTGTGGCAGAGTGGCTTTCTTCATCGACCAGAAGGCTCGTCCGAACCTGTCAATTAAGTTATTCTTTACATCATCAACTGTTCGAATGTCTGACGACACTTAGACGTGCTGCGCGGAGAACATGCAATCTATTGTGTCATCGATTGCTGGGCACTTATCACCGGGCGCTCGTCGCAACAACTCCGGAATAACGCATGTACAGTAAACCTCACCAGCAGACCCGTAACGCCAGCGCCCAGCAGGAGACAGGAGGCAGGTTGTTGGCCGCCGCCGCCGGTCTTGGTTCCTGATCTAGCTCCCGCCTGTCGTGTAACTCATTCCAGCGTAGTGGTAGGAGCAGGTTGAGGCTCTTTCTCTAGCTGGTTTGTTGGATTTGGCAGACGGCAGCAGAGTGCCGACCGACGCTGCCGCCCAATTAGACAAGGGAGATGATCCCTGTCCACTCCCGTTTGAGCATCCTGGATCTGCAACAGCAACACCCCGGGCGCATACTGGGGTGGCCAGCAGCCAGCGACACCACACTGGAGTTTTCGTTCCTGCATGAATTGATTGGGGGCCACGAGAAGGATCCCAAAACACTGACCCCAACCTTATGGTTAACCCTCTCTCTATGTAATCGTCAATCTGCCATCTCTCCGCGCCCATTCGATCACAGCTGATGGGCGGCACACGCCAGCATTATTGCAATCCAGCAGTGGATGAGTAATCGTGGTCATGTATATATCTCTTTTCCTTTCTTTTCTTTTTCATTGCCTTGATCGCAGTCCGTCCTCTGAACATGCAGCAATCAAGACAAAAAAGAACAAGGGCAGACGAGGTTAAGGGACAGACACACAGACGTTGAGCTTCCAATCTGCCCCGTTTCGTTTCACTATTACCTGCCTTTTCCTCTGAAACCCTCTTCTGATCTTGCTTGATCGCCAGGGCCCCTGCGACGGAGGTCGTCGCAGAGTCGGTGAAGGCGCCCATTACGGGCAGAAGTGAAAAAGAAGTGCTAATAAGGCTACTGTTACTGCAGCCATTCGGTATGGCCGGCACAGCACCAGCACATTATGTAGGTTCTTTTGAGGGGCTGAGATCCCAAGCGTATTGCATCCATGGGTCGCATCGTACCATCTGAGCTTTTCTGCGTGCTGCCTACCCTGCCTACACTCCAGTCCAGTCCCCTCCCAGCTCGGGTATGGAGTCGTTCTATGTCACGTCACAAGCCCAGACATGGCGAAGCAAGCGCTTCTGCGGGGCCATCGAATGTGTGCCCCCCGGCATCCCCCCGTCCGACGGTAACCCACGCGCCTGAAATCAATCCATTCAATTTGTGGTCTCCCTTTTTTTCTTGTACTGGCCGTGATAGAGTCAATCTTTAGTCTTTTCCTCCTAGTATAATCTTCTCGCCGTCGCTGTTTGCCCGTTTCTACCGCTGTGCGTATTCCATTCTAAGTAACAAGATCCGCGATCTTCTGACCATTTAACCCTCTTTCATCTATCTACATTACTATCTATCGCCCTATTCGCCTGCTTTGCCATCTCTCTGCCGCTATATCCAGCCCCATCTTTACCGCTTAATCCAGAACAAAAAGACGATCGAAAAAAAGGAAGAATAGCAGCTGGTCTGAGGAAGCAAGCAAGCAAGCAAGCTAGCAATAATACATACTCAGTCGACTCAGCACATCACATCACCCAAGATCAACAGTCAATCTCATCATCAGTCAAAATGAAGACCACTTTCGCCCTCCTCTTTGCCGCCGCTGCATCTCTGGCCTCGGCCGGTGTGGTCATCACCCCCATTCTGGAGAACCAGGTCGTGCCTAAGGTCGCCGACGACTGCTTCTTCGGCGTGACAACGCCGCAAGGTTGCGCGTAAGTTTTACCTCTATTCACTTTCTCTCTCTCGCTTCTCCTGCTGTCCAGGACACGGACATGATGATACTGTACTTGGTTACTAATGTACGAACCGAAACGAACAGTACCCTGCGTAAAAGCCGAGTCGTCCCTGCGCCCAAGAAGCAGTAATCTTAGTCGGCCAGTGGTTATGCGCATTCTGTAATTTACTTTGCCTCTTGATCAAAATCAAGTGTTGGAGAAACAACCCGACATCTTCTGGCTTCTTACCGAGGCCACCACTGTTATGCATGCCATACATTCCTTTTGGATAAAATTCTTCGCATCAAACTATTCAAGCAATGGTTGGCAGCCTCGGAAGGGGGCCAGAACATACTGAGAGGCAACGGAGACATTTTTTCTTTGATCATCGTGAGGGTTAACAACTGGGCCGGATCACTTGCAGTTTCAAGCCCTACTGGATGGGACTGAGTGGGACACCTGGACTATGTTTGGGAATTTCTTGAGAAGAGCAATACTGCTTGTTAAGGCGAGGCGATGATGTAATAACTTCAATATTATACCCCTAAGACAAAAAACACTTATAACCCATTCATACAGGCTCAGCATATAACTTTGCCTGGGATCTATTGAAATGCAATAAAATGCCCTTCATATAATAAGTCAACCGCCGGTGACAATGCTGTTAATTGACAAAAACAAGACTCCGTAACCATGCAACGCAGATAAGATAGATAAACATCAACCGATGCAGTCAACCCCGGTGCTCTATGTACCCGTAGATCAAACCAGTCGCCATCGGCCCAACCCGTTTAAACCACGCCGTTGGTCTTTGCCTCCGGCTTAGGTGCATAAAGGCTGAACTGGTAGAAGATGATACAATCTTCAACCATGGTTCCCAATGACCCAAGCAGCCAGGGAATGGCCTTGATGATGTCGTCGGCGTTTTGCGAATACGAAAAGACGCTCGCGCCGTAAGTCATGTTCCCCGTCAAAGATAGCAAAAAGAACAGTAATGCAAGACCTAGAAGTGGCCAGTCAGTTTTAAACATCTCGCGCATTACATAAGTGCATATATGTTATGTATGTGGGCCCTTACCTTCGCAGGACTTTTCTCGGTAATTCTTGATGATTTGAGGTATGCGGGCACAGAGGTAGCAAACCGCACTCAGATAGCCCAGTGACATGCCGATGATGGCAACGGTAGACTTCGCTGCGGGCAGGTCGGGAGACTCGGGGGTATCCCACGCACCCGCCTTGTACGACACAAACCAGCCGAGGGCTCCCACGATGTAGACGGCGGCAATGCTCAGGGCATTGTGTAGCGCCGGGTTGCTGTCGGGCGTCTCGTCCTCGCCCGTGACGACGCGGCGGATGGGGTCAAAGCCAGACTCCTCGTGGCGCATCGAGTTGCGGCGCTGGGAACCCGGGAGGGCCGCGCCAGAAGAGGCCCTCCTTCGGCGCAGGAGCGGCTCATCTTCGGATGCGTCGGTGGCGCTCGACGTTGTTCGGTGACGGGCGCGGCGTGCGTTCAGCGTGTTGTAGTACAGGCACTGGGTGATCAGGACGAGATCCGAGAAGCAGAAGTAGGCTGCGAGGGCCGTGGCGGTGGGTGCGATGCCGGTCACGAGGGCGCCTACGGAATTGGGCCAAGGTCAGCAAGAGCACGTGCCGGTTGAGCTGGGGGTGTTGCATGCATTGGGGATTCAAATGCAAGGCGACCGTTGGTAGTCGAAAGCATATCCTTTAAGTTCGCGATAGGCGGGTTGCATCAACCCCAAAACAGAATCCGACAATGCATAACCGCAACCCAGACGTGATGATAAGACAAAAACAATTCAACATACCGCCTAGGTTTGCGATATCGCCAAATAACCAGATAAGAAGAAAGGGCATAGATAGGCCTTCGGCGCTCTGTGCCCTGTAATTCGTTAGAAGTTGGGGAAGCTACATGGAAAGTTAGCCAATATCGCTCTGGTCCAATGAAGTAGGCCTGTGACGTAGCAGGCCAAGAGCGAGAAGGAAAAAAAACGAACCAGGAGGCATATCCAGGAGGTAAGGGAAATGCTACCGAAGATGCCCGAGAGGGCCTCGTTCACCGAAATGCCATGGATGACAGCCATATTGATGTCCCCGGCACGTAGAGTCAAATGGTAGAAAAACGGCAATCCCGGACTAGTCGAGGGATTGAGGGCAAAGATTGATGTTGGTTGATGCGTGCCAGGACTCGGAAGAAGAGTATATACCTGGTTAGAGTAGGAAGAATGTTGGTTTGCACCCAGCCAGCCGTTAGATCACAATGACAAGATAGCTGCGAAAATCGGGGCTGGCTCTCTTATCAGTCAGAGTCGTCAGGTGGGACTTTGTGCTTCCGTGGGGTCCCGTGTGAGGAAGATAGTGAGAATGGGAGTCAGCTGGACTTGTACGAGCCGTGATAGGCTGCTTCGTCCACCAAAAAGACTGGCCATTTTCCTCTTTGGCTCTTATCAGGGCGGCTGGTTTTCGTAAGTGGTGCACCTACGACTAGTACCGAGTAGAGGCAGAGTGGGCAAAAAAGATAAGACCAAAAAGTTTAATGGGCACAGGTGACGAAACTGGATTAGTGCACCCAATCCCCAGAGTCCCAGTGCCTACTACGTCGTACAGGGCCTTATGCAACCCAGTTTGATCCAAGATGCTTCCCGCAGCAGCAGCAGCAGCAGCAGCAGCAGCCCAGTCCCTCGCCGATTCGTCCAATAAATTCACGCGGATTTGAAGCTTGCCGTTGTCTATCATCCGTCACCTGCCGCCCCAACTTTTGGCTCACCTGCCCCTTCCTTCCCTTACATTAGGTAAGTATGTACAGTGCCTATCCAATTCCTCGGGGTTGCATTACCAGCAAGAAGCGTCACGACCGAACTAGCATGCACTGCTGGACTGGTCAATTGACTCGACGTCGCAATGGTCGAATTACCTGCATGCACCTTACTATATGCAATCCTCCGGGTGTTCACAATCACCAGCCGCTAGCCGATTCCCTACCAGTAGCCGACTTCGCAATGCCTTAACCTCCAGATGTAACATGAAAGTACGTCCAGTCCGTAGTAGTAGACGCGATACACAGTAACCCGATTTGAGGCAAATCTGGATCACAGCTGAAGTACTTGTCAGACGCACCATATTTGTCATTTTCCTCCCATACCTCATGCCTCATGTATCATGGCCGCACCAAGGGGTCATCTGAGGTTCAGAAAAGGGTGCGCTCTGAGCGAATCAGGCAGATGGAGAACGGATGGGGGAACGACTCGTTCCCTCAGCAACCGCTCAGCCGCATGCAGCCACTCACTGCCCGCGCCGCCGACCGCGCCATCCATTCATCCCCGATATATCCCCGCCATCGCACATGGCCGTCGCGTAACGTACGTGCCTGCGTTGTTTCGTAGATCAATAAACAAATCGATATTCTTCATAAAACCCGATCATTGTATGTATAACAACAATTTGAACCTCATCTCTTGTATTTGGCTTTTATTGAATTTGTTAGTGCTTGTGTTGCGTTGCTCATACATCAACCATGAGGCTATCCACGGCGGCTATCGGGCTTCTCTCAGCGCTTCCCACAGCCGTCCAATGCTGGGGCAGTCTCGGCCACATCTCGGTTGCCTACATATCGACTAACTTCGTCCAAGAAGAAACAGCGCGATATTTCAAAGGTCTTCTGCGTAACGACACAGATGATTATCTAGCTGGTGTCGCCACCTGGGCCGATTCTATCCGGTATACAAAGTGGGGTGAGTGAGTTCTGAGGTCTTGAAGACCGCGCCCCTGAATCGAGCAGCGGAGATAGGTTATTCAAAGCAAAAGCTAAGACTAAGCGCGTATACTCAGGTCGCTTCACAGCGGGTTTCCATTACATAGATGCACATGACGAGCCACCTACTTACTGCGGGGTGGACTTCGACCGCGACTGCAAGAAAGATGGTAAGATTCGTGCCCATCTTGGTGGTGACCTGGGGGCGGGGCCCAATTGCCGGGCCCTCCCGAGACTTGTGTAGCCCATCTCGTATAAGAGCGATACTCACACCGGAAGTTGATAGGATGCATCATCAGTGCTCTGCAGAATTACACCAGCCAGTTACTAGACGGCGATCTGGTGGCCTGGAGGCGAATGCAGGTACGTCTTCGGGGTCCGTCCGTATAAGCCATGCGAGTCGTTCTCCGATACAGCAAATACTTATTAATACCGAGAACACCTCAGGCAGCCAAGTTTGTCGTTCATTTCGTAGGTGACATTCACCAGCCGCTACACACAGGTACGACCATTCGGGCTCCGTTCTTTTCTGTCCCTCTCTGTATCCACAGAGTTGAGTGTGCCCTGGTTTCCTGGGACACGTGCTCTATCTCCTGGAAGAGCAGATACTAACAGCGAGATCGGCGCAGAAAATGTGTTGCAGGGCGGTAACGGGATACACGTGAAGTGGGAAAACGCTGATTTGAATCTGCACCACGGTAAGCGTCTTTCAGAGTCTATCATTCACTTGCAGCGTGCCTCCAGAGTGAATGAGGTTCGGCAACCTGCAGAAGCGCCAATATCCCCCTATATAACATGTTGTCCATGGCCTATAAGAGCAATGCTGACGCCAAGTCGACAAGTCTGGGATTCAAGCATTGCCGAGAAAATGCTCGGAGGCATTCATCGGAAGCCATATCCGGCTGCCCTGGAATGGGCGGCGAATCTCACGGCTGAGATCCGGACAGGCAAGTATTCGGCCCAAAAAGAATCCTGGACGGAGGGCATGAATCTGGACACTTCGATAGAGACGTCCATGAAATGGGCGAGCGAGTCCAACACCCATGTCTGCGAATCAGGTAAGCTATTCCGGTGTCGCTGAACGCCTCAAAAGAGTTGCTGGTGCTGACGTTGTGACGGGATCAAACAGTACTGCCAGAAGGGGCCTCAGCCATCGTAGGTCAAGAGCTGGCCTTCGGTGAATATTACGAGACAGCCGTGCCGGTAATTGAGCTTCAAGTTGCTAAGGCAGGCTACAGATTAGCAAAGTAAGTCCCCTACCTACATTTACCCCAGTATATATTTATTGCTCGAGATTGATACTGACGCGGAGGCTCGACAGATGGCTGGACCTCATAGCCGAACGCATCAGTGTGCAAGCTCCGGATGAGTTGTAGGTCGGCTTTTCAAGAGCGGGTTCGTAATAAGGCGATCAGACAGAATAGCAGACATGTCATGCATATATAAACTATATAAGATGTAGACAAAGACCCAGTAGAAAGCCTTGGCCTTTCTATGATATTCACGAATCCGCTCTGCTGCCGGCTGCTTTGCCTTGTAAGAGGAGAGATGCGAGTGGAGTTGCCAGTAACGACGAGATCTAGAACCGAAACTTCTGTGGGATTGTATGACGAAAAGGCTCAGTATTGTTATCCAATTGTGCAAGTACAGTGGCTACTAGGCTCCGCCGTGAGGTTTCGTTTGGACCGTCCGGAAAGAGGTGTAGCTTGGCACGTCTCGAGTCTGGAGGTGACCACAATCCGTTTCGAAATCAGCCGCCTCTGGCAGTCTGGCTCCCTCCTCCCTAGGCAGGCAGTAGTAGTACATGGCTACTGCTGGGTTCCGTTCTCCTTGGCGATCGGGGTTTGCCTGGGCGCCAAACGGAAACGGATAACGACTTTTTTTTTTCCCTCTCCTATCGTTCGAACTTCGGCACTGGCAAGCGGCGATCCTCCAATGCCCAGAACGGGGTTTCGCCGTTTCACCCCATTTGAGCGATGTGACCCTTGCTCAGCTTTGGTAGTGGTTACCTAGCCATTCCGCTCACATGTCGCAATCCATGCACCTGGATTCCAAATCGAATAACCATGACTAGCAGTAGCAATTGGCAACCATCAAGCTTGGTGATTGAATTTTGCCCATAAAGGAAACCGCCTCAGGCTCGCCGATGGACTTGTATAGGAGTATAGGATGGGCCAAGGAATGCCAGTACAGAGTAGGGATATACGTAAGTCGTTGCCGTTTAAAACTGCCACGCATGACTTGAATGCATGAGAGACAGCTGCCATTTCTTCAGTGACACAATTCCGCCTGCCTTGCCTTGCGACATCGTCCTCGTCGCTAAAGGTGATCGGCGGCGTCGGAGAAGATGCCGAATTGTTTGATCTCACTACAAAGCTCCCCCTCGTCTCAAGAGTTGCGCAGCATGCGCAACTGTGCGTCTTTTAGGCTCTTTGAGACTGTCATCCCAAACTTAATGTCATCCCAAGTTGGGATTTCCAACTTAACCAACATTATGCATGATATGGGCTTTTTTGTTCTTGGAAGGATCTCCTCGGCAGTGCTTCGCAGGAAGATTGGACAGGGGCAGTCGCGGCCGGGGGGGGGGGGGGGGGGGGGGGGGGGGGGGGGGGGGGGGGGGGGGGGGGGGGGGGGCGGTGGGGGGGGGGGGGGGGGGGGGGGGGGGGGGNGGCCCCGCCCCGGCCCCCCCCCCCCCCCCCAAGCAAAATTGTAGCTATGGACCCCGACTCGACTCGGATCTATCGGAGGGGGCTGTAGGGTCAAACGACATTTGCTCCTTCTCTCCACGATCCACGCGGCACATGGTAACCAGTAGTAGATTAATCAGCCCTGGCTCTGGCCTCTGGCTTCTGACGTTGGCTATAGTTGATTTTCAACGTTATTGTCGCCGCCAATGTTGATTGTTCGTCTGACATAACTGATAATCAATTGGCGGTTCGGGGTCTGGCTCCAGCTCCGGCGCCGTTGACGGTTCCGGCAGTGTGGTATTGCTCTTAATTTGCCAACAGATATGAATACAGCCAAAAGAAGGCTCCTTTGCATTGCGGTCCGACTGCCTAGTGTCAGATTGCTTACGAGCTGAGAATGAAGTGGCATCTTCAAGCATGTAATTCGGCTAGCAATTCACGATAAGGCAGCCGGCACTCCTGCATCCCGCCGTCTTAGCCGGCCCCGTTTATTTCTCCGAGGGGATGCTGGAGGCGTCATGGCGCTACTCATACATACATAATCATATCTGGTTATGTAGTACGCATCCTGGGATCTTTTCCCAGCCCGAGGGAACGTGGTTCTTTCGACGAGATTTCTACAGAGACTAGTCCTCGGGAAATAGTGACCGATTGGTAAAAATCAGGCCATGAGTCTTGGTTGGTATGTCATTGTTCAGTCTCAATCTTTCCCAGATCTTGCAAATTGTCTCAGCAAAATAACCATAAACTCAGGTGGGGTGCGTAGGGTAGCGTGGCATTACCCCTTGACCAGGGTATAAGGTGGTTAAGGTGGTTCACCATCAAGCTGTGTGTGTGTGTGTGTGTGTGTGGGTGGTTGGATGCGCTGCGGGAATAGGAATTAGGGATTAGGTTAGCGCGCAATCTGTATCTTTGAAGCAGTACATAGGTTACCTAAGTATGGTACTGTCTAACCTAGCAGCTGCACGGCCTATGTCAAATTGACGGATTTACAGGCAGGAACGAACGGCATTCTGGGCAAGAAACAGAAAACGCCACGTAGAGAAATGCACACAAGAACAAGCGACGTTTGGCTTCTGGATCTGCTTTTTGACAAGTTGGATTTGCCTACTCGTGACGATCTTTGAGTCAGTCAGTTATTGAGCGATGAACACCAGTATAAACGATATCTGCCCTTTCGGTCGATGGCATGCAGGATTTGCCTCTGAGCCTCGAGGCGGGATGACCGTTGCCTTGGTAGGCCCTGGTAGGGAGATGGTCGAGCCGATTAAACTATTGCACTACGCAATGTTTAGAGCTGTCGAGGGGCTCGCACCGTATCGACTTGCTTCATCGTCGCCTGGGTTCGAAACGTCGCTCGCCTGATGTTGCGGGCGCTGGGAGCCGCTGATTGGTGCGGCCGCCTAGCAGCTGGAGTCGAGGCGGAGACCTGCGACAACTTGAGCCGCAAGGAACAGATTCATCCGGTCAGCGTCGCCGGGGGTTCTGGGGGGAGGGGGGGGGGGGGGGGGGGGGGCCCCCGCGCGGCCGCGGTGTCGCTCCACTCTAGCCACCAAACGCAACATCGCAACTGGAACGCAATTTGAACATGGGTTGAACTGAACATTGGACATTGGACTGATGGATCGGGAATCTTCACCCAGCCCCAGCTCTACGTGTATCCCCCCCGAAAAACCCAAAACAGCCTTCCCATTGCACTGGGGCATCTGACTCTAACTCAAGTAACTATACTGCTAACCTTATAACCTCTAACCTTAACCTCTGACACCTCGATTAGCGGCCGCAGGGGCTATGCTACTAGAATGCATATGCTGCAACCATAGGTATGGCTACCTATTTCTGTACATAGTAGTGCAGCGTGAGACAGGCAGCTATTATTACCTTAGGTACAAAACCCAAATGCCAGATGGACACCACAACCCACCACTGCTGCCGGCCGGGCAAAGCAAGCAGCAACTCGAAGAGAGCGAAGAGAGCAAAGAGAAGGAATGCGCGCGCCAAGGTGCATGTTCCAAACTCGTCGGGTGGAATAGCCTCCAAGTGAAGATCTATCAGCCCTTTAGCAAGCAGCAACCGGCTTGGAGCTGAACCGTCATGCCGATCGACTGAAGCGCGCAGAATTGAAACGGCTTCCGAAAACAGATGCGCTTGATCTTCTGGGGGGATGAGGGTGGTACACTGGCGACTGGACCGGTTTCCAAACATGTCGGTCGCATTGTGTTCTGCAAGCAGCAACCACTCTGTTCTGCCCGCCTTGGCGCCGCTAGAATGTTGAATGCCCAGGCGGTTGGACGAACAGGGAGGTAAGAGATGCCCTTTTCTTCGCTTGGTCCTGGACAGGGTACAGGCCCGGGTCAGGGGTCTCCATCTCGCAGGGTTCCACAGCCGGGCCGGGGGGGACCCCTGTCGCCAGTGTCACTGTCATCCTAAGCATCTTTGGTGTGGCCCTCCACCTCAACGCTCTCAACGGCCGCCTTTTCCACACACACACACGCAGTCACACACACACAGACACCTTGGTTATCTCCCTACGAATACTACGACGCGACCATGTTTGGGCATCGTGGTGGATACAGCTCCTGGCTCCATGATACTAACGTGGTTGCAACAAAAGCTTGGCGTTCGGCCATGCTATCCAGAACCCCTGCCGCCTCGAGACTAATCCACCAGTCCATGGCCGCGATATAAAGATATATGGCTTGGCCTGTCCCATTGCACATTTATCCTAATTCCTCCATTCCACATTCTTTTCGATTTTATCCGTGGGATCTGGTTTGTGCTTCGTCTTTCGTTCTTTTCTCGACATTTATATATTCAATTTCGTACTGTCTGCGACAGTCTTATTTTACACCTTCTGTTCTTCTAGAAATCTTCAGTCCCAACAACCGAAGTAACCTATTATTCCACTCACACCTGGACCCCCAACACCAGACAAGATGTTGGCAAAGAGCATTGTAGTCGGACTGCTGAGCGCTTCGGCTGCTGCAAGTGCTATTCCTGGTCCCTTCGATAGGCTCCTCGCTAGACGCACAGACGACCTTGAGGTTCGTCAAAACCGTGGTGGCTTCGGAGGCGGCAACGGCGGCGGCTTCGGCGGTGGCAACGGCGGCGGCTTCGGTGGCGGCAACCGAGGTGGCAACAATGGTGGCAACAACGGTGGTAACAACGGTGGCAACAACGGCGGCAACAACGGCGGTAACTGTTTGAACCAGAACGTCATCCAGAAAGCCAGTGCGTCGTCTGGACAAGCCAACGCCGAGAAGGGCCAGGCTGCTTCCAAGACGTAAGTTCCCGGTTCCTGTCAGCAATAGGGGCTGTTTGATACTAATCAAACGACCAGCGACAACAACAACTTCATCAACTTCTGCCAAGGCAGCACCTTGACGGACGGTAAGCAGGTCAAGCAAGGTTCTTGCAATGGTATCCCCATGGGCAAGATCCCCTCGCAAAACAACATGGTGTCGGCCATTCTCCAGAACCCCAAGCACAACCAGAACCTCCAAGCGAACCAGCAATTCGACATCACCGTCCAGATGCGCAACTTCGCCCCTGGTACTTTCACCAACCCGGACACCACATACTACTCCGCGCCCCAGGATCTCAACGGCGCCGGCCAGATCATCGGCCACACCCACGTTACTGTCCAGGATCTCGGTAACACCCTGAACCCCAACAACCCCCCGGACGCCTCGCAGTTTGTCTTCTTCAAGGGTATCAACGACGCCGGCAACGGCAACGGGCAGCTCAAGGCGACTGTTACCGGTGGTCTCCCGGCTGGCAACTACCGTGTTTGCACCATGGTCAGTTCCTCCAACCATCAGCCCGTGCTGATGCCCGTCGCCCAGCGTGGTGCCCAAGACGAGTGAGTCTTTCAAACTTTCTTAGCTCCCCCGATCAGCCAATACTAACTTGTCGTAGCTGCAACAAGTTCACCGTCGGCGGCGGCGGCGGCAACGGTGGCAACAACGGCGGCAACAACGGCGGTAACAACGGCGGTAACAACGGTGGCAACAACGGTGGCAACAACGGTGGCAACAACGGCGGCAACAACGGCGGTAACCGTGGTGGCAATGGTAAGTGACGACTCACTCTTCCCCCTCCATCCAGCCTTGGTCCTGGCTCTGCAAGAGCCCGGCCATCGCCAGCAGATCACTGCAATCCCCTTCCAACGCAGATCCCAAGTTCGTACATCGGCCCAGCACTTATCACCTTCACCCGATCGTTGCTTCCACTCTTCTCGCCTGTTATCGTACTTGATGCCATGCATTAGCGCGGTAATAGGGAGACATTTCCGACTCCAATTCCAACCCAACTTCATTGCCCAATACTGCGAATGTTCTTTGTCTTTATTGCTACGGCAATGAGGCGAAGATGCTGGCAAGATTGGGCAGCATGCCATCACGATCACTGTTTCACAATTCATGCGGTTGAGTTCAAGATCCCCCTTGATGCTCGAATGATCGCATTCCTCGCTCTAGCCTCTTGCACAGCCTTTGCACTTGCACTCGCGCGTCATCATCACAGCCTTAGCCAGATCCAGCCTCTCCTCTGACTGCACCACTCCACTTGCCTATGCCTACTTCCTTACATGATATGAGCAAGACACTAACGCATTTATTGCAACTAGGCGGCCAGGGTCGCGGACGTGGTAGAGTAAGTACATGATTGGCACAAGGGTTGAGCTATTGCGCTGTGATGATGACACAGCCGAGTTGCACAACATCCCTACAAACAAACAAAAAACTAGCATGGACGCATTACTGACTTTTTATTAACAGCAGTAAACAACGGTGGCTTCAACAATGGCGGTTTTGGTGGAGGAGGCGGTCGCGGTGGCCTCGGAAACTTCCCCCCAGTCCAGAACACAGGCGGCGCGCGCCCATTTTCGGTCAACGGTGATACTTTCGCCACCAAGGCCGAAGCGGAAGCACGCGCTTGCAGCATCCAAAATAATGACTGTTCTGACAAAGTGAACAGCGGGCAACTCCCGGGCAAGTCGCTTTCCGACTGTCAAGCTCAACTCAAGTCATGCAGCGGTTGAGGCGTATTCGCTTGATGCTGAATAACCCCCAACCGTCTGTCTTGATTGCTCCTGCCTATGGACCCTCTTGTGGCAGCGAAAAGTCTAGACTTCTGGGGATAGCTTCATTGGACCTGATCTCTTTTAATTTATGATACCTTTTTAAGAACACGTGAGATTTTTGTACAATAGAATTTAAATGAATAAATGTCGAGAGTAGACGAGCATAACCAAAAAACACCCATTTTCCCGAATCCTCTTTGCGAACTGACTGATTGACTGACTGACTACATCGCTCTTTTGCTCTTCTCATCTTCTTCCTTGTGGCTCTCAATCTCAGTTGGCCCCATAGATTCGTGCATATTTCACACAAGTTAGAGAGCGAGACTCCTCTTCGCCTTGGCACGGAAATGCAACCTCAGCCCACCCACCCTCTGCCTCGCCTTTCCAGGGATTCGCTCTGGCGGATGGCGGAAATACAGATTTGGTTTAGGAAGGACGACCCCCCGTTGTGACGATTACAGACCCATTTGCTTCATGCGTCCAAGATAAAGGAGGGGCCCCTAACATCGTTCGATTATTGCTCTTGGCAGCGGCAGCTGCTGCATCTTCTTCCTGTAAGTGGGAACAAGCCATATTTGTTCTCTCTCGTCTAGGTATTCCGTACGCAGATTCATTTCGTTGTGTGAGGGCTCACTCTTTTCTCTGATTTCTCAGTCTCTGTATTAGTCAATGCCTTCATACGGGAGTGTAATCTAACTTTATTATTTTCGTTATCTCGCGGTAGACTATCCTGCGAGCCGTGCTTTTGCGGGCTGTTCTCGTGACTGCCGGAGTCGTTTCCACCATTATTGCCATCGTTGTTAGCCGTTGCTGCCCAGGCGGCGGCGACAAGGGTATCAGTATGTCGACGGGGCCTTCAGGCGTCGTGGCATTAGCGGGAGTGAAAGTGTTGTATATGAAAGCGGCGACGGCTCCCTTTTGCCATGACGGTGTTCTAACAATCACTTATGCTTATACGTAGAAATCGCGTTCACTTAACGAAATCTTTATATATATATAGTATTGATTCTGATACCGGATGACTAAATACCAGAATATGTGACAAAAGAAAATGTGCCACGTCCAAACCACTTGCTCTAATATACCGGGTAATCATCATCTCGACCAGGGTACACGCGCACGCTTTGCCTTATCAACTCCTACAAAAAACCCTAATGTAGACACTCCAAAAATGCGCATGATGCAACGGCCCGATGGTGATGATGATGATGATAAGCAACAAACAGTGAATCCCGAAACAAGAAGGATAAATAATGCCAGTACTCCAATCGCCGTTCAACCTCTGCCATGTTCCAATGCGATCCCCTCAGCCTTTACTTGTACTCGCGCTCATAGCCGAGAAGGGTAAAGGCCAGGACTAACTGACCCTCAATACAAAAGGAAAAAAAAGGGGCCATGATATGTGTGTGTGTGTGGGCGTGTGTCGTGTCATGAGATTTTCCTAGCCTCGAAAAGATGAAGACTAAGACTCGTATCGTTTTCTCCTACATTCGGCGTGGGCTCATTAAGAATCTCCCACCGCCGCATCACAAAGGGGCTGAGCCGCTCGGGCAGCATCCCCATGCCAATGCCCATGGCCATGGCGCGCCTCTCGTTGACGCTCATCGCCGGCGACGGCTTCTCCCGGTGCGACAACATGAGGTTGTCGGCCGGGTTGGCCGCGAAGCTGAACAGGTACCGGACCCGCGCGTCCGCGGCCGAGTCCTTGACGGCACGCACGCACTGCAGGCGTGCTTCGTCGCCCAGGCTGTCCACCAGGATGAGGGCGAGATCAAAGGCGCGCTCCGCCATGACGGGCGATTGGGCGAGATCCAGCTCCTGCGCCAACCCGACTAGGCTCAAACACGCCTTGGCGCGCGTTTCCTGGGCGGATTTCGAGCTATCAGCAGTGCTTCCCGACGAAGTGGCATGCAAGGTGACATATGACAAAACAAGGGGTAGCCACTGTGAAATGACATCCTCCTTTAGCGCCGCCATCTCAGGGCTCGTAGTTGCGAGGATTTCCCACTGGTCTGCCAGCTTGTCCACCATGGCGTTGGAGAGCTGCGCCGCTTTGGGGCTGGGAACACCGCGGACTATCGATTCGATGACTGCCAATAGATTTTCGGCCATGTGAAGATTGGCGCGCTCGGTACCGTCCGAGTAAGGCATCGTTTTGCCGGATGGGAGAAGATCCAGAAAGCGTGTTTCGGCGCGACCTTTCATATGATAAGTCACCTCCGAGTTGAGGCAAGAGAGGATGCCTGTCCACATAATGTTGTTTGCCTCGATGGCGTTGTCCATCGCCCTGGATAGAAATGCCAAGTGCGACTGGAGCTTCTCTGCTCCGTCAGGGCCTGACGCGTCGTCAAAGGCTAGATTTAAGGACAACTTGACCTGGCAATACGGCAGGGTGAATTCGTTCGCCAACTCGAGGACTTGTTCAAAAGTCTGCTGTTCGCTGCCACCTCCAGGGATAAGCAGATTCGTGGTCAAAGTATCGATTAATAGGGTGAGTTTTGTGTCCGGATGCTTAAGAGTCAATGTTTGGCTCATGGCGTGCGAGTCAACCAGGATGAGATTGCGCAGGAGCTCTAGAAATTGAGCCCTGGTCTTTTCATCGTCAAGCGGCTGTTCGATTGGCGGTTGCTGATGGCGGGAGCACGAGTACTCAGAAAGAGCGCCACGAGTGAGAAGCATCAACTCTTTCACGTGGTCGTATTTGACCTGTTCCTGAACGATGCATAGCCTGTAGCAATCCTCGTGCGTCATGAACCGGTTCGGCGAAGGCTCAAGTATCAACAGCTGCAGAATTTCCTGTGTATATATCGAGGCAAACCCGACGAGGCCCGGCTGACTTTGGGCCGTTTGCATCATGCTTCTCGCTGTTGAAAACAGTATAGCAACGGCCAGACATCCGGAGCTCACAAGTAGCGGGAATATTTGTGAGATAGGGGGTCGGTTGGTGAGTTTCCGGATATGCAATGCCCAACCCCTCATCATTGTGTCAAAGTGTGGTGTATCAAAGACGCGTAGCCGGGTTAGCAAAACACAGTACGCCCTTTGACGCTCGTCGGATTTACCCCAGCAATTCTGTAGACGATTGATGATCGTCTGGAATAATCTCTCCATCGTTGGGCGGTCGGCACTGGTGTAGCTCGCAAGCTTTTCTATGGATTCGCTCAACTCTGTTTCGTCGTCTTGCAACTGTGTGGCCATGTTGTCTGATAGTGGCGAGGACGCATCAACTGCGTTGCTGCGGTCTGTTCTAGCAAGATCATTCTGCAGTTGCGCTGCAAGATCTGTCAGCCCAGGAATACGAGGTGCCAATTTTGCTAAAGAGGCCAGGATCGGGCGTGCCCCGATTCCTTGCTCGTCTCGCAAGACTTTGAGCCGCTCCAAGAACATATTGAAAAGGCTCTTGGCAGAGCCGATGCCTGCAAAGACGGGGAGATGGCGATTGACAGTATCGGCACAAGCAGCTAGAAGCTCCGCATTCGACGAAGCAACCATGATTTTGAGTGTATGCTCTAGCATCGTGAAGTCCTCTATGGCCTCTAACAATGTCCGGACAAAATCAAATTTATAACTCGTCATCTCTATGCCTGCCTTGCCAAGTTGCGGGTTGGGGGCGAAGTTAGGGACGAACTCGTTGGCGATCCAGTTGCCCACGGTGGATTGCAGAGCACGGCTGCTCAATTTCAGAAGTTTGGTCAACCTTTTGATACTCGGTTGCTTCCGCTGCAGCAGAGGGTCGCCAGGTTCCAGGGGAACGCCCAATGAGTATTTCACGCATTTGACAGCGCTCTTGATATCGGTAGACTCATACTCGACTGAATATCCAGCACGCCTCAGGATCGATGCACGTAGCCCCTTCATCGAGTCGCTCAGCGAGTGAGTGGGGACTTCTACCAGGAGGCGGGTCAGACACGGTCCGTCTGGCTCAATCTCCGTCGGATCACCCAACCCGCCTTTAGAGATAAGCCACTGTAGATATTGAGGTACAGAAAATTGACCGGACCGGATAAGCTCTGAGACAAGATGGTAGATTGAGTGCTTCCGTTCCAGCTCTCGTGGTACCTCTGTGGCCAGGAACTCGATGATAGCTCCAGTAATATTGACTTCGAAAGGGAGCCATGACCTGAAGATGGCCGTTGCCAGAAATATCTTCGCAACACCCGGGCGGTACAGCGATACACACCACTCAAGCACAACTTTGGCCAGTCCAAACTTGTCGTCGCTGGACTTCCATATCTGTGTTGCAAGATCGCTAGTGAACGGCTTTCGGAGAGTGCTGTCGAGTAATTTGACCACCGTACCGCGGACAGCTGGCTGCGATTTAATTTGAGTGCTGGTGAGCCGATCAATGCGAGCTTCGATCGTGTCGCAAGAAAAACTATATGCCTCATCGTTGACAGGTGACGAGGCCAGAATGGTCTCTCTGTGTTTGGACCATGTCGTCGGGTGTATAAAGTTTTCTCGGTTGGCGAGGAGTAAGGACCTGAGGAGCGACGACAACTGCGTGTGTAAGGGGAGCAGAACGTCGCGATCAGGATGGCGGTATATAGCTTCGTGGTGGTTCAGAATTGCAGCCACGAGTCGTCGTCCATTCTTCCTGGACCGAAGGAGGTCGTTCCAATATATTTGCGCAACCAGAATCCACATAGGTAACCTCGCCTGGTTGCTGCTTTCAAGCCCAGAAACTAGCCAGTCCAAGTAGTGATCACGATCCATCAGAAACTCGGCGTAGAGGTGAGTTGCGAGACGTATGCTGCGGGAAAGTTAGCCTCAATATTAGTTCGAATAACAGTGGTGGATTGCTTACGCATATGTGACTTTTGCCTTCCAGCTGGCTTCCCCGAAGGCAGTAACCACACTCTCGATGAACTGTTCAACAAAAACAGTCCAATCTCTAATCCATTTGGTCTCTCCACCCATTACGAAAGTGCCGTTCACCCCCTTTCTCTTGAAAGCCCTGATCTCATTCGCACCAACGCACTTGGCAAGCCATACGGCGCGGTCTGTAGGGACATTTTTATTGAGACATTGCTCCAGCAGGACTTTGCCTCTGATTCCATGCGGGATCGTCCTGCTCAGCCGCCGGAGTGATATGGCGGGGTTGGCGAGATCCTTCAACCAGACTTCCCTCTTGGTGTCGGTAAGAGTGACCCTGGGCGGCGGCTTGAATGTAGAGGCAGACGTGATCTGTCCGCCCAGTCGCCTCTGGTTCATAATGGTTGTAAATATAGTTGATAGTGTGTGAAGACCGCTCTTATGCTTCAGCGCCGGATATAAGGGCGTTTTGGCCGAGGTATATTCTGACCCGATCTGAGGCGGAGCCTTATCGAAATATCCATTTCGGATGATGTTATCGTTAAACTTGTCCTCGGGATGATTACCCTGCCACGAATAGAAGTCTGCGAAGCCTGTGGGTTCTTGCTTGCCCATATTAGAATACCGCGGTGCCGCTGATGGGGTCTCGAGCACAAAAGGCTTGGGTCGCACATCCTTCTTTGGCGGCAGCGCAGGCGTGGCTGCAGTGGTAGGCTGAGGGCGGGCATTCGAGACGGGCACAATAAAGCGCGCCCGCCGTGGCGGCATAGGGAGAGGCGCAGAGTCGTTGTCGGCCGTTGGGCAGCGCGAGGGGTTCGGACTCAGGTCGCCCAGGTCGGAGACGTCGTTCATGGGCGGCATGATGCGCGAGGGAGTAAAGGCGAGGTTCTGAGGGCTTTCGTTGAAGCCGGCATGGTCGATGCCGTCATTCGCCAACTCCAGCTTAAGTTTGGACCCCCCTCTCCGGGGGGTAGTGCCGTAGCGTGCTTGGTTTTGCGATCCATCGGCGGCGTCGGGGGTGGTGAAGTCGCTGCCGAATCCGTCCGACTTGCGGATGGGCGACGGGGGTATGTGTTGCTGGGAAAGGGTTCGTTGCTGGTGGGGGGGCCTCTGCGACAACCCGGGCCCAGAAAGCGACCGCTGTGGTTGTCGCTGCGACACGGCCAATGGGGGCCGCGAGCTCATCGTGGGTCGGTACACGGAGGCGCCATGTCTTTCTCTAAGAAGTTGTCATGGTGGTCGGTGGCAGATGGGAGGATGATAAGGGGAAGTCGAGGATGGTGGTGGAGGTTTGCGTTTCAATGGCTTGAATGAATCGTGCTGGGTGCGTTGTGTCGCAGTCGGAGCGAAAAGCCAAGGCTGACGTCGGGATCGGCCGCAAGCAAATGCAAGAGGAGTGGATGGAGTCTTAGGACGGATGGGCGAATGAGGTGGTTGGGGGGGTTGTTGATTTGATGTGTGAGGTTTACGAAAACCGGACCACAGACACCAAGGCGAGCAGGGCGGCGCAGCGAGCAAGCTGGCAAGCTGGCAAGTCACGCAAGCAACGCAAGCAAACGCAGCGGCGATTCAAATGGCACCAACGATTGCGAATGGCTGAATGGGGATTGCTGTTTCTGGTGTGCTCAGCGGAGGTGGAGCTGGCGCAAAGTAATATACTGGGTCGTAGTCGTAGTAGTATGTGATGGGTAATGTTCATTCAGGAGGAGGGAGCGACACTAGGTGGAATAGGAACTAACCTAGCAAGGGAGGCAAGGGAGGTCAACTGGTATTGTTGTAAACTGGCCCAAGGCGGCACGTGAGGATCCCGACAAGTGGGGATTTCGATTTCGGCTGCTAAATACTGAATAAGCTTCAGGTAGGCGACAAACTCCGAACTGCATCAAGGGTACTGGGTAAGTATGCCCGGTATGTATGTACAGTATTTTGATTCCTTACTTACCCACGGAGGACTTGGTTACGCAGCACAAGTTGGCGAGGGGCCGCTGACTCTAGATTTCGACTGGGGAAAGCTCAAGAAGGGCAGGCCAGCGACGGCAAACGGGGACTGAACGGGGACTGAACGGGGGGCCCTGACATGCATGCACGGTCAAAAAAGCTCACAGCGTGCAGGGCACTGATCCACCACCCATTACGGGCACTGTCCCGGCACCGCCGCCGTTGTACCTACAGTACTTTTCCTTTCCTATCTATCGTTGCTGACATATTACACATCGTATTTCGCAACATTCGTCTGCTTGGCTATAAACGAGACAGACCCTATCGGACCCTATCGACCAAGTGCATCTTTAGCTGCCCCCGTCCGTGACTGCCTGATGGGATTCGTTCTCCTCGGGTGCCGGGCTGCGGACTAAACAACGACACATCCATCCATCCATCCAGCCTGGAATGCTGCAGTGTTGTTTACATAGCAGGAGAGAGGGGGCGGAGGGAAGGAGGGAGTGAATTCGGGCATGCAGAAATGCCATACCTCCTGCATCCCACGTACCTACTCGAAAGTGCAACCACTAAGTGCGACGATCGATCTGACGGACACTCGTCCTAGCCGACCAACCATCTGCATCTAGACCTACTACTCTACAGTAGTAGTGGTGGTGGTGGTGGTGGTAGTACAGGCCGTCATTCCCAGACAAATCCCCAGGAGCCCCTCTCCAAGGCAAACCTTCTGAATGGCAATGCAGTGCAAGTGCAGGCATGTTATTTCGTTTTTGAAGAGGCAGGATATTAGGCCGTTGTATTGCCGTCAGAAACGCATCATTTGCTTGCTATTGCATACCGAAAAGCAGGTCAAGTCGCCAATCCAACCAGCACCCTGCGTAAGCAACAGCCCGTGAAGGATCCGAGACCGCAAGATCTTGGCCGGCGATATGGATGCTCAACTCAGTAAGTACTGGTAGTACGCCGCGGTTGCCGACAAAGGATTTGTCACTCACTCCGGCCTATCGAAGGTCGGGCCAAAGATAAGATCACCCACCGTGCCACCCGTTAGATCCTCGTTCGCTCCGTCGGGTTTGTCTCAATGGGTGGCGATCGTCAAGATAGCCTAATTACCCAATTACTATCCAAGACATGTTGCCATAGACCATGGGAAACCTGGTGCCGCTTATTGGTGTGCGGGGAGGGACATGATACACCCTGACAGAATAAGCGTGCCTGAACATACGTTAGAAGGCGAAATCAGATGTGGTGACATATTATCAGCCAGCCATGGCACGGGGCTCATGGCCAATAAGGGCTCGGTAATCACTTGGGGGCTTTCCTTCTTCTCCATGGCAGATGGACGGTGAACCCAGACACCGGACTTGACACTTGATGTGATTGAGTGGATGGAATGTGAATCTGGCGGGAGCCAGATCTCGCAACAACTCCGATAACGCCGACGCAAACCACTTTGCTGCATTGGGCAGATAATACTTGAGGAATTACGCTGAAGTACCGTACATGGTAAAGGAGACAGATCGGCCGCGGGTGCCAGGTGCAGTAGTGGTAGAGAGGAGCACAAGGAGCTAACCATGTCGACATAGTTGTACCAAACGACAAACGGAATCTCGATAGTAGATACGTAGTACGTAGCGAGGCCTGGATCCTGAATGGGCCGGCCCCCGGATTGAGGAGGGGCGGCGTCGGGTTTGGGGTTGGCTAGCTTTCTGGCCCCTGTCAATAACCAGACCGCAGCCAGCTTGGAGCTTCAGCCACATCATCAACCTTAGTAATAATAATCCTCCTCCGAAAGACCACACCCCATCCCAACGTCGCGACAACAAGCACACCAAGAGAAAGCCAGTCCATCCCGTTTTAATCATGTCGTTGACCAACAAGAAGGACATGCGTCGCTCCGACCTGGGTAAGTCCTTGTCTGTTTAGCAGCGTCAAGCCCACACACGTCAACGTACGCAGAGTCACGAGGACTGACAGTCGCAATTGCCCTCTACAGTCGTCCCTTACCAGGAACCCGTCAGCAAGCCCGGCGACAATGTCGAGTTCGGTTCCACATTATCTTCCACCCTGCCCATGGCCGCCATCTTCACGCGCAACAAGTACATTGGATGGTATGTGTGATGCGCCACCCGCTCGCCCGCGACTTTCCCGAGTTGCCGCAGAAGGGAGAGGAGAGAAGGCAAAGAGAAGAAGACAGAAGAAAAACGAGATATCGGGAGGCTAACGCGCGCGTGGTGCGACAATAGGGTCTCGGTAGTCTTCAGCATCCAGAACTGGCTGGGCGAGAGCGAGGACACGACAAAGAATACCAGCACCCCGGGCTACTTCACCATCGGCATGTCGCGTAAGTTTGACGATTCCTGCTCCCGGTCGAAGAAGAAAGAGGAGAAGAAGGAGAAGGGAAATTGCCGGGTTTCGTAACAGAAAACAAAGAGGGTTCGAGACGATGCTGACAAGATACATACGAACCAACAGTGATGGCCCTCGGAGTAACATATTTGCCTATGTTCCTGCCGCAACCGCCTAACACGGCAGGCGGAACCGCGACTGGTGCACCGGCGCCTGCCGCGCCTGTTGCCGCATAAAAGAAGACAGAAAGAACGTCGTCTAATTGCAGTAGATGGGTGGCATGGGGCTGGAGGCGGGCAATGGAAGAGTTTACCAAATGGATATCAAGGCCAAAAGAACCTTTATACGAGAGGATGTGCAATATCAATCTATGGAAAAGGAGCCGAACTCAAGGACGCATCGAATCATTCTGAGGGGTACACCCTCCGGTGGCGGCAGTAAATTCGGAGCAGAGATTCGGATTTTGCCTCTGTACAATCTGGGTACTTTCATAATATGTATAAATAAAAGCAAAGATCGCAAAATGAAATGACAAGACAATGCTGAAACTGCGCATTCCGTTTTTTGTTTTGTTTATTGGCGACGCGGAAGCCAGAAGACATCGATCCGTCAAGGGTCTGTTAATAACTCTACTATGCTTGCTACTATAATTCAGTTCCAGCTTGTTGTGTTCCTCGACGAAAAGGGTCACTTGTCGTCTTGACGGACCTCCAGCGCAGTCACAACTTCCACCAACCAATCTATATTCTTAGACTGCCTGTTCTCTTGAAGCCCATCATCACACTTAGTTTAAGGTAGGGCCACCAAATGATACATCGAGGAGAGCTAGGATAGGAGATTCGGGGTTACAGGAATTAACCATGGTGTATATCATTATTGGAATTTGAACCAGAACCGACGATCAAAATAATACATTACACGCTACAAATCGCGAATCGAGAACCCCTTTTTCGGAAAATTATTCTTTCCCCAACCACTCTGCATTAATATGCCAGGGGAAGACCACCAGATATAGCGTCATCCTCCGCTTTCCCCGAGAGGGATGCCATTGTTGTTGTCCCTGGCCAATTTTTCGAAGAGCACCAACAAGCTTTGCTAGTAGTGACCCATGCCGTTCAGCAGAATGACTTGTCGAAGGGCAGCACCGAATGCATTATGGCCGATCAACCTCCCAGAACTTCTAGAAAATCCATCTAGAAAGACCTCGCCATAAATCCCACAAAGTAACATTCCCTGTCTATCTAGTGGAGATTTATTTAATCTTCATCGAAGATCTGATATGTGTTTTGTAGTATCGTGTCGATAGCTCGGACCTGCCATCCAGAATCCGCGATGTTGGCGCCTGGCGCTGTGCCCATGAGGGTAGGGCCAAACACAATAGCCAGATTCTGAGAGTTCATGCGGTTCACGCCCGAATTCTCCATCACTCGGTGCAAATGCAGCGTCAGTGCGCGCAGTGTCGCGTAGTTGGGGTCGGGTAGCGAGTTGATGATGGCATGGAGGCTATCGCGGCGTACAATGTCGTCATCCGCTTTGGCTGCCTCGACGAATCCTTGATAATGCTCTGCGGTGAAAAGGGGGTCTGGCAGATCTCGGCAAAACTGCTTCAGGAGACCGGCAACACTGTTCACATCATGGAAGAAGTTTTCCGGGTTACGGAAATCGAGGTTCCGAGAATCAGAATCTAGGTAGCGTTAGCTTCGTCTCCTTATTACAGCATTGAGTGAAAGGGCGAACCTGTGTCAAATCCGTTCTTCAGCTTTTGGATGTGTGTTGCTGAGCCGGACAATCTGTAAATGCCTTCCACGGCCAAACCGTACAAATCAACAGCTTGGATACACTGGTACACTACCATGGGAACTGCCAGTCCATCTCGCTCGTAGAGCCGGTCAAGAGTTACACCGAATACTTGTTTCGGTTTAGACATGCCACCTGCGCCGGGTCCCACAGCGTTACTTGGAGGTGATGCTGAGCGCCCGGAAGATGGCGGCTGCTGCTGCGGCGGCGGCATTGCCTGCATTGGGGCGGGCGGGCCAGTATGACGAGGCGGTGAATGTTCTTGGGGTGATTGTTGGGTCTGGAAAGGTAGGGCACCGAGTTGCGGGGGACCGGACTGGCTTATGCTACCATTACCGTACCTGGCATGGGAGGGCGGTGCAGCTTGGGTCGAGTTTCGGTTGCTCTGCGGCTGCTGAGGAGCCATGGAAGATTGGTTCAACAAGGCCCCATGACTGAAGCTCCTTTCGTGGCCCGTTTGTGATGATGGGCGCTGCTGGCTGGCTGCTGGCATGGATGGGGGCTGAACGTAACCTGGCGAGGGAACTCCCGCAGGGGACGAGACATCAAATCCGCCGGTCCGAGACCCCATGGACATGGACCCAACTGGCGGCATTTGTAGAGCTGGAGGTTGCTGTTGAGACTGTGGCCGAGCTTGTTGCTGCATTTGCGTCGTGGAACCCATAGTCATGTTTTGTTGCGGGTTCAGCACAGGGTTCCGCTCGTACTTGGCCTCAGCAGGCTTCGGCGGTAACTTGCTGTGGAAACTCAGGAGGTAGTCTTCGAGGTCCTTGTGGTTGTCGACGGCTTGGATAACCTCCTTCATGCTTGAGCTCCGGCTGTTGTGGCCTGGGATAGTAGATTGGTGTTTTAGGGGGCTTATTACTAAACCATTGCTCAAAAGGAGTTTTTCGTTGAACGAAGCTGGAAAAGGGTCAGACTATATGCTGTTGAAAAGTAGGTAGGGGGCGAAGATGGGGAGTTGCGCGTACCAAATTTCTGCATCTGCAGAGTCGTGCCCGAGTCGCATTCTCGGACCAAATCGGTCAGAGCCTTGATAGCCTCCGGCCTTGTGGAAGAGTCCATTGTGGCCTTTTCCGCTTGATAATTCTGAACTTTGGTCATGTAGTCGGTGTCGGCGGCCTGAGTTTTGCGCAGGAGGTCCTCCTCCTGCTGGGCTGCCGACTTGGGTCCTTTGAAGCCGAACCTGCCTCCCTGCCTCGCTTCGCCGGTCTTGACCCGCTCATACTCATCCGCAAGTGCGTCGTATTTTGCCTTGGATTTGCGCATAGCGGACTCGATGTCCTGCAATCGTGCTTCGGCAGCCAGTCCGTTCTGCTTCCAGCCTTTGCGATGCTTCTCGGCGATGTTGGCGACTTCTATCAGGTCTTCCTGCATCTGATGTAAGGAAACGGCGAACTGTACGCCGTTCTCGGCCATTCGATCGTGTATAATGAGCATCTCTTCGTAGGCGTGAGAGAAAGAACCCTGCCTGTGGTCCATCTGGTGGATATTATCCTGCGTCATTCGGCACAGCTTCTTCATGCCCTTGGCGTGTCCGTCCTCGAGGTCGGATCGTTTCTTCAGGAAGGCAGCGAATTCCTAGAACGAGAAGATCGTGAGCACGAGCGAAAGATGGGGCGGCAGATGGGTAAACCAACCCTTGCTGAAGCTATACTCTGCTTCAGTCGATTCAACATGGTAGATACACCAATCTGCGACACAATATTAGTGGCTAACCATTACTACCCGGTCTCAGTTGACGTACATCTGAGGCCAGCACTTCTTGGACCTGGGGGGGCATGTCGGGCTTTGCGCCGCCCGTAGCAGCGCCGGCGGCCATGGCGGAGGTGGAGGTGTTTTCTTGGGCAGCAGAAACGCCAGCACCATTCGCTGAATGGGACTGGGGGTCGTTCTCGGCTGCTGGGTCGGTCGAGCTCCCGAATGACATACTCGGGGGTCGTTGTAGTTGCGATGGAGGTGGAGGAGAGGCCAGGTCGGTGGACTGGCGGCTAAAGTCTGCCATAATGCCGGATGGGGGTGGTTGTTGGGTAAAGTAAACAGCTGAATGTTGTACGGTCGAGTTAGAGTTGGGCAAGAAGGTTAGAAAGCGTTGTGTTGCCTTGGTCGGGCTGCTCTTGCTTCAATGTGTTCGGACCACTCCCGGGATGCTTCGATTCAGAGCTTATGATGACGAGGCAAGCACCAAGGTTGGATGGGGCTGTGCAATCAATTTGCTGGCCAGCTGGTTCAATTCTTCTTCCTCCCGCATACGGTACGAACTGGATGTAGACTGTAGGCGGGTGGTGCGACTGACCCGAGATTGGAGATGTTCCTTCTGTCAGTCGCAGCTGTCGGGTCGATCGTGTTTTGCTTGGAAATGTGACGTTCCGAAACGATGACATGGAGGGGTTATGCTTTCGTCTGGAAGCAATCAATGATTGCGAACGACAGTTCAGATTATTATCAAATGAGTGGAAGCCCCCCAGGTGCCTGGGTGCCCAAGTGCCAGGTCCAATAGGCACGATGTTGCCCGTACGGCCTTAGCCTTACCTACCTGCAACTTACCTAGGTTAGTTTGTTAGGTACTCCTGCGAAAAAACGTCTGCGCTAACCGGCTGCCAAGCCGAGCAAAAAGCAACTAAATCACTAAAATCCAGCGACTTTTGTCTGTGCCCTTTGGTGTGTGCGGCGTGCCCCCAGAATCTAGAATCCATCAATATGCACCATGCACCATGCACCATACTGGCTACAAGTCAAAAAAGTATTGATAAGACTTCCCTCATTAAAACACTCGAAAGTTTCCGTGGAACTCGGCATCGTGTGGCTCGCCGGGTCTTGCAGACGAGGTGTTCTACCTTAGCTTATTAGTTACCTAGTAGGTGCATTAACTACACATACGGTTCGGGAAAGGCTGTTTGCCTACCACTTACAGGAGTAGTAATGCATGCAGGCTACTCACTCACTCAATCTATAAGAGGCAGTGCGGTATCATAATCTACCAACCTTAGTGGAATAAAGTACTATATGCATTCATCGGTTCTCGTAGTATGTAGGTGTAGGTCGTGCCCATTCCAGACCGGCAACATTAAGAAAGTTGAGTCCCTCGAGAACCAGCCATGGCAATGGCAACAATGCATTGTGTGGAGGGTGTACGCATGCATGATCCGGTATGAACAGAAACAGGTGCTGATTGGGTTCCAGGTACAGGTACGGAGTAAGTAGGTTCGCCCCTTATTCTCCGGACAACAACAGGATCAGCGCCCCCTTGGATGGAGATGATTTTCACCTAGCCTCGGGTCTTCCCCCTTCGAACGAGAAAAAAAAAGAAAACATCCTGATATGTAAAGCTGGCAAAGAAGAGACAGAAATGGGACGAAGAGCCCCCCAGCTGTCCAGATCCAGCCATATTCCAAACATTTGACACCACCACACCCCACACAATGAGACGGTCTAGCCAGCCTTGGATTCCGTCCGATGTCACTCGATCCAACGCTGCAACTGTCTGAGCGCTCGCTAGCTTCCGAGATGCCAGTCTGACTTCACAACTTCCTGCAGCACTCTGGCACTCTTGTCTCAACATACCCGAACTAGCCCTGGCTGCTACTACCCAAAAGAAGCCCCTTCAACTCAGCTAAATGCTACTCCCTTTTTCCCTATTTTCTATCACAGAAGGGTAAGCAATTCGGGAACATCAACTCCGGGTACCAAGAAGGGCGACCGCGTTTTGTGTGTATCCTGGCAAGTCCTTGTGTCACTGGGCCAAGCGCTCCGCCCGGGAAAGCCAGTCCATTATCAAACACGGCATGAAGTATCAAAACGCTGTTGCCCGCCTGGCAGCAACTTGTTTCACAAACTTTCCTACAAACAAAAAGCAAAAACAAAGTCAGGACGGCCAACAAATCTTTGCATCGGATTTCCCGGGCGTTTTGGATCCTGAGACATTGGTTATGTAAGAATTCTCGGCACATGGCATGCTGTGGGAGTATATCGAAATATGGTCAACCATAACAGAGCTGTGATTCCGGTTGCACTGCAGGGGCGGCCGAGGGGAGTCCAGGTGGACATTCTTAAACTCCTCCACGTCACACCAAAGGTGGGAAGGGTAGAGCCTTTATCACAGACTGGGCGATCATGACCATAGTAGGGTAAGTTGGCTTCTACATGATCCATGTTGCATAGATGTGACAACTATTGCTTGGCCATGGAATCATTCTTCGTCGATGGATTAGGTAGAACGAGTAGTTGGCAGCATATATGGTACCTCTACAACGTGTAAGTATGCGTATGCGAAGCAGCAGAGCTACAAAGTCAGTGTCGCCAGTTGTTACTTAGATCTTACCCGAAATGACTAGTTGGTTTACTATGAGGTGATCCATGAAGGTACTCCGTCAAGTCACTCTGCAGACTGATGCCAATCTTCTTCTCAATATATTACTTGACACCACGTACAGTTAATCGTGGTGTTTAACCCAAGCCCTGTATCGCAGAATATCATGTTTCTTCAGCACTAACCATACCAGAATACGATGACTTAGTCGACATTGGGAATATGAAGTCCAATGCTGAGAAAGAGCCATGGATCAGCCACAATTACGCAATATCAGCTCTCGTGCAAGTATGTCCGTGTTAAGTCTAAATAAGGTATTCCCCTCCTCGTGTTCAACGCATGGTCTGATGGGGTTGTCATATGGCCCTCATGGGAAAGTGGATTCTCGTATCGATTTGAACGCGGATAAGTAGCCTAGGTACTACAGAGTCGAACCAGCCTGTCGTGGCAATCCTGTCTGCTGCTATTCGCCGAGAGGGTAATCGATAATCGGACTGGGAAGACATGGCCAGGTCGACAAATGCCATATGTAGAACGACAGACGACATATTTTCCAAGCACAATAAATGTCGACAGGGGGGTCTCCAGACACTTATACTTGACGCAACTCACGACACAGGAAGCACAGTAGTCATACTAGGCAAACGAGATGCTTCTGTAGAATCGTATACAGAAATAGTCATCAGCAGATAGTCAAGTGGTTGCGTCTGCCGCCATTTACACCATACAACAGTGCGATCAAGGTACTAGACCAGTCGGACTTGGTCGTGAGTTACCCTCGGTACGAGTTTTCAACATACAGGCTCATTATGAACTAAGATATTTAATGCTAAGACATGACTAGATAGCCGGACCCCTGAAAACCCAATTAACGCCAAATCATTCCCAAGACCATGGACGGCGTAAGATACATGACATCTGACTAGGTAATGGCATACCAGGATAGGATCAGCGCCGCCCGCTCCATCCATGCACTCGTTCTTCCCCTTATCGGGTTACCGCCTGAGTTCAACAAGCGGCGTCGAGTAGTGGAATGCCAACGCAAACCACGCCATAATCACCGCCAAGAACGACACGAGCGGCCAGAACATGGGCCGGCGGACCCGATCCAGCATCTTGGTGCCGCGGTTCTGCGGCACCCCCTGGTCGACCAGCTGGTCCGGGTGCATCTTCCAGCTCGGGAGCATCCCGCGGTCCTGGAGGATCTGCTCCGCCGTGATCTTGGCGCCGGCCAGCACGATGGGTACGCCCGTGCCCGGGTGGGTGCTGGCGCCGACAAAGTAGACGCCGTCGAGCCCGACGGCGCGAGTCGAGGGCCGGAACTTGAGCACGTTGAAGAAGCTGTGGCTCAGGCCCAGGATCGAGCCCTTGTCCAGGTTGAACTTGTCCTCCCACGTGAAGGGATCGTTGATGATCTCGTGCTGGATCAGCGGCTTCAGGGGCGCGCAGCCCGTGCGCGCCTCGATGGTCGACAGCACCGAGCTGCGCGCGCGCTCCACCAGGGCCGGCCAGTCCTGGTCCCGGAGCATGCCGTTTTCCGAGGCGGAGGATCTGGGGTGGCCCTTGGACTTGAGCAAGTGGCCCGTGGGCACGAGGGCGATGACGGCGTCGCGGCCGTCGGGCGCGGCGGAGGGGTCGATGCGACTCGGCACGTTGATGTAAAAGCTGGGCTCTTGGGGCAAGCCTTGCCGGGTGAAGATGTCGTCGAAGGACTCGCGGAACTCGTCGGCCAGGAAGATATTGTGCGTCTGCAGCTCGGGGACTTTGCGGTCGAGACTCCAGTAGAACGAGATGGACGAGCAGGACCCAGCACGCTCGCGGAGTGAGGAGGCGAATTTCTTCGTCGAGGCCGTCTGTGGGAACAGGTTGCTATAGGCATACACGAGGTCTGCGTTGACGACCACAACATCGGCGACCATGCGCTCGCCGGAAGCAAGCCGCACGCCGTTGGCCGTCTTCCCATCCGCCGCCGTTAAGACCTCAGACACAGCCGTATCGAGGCGGAACTCGACACCCAGGCGCTCGGCCACGCGCACGAGCGCCGCGAGCACCGAGTGGAAGCCGCCACGCGGGTACCAGATGCCCTCAGCGAGCTCGGTGTACTGGAGGAGAGAGTAAGTGGCGGGGGCGTCAAAGGGGCTCATGCCCATGTACATGGTGGCGAACGTGAAGACGCGGCGCAGTCTCTCGGTCCAAAAGTACATGCTCGCGCGGTTCCAAATCGAGTGCAAGGGGTGCAGCTTGAGGCCCGTCCAGACGAACTTCGGGTTGGCCAAGTCCCACCAGCTCGTGAAGTTCTTGTGCAGCACGTCCGACACGCTGAGCTCGTAGTGCTGGTGAGCCTCGCGCAGCCAGGCCAGGTAGCGCTCGAAGCCGTCCTTGCCCTCCCAACGCTCAATCTGATCCTTCATGCGGGCCAGGTCCGTCGACAACTCGAAATTCTCGCCATCCGAGAACCAGACGTTGTAATTGGTGGGGCAGCGCAGCAGCTCGACGCCCTCGGCCTCAAGCGTCGTGTCCAGGTCGTAGAAGGCCTCCCGAAACAGCTTGGGCAGCAGTAACAGCGAGGGGCCCTGATCGAAGCGGTACCCATCATGGTGGATCAGCGAGCAGCGCCCGCCCGTGAAGGAGTTCTTCTCCAGCACCGTCACAGCAAAGCCGGACTTGGCCAACCTCGCGGCCGTGGCAATGCCACCAGCGCCAGCGCCTATGGGTAAGGGTGTTAGTTGAAGGAGCCAAGAGGGAGGAGAGAGTGTCAGTTACCGATGACAATGGCCTTCTTTTGTCCTGTTTTGGACATAATGAGTTTTGGAGATTTGTGGCGATTTGGGAGTGAGAGTTCCCAGAAAGACAAACGTATGTAGAAATGGGTAGGGAGGTTCACGATATGCTTGTCCAAGGCAGTCGCTTGGCTGCGCTGGGAAACAACGAAGATATTGGTTCGTTGAAGAACCCCTGAATCGAGATCAGAAGCGATTGTAAGGTTAGCTGACTCCAGGTGAGTTGTACGAATAGTCTCCCGTATATAGTAGGCGGATGGCTTTGTTTGAGTTTTGGGAGGCGACCAGCTAAATCACTTACACGCACATACGGTGTGCGGATGTGTGTAGGTAAGCGTTACCCGTCTGCCAGGTTCTCTCGGGTGTAAAAGGGATTGTCTAGTATCCTCTATTAATATCTTTTGAATATCTTCCAGGCACCAATAGTTTTACTAGTATAAAATCCTGGGTAGAATCGATTTCAGTTTGGGCGTCTGTCAAGCCCAGCCACCACCCAGCTTACGGGATACCGACTACTAACTTGCATGCTCAGAATTGCATGTGAGAAGCCCCGTATCAGTGCAAAAAGTCTTGAATCATCATTGAATACATTACCGCTTAAGATAGCAGTGCCCACAATCTCTGGGAAACGAGTGCGAACCGCTTACAAGGCATGGACAGATTGGAATGCCCGAAGACCGAATTCTATGGCTGGAAAATGTCGTGCCTTTTCGTTCATGAATCATCATTCCGAGCCAAGATCCAAGTGGAAATTGAAACCCCAGCTGCCCCCGCGCAGAAATGTAACTAGCCCATCCCTGCCTGCATACAGTATCTTCATTCTCGTGTCCATAACGGGACCAACGTCAAGTAACCAGGCAAAAGTCAGATCTATGTAACCTTCATCCGTACATTTCAATCTCATCAGCCTGAAGCCATCTCGAGTTGTTCAATTCTCGTCCGACCTGAACTGTTTGAAATGAAGATCAATGAGCCGGCAGTTTCCTGTTATTTCCGCCATCGCTAAACACCCTAGCACATGTTGCCTCGCAAATGCGATATCGTTATAAAAGAGTTGCTGTTTTAGGTAGTCTATAAGAGGTCTAAGCAAGAAGGGGTGGGGGTTCAGCCAAAACTCCGAACGTCCTGGGTACTGCGTACAACTACAAAGTAGAAAACGGGGGTATCTTGTCACCAAAAGCGCATCATTATTGGGAGGCAAGCACCTTCCAAGCCACCATTATCCTCCTTGAACGAGGCACAGTTGCCCTCTTGGGATCCTTGGGTGACCATGTGCCCTTCTTCTCCCGTAAAACTCGACCAATCTCCATGTAGCTTTCCACGGCGACAATAAGCGGCCCGCGTACATCGGCAGGCAGCATATCCATATTGGATCGGGATCTCGCGTACTCCTTGAATGCGAGTCGGAGTAGCCTCTCACGTAGCGTCTCAACGATCGCTTGTCTCGGTGCTTTGATAATGTCACGCGGTGTCACGCCCTCCTCCTTCAGCCACGTGGTGGGGAGGTAGACACGGTCCATGTCGGCGTCTACTGCAATATCTCTGGCGATGTTGACATATTGCAGCGCGTGGCCCATAGTTCTAGCGGCAAGGGCAAGAATCGCTTCCTTGTCTTTGGAAAGCTTGGTTTCGTTATGATGAAATGCAAGCCACAGGCAGAGCTCACCAACTGTGCTCGCGACCCGGTGGGCGTATAGTTCCAGATCCGCCTCGTCTTTGATAGGGTAGTCAGCCGGCATATGAGGGCCGTTCTCCTTGTTCTGGTTGAAGGCCAGGTCCATCCTGAACCCATCCAACAGCTCGTAGAACGGCTGGCTGGGCATCAGTTTTGTCGGGAGCAACTCAAAAGCAGACTGTGTCGGTTTGGGAAAGTTGTTGCGGATATACTCCTGCACTTTTGGATCTGATGGCGAAACAGTCTTTCCTGGCAAATAGACCAAGTCAAGATAGCCTGTCATTTTGTTGATCCATTCAAGTGCCTCTGCCCTGGTAGGCGAGTCATCGACTAGATCGTCTGCCACGCGGCAGAATGAGTACCTGGCGAAGTGTTAGTCGGGATGAATTGAATATTTTGCAGTAGCAACTAACAGTAAAATAAGGTCGACACGTAATCGTCCAGGGAAGACCGCACTGGCCAAATAGAAGCTGCGACTCTTGCGTTTCAACGTGGCAACAGCCTCTCGAACACCACGAACGCGTTGCAGGTCGTACTGTTCAGGACGGATCAGAATACCCTTCAGAAGCAAACTAGGCGAAGGGGTCCCTGGTGCCTCAGGGAAAAGCCCCGGGAATGTGTTGATCACAGCCATTCCGCGGTCAAAGGCGACCAGGCCAAACACGATCAAGGCGTTTGTGAAGAGGAAGAAGACAGCCTCCTCGATCTCAAGGCTGCCAAACAAACGGAAGTTGAGTTTTGTCCCCGATTCAATCGACCAAGTTCCCCGGCCCAGTGCCAGTTCATCCACAACCCACAGATAGAGCGTAGGAATGATAATGGGAGCCGTGATGCAAAACGTAGGGAGGCGAGCGATGAAGTACCCAGAAAATGTCCACGTGAGAAGAGCGAACGGGCACGCCCAAACTAGAATCAGTCCCAGATACGTCCCCTCGCCCCCTTTCGCGACGAGGTACGCTCCTATCGCGATGCAGGCCCCCAAGGCAATCTGACCCAGAGTCCGTACTGCTCGGACTGTTGGCGAGGACTCGTGCTTATTCGTTAGATATTGAGAGTGCAGCACGGGCTTGTTTAGCAGGATATAGAACATGGACGTGATGTATGTCTGGATCACGAAGAAGAATAGCTCTTCGGCAGGGACGCCGAAGAGCCTGGGGCCGATGATGGCATCAGGGGGATACGTCCATACTCCATGGCGAATGAGGTAGGAATCCCACGGTAGAGTTGCCGTGAAAGCGACGACGATCAGTGCCAGTGTTTTGTACAGGTCCAGTCTGGTGAGCAACGGTTTTTGAACCAGAGTGAGTATTGCAGCCAATGGGATAGTGTACTTGAGATGCCTACAGGAGATTATCAGTCGGGATGCACAAGGGAATGAATGACATATATGGGCGCGGGAACGGGAGGGACAACAACTTACACAAGCGCATAGTCGTACGCCATGTTGGACAGCCGCCTCAATTTTGGGTTCTAGTAAATACCAGGCCTAATAGATCACTGGTGGGCAACTTTGACCCAAATCTCGAGGGAGAGGCGGTTACGGCAGTATGTGCAGGACCAGGCAAGGGTTTTCAAAGTTGCGCAAGTATAACCTTATAAAGCGTGGTATGGGAGCAATAGGGAATAAGCAAGGAGTCTCTCTTCAGCGGCTGGGGGGCAGCGGCCACCAGAAGAATTATCGATATAGCGCGAGTTTCTTTTATCCACTGGTGTCGGGTAACCAGGTACGACGGCACCGAGGCGTAGTGTATGATGTGTACGCGCCAAGGGAGTAGTAGCAGCAGCAGCAGTAGTAGTACTTGTGACAGCCAAAGTTTACTTAAGTAGCTAGACTTGGATGTGTGTGTGTTGTGGGTGTGTGTGGCTACTGCTACTGACTGGGGCGGACTTCGGTTCGTGAATGTGAAGATAACATGAGGTAAGTGGAATCTGTACGAGAAGTAGGCGACGGACTGGCGCGAACAAATATCATTCTCTCGGGATCTGAGAAGTCGTGAGCGTAATAGAAATCAACTAATTGCCGCCGTCCTTTGTCATGAGGGTGGTAATCAAGAGAACACACCTCCCCTCGCATAGAAAAGCATCCATCCATATTGCTGGGAGAGTGCTCTCGTCATTATGCAATAGTCGAGGTGGGCAGGCCATAATTGATTTCACTTAAATGCATGCAACCCTCTTGGGAAGCCATAATGATGAGGTCATAGACATCTGATAGTAACCTTGAATGCAAAGAATAGCCGCGCGACCGACCTTTTTTTTCTTCTCTCTAGCTTCAATTGTTAAGATTCCCGAAAGACCGGACTTGATCTTAGCCCATTCTTTAGCGCTTCAAGACTTGAAAGGAAGTTGGACGGGATTTTGCAAATACGATATCGAGACCCTGCCGACAGGTGCTTCGGTACTACTGTAAGCAGTTAACCTGACCTGACGGTGGTAGGAAGCAAAAAGGGGGAGACCCGGAGACTCAGCGCCCAATCACAGTAGCTAGAAAATCCTGGCTCTAGGAAACAAGATCCAATCAACTAACTGCATGGAGAATTGAAGCTATTGCTTCAATACTTTAGGTAGGTGTAGGTACCGTACCGTATGCATATCATAGAAATCAGGTAACACTTTCACTTTCAGCATGGGCAGTGACTTGAATTGCATCCAGTAATAATGCGGACTCGGAGTTACCAAGATGGTCGATTCGTTAGTGGATTTCTTGCCTATCAGATAGCGAGCGACCTTCCTTACCTAGCTGCTTGCTTGCTTACCTACCTAGTGTGCTGTGCTACCCAGCCGGGGTCTCCAAAGATCCGAGGTCAGCGGTAACACCCCACCACCAACCACCCCGCTTGCCCGGCGGGCCCGGGGGGGGGGGGGGGGGGGGGGGGGGGGGGGGGGGGGGGGGGGGGGGGGGGGGGGGGGGGGGGGGGGG